>CANIUD010000738.1:0-102304 GCA_947470075.1 Closterium sp. Yama58-4
CCCGAAGGGCAACGGCGGTGCGGAGAAGAAGAAGGAGGCGCACCCGGGCCATTCTTCCATGTGGGAGACAAGGGGGAGCAAGGAGACGCCTCTGCCAAAGTTGGAAGCGAGCTGCACCCCCTAGACTATTGGGTGTTGGACACAGGCGCTGCTTGGACGATGACGCCACGCAAGGACCTGCTGGACGAAGTACGAGCTGCACCATAACACGATCAATGAAGTGTGCTCCGCCTCTGGACACATGTTGAAGGTGGCTGGTGCGGGACGAGCTGCGTTTAAGGGAGCGGATGGCAAGCCGGTGGTGCTGCACGACGTTCTCTTCGTCTCCCCCACCTGAAGGCCACCTTATCTCCCTCCGTAAGCTTGGCAAGGCTGGGGTGAACCCACACGGATGGGCACGCACTTATAAGGGGAAGCTGGGCAATCGGGTGCTTTGGGATCTGCACGAGAGCAAGGACGTGTACAGATCTATGTGGCAGCTGCCGGCCCTGGCGTGGCATGGTGGGGGGCAGGCTGGAGAGGGGTCTGCATCCTAGGGGGAGTGCAATGCCGTTGGAGGGGTTGGTGTGAAAGTGTCGACCAGATCTGGGGAGACAGATTGGGCAACGGCACACCGACGCTTAGGGCATGTGGCAATGCCTTTGCTGAAGCAGCTGAAGAAGGATGGAGCCGTTAAGGGTCTGAAGCTGAACGGACAGCCACCCGATGACAACTGTGAAATCTGTTTGCTTTCAAAGTTCACACCTTTCCCTTTCCATAGTGTGGCTGGCAGGAGCAAGAAGCCTTTGGAGCTGGTCCACATGGACTTGGTGGGGCCGCTGCCAGTGCAAGGGCACAAGGGGGAGCGGTATTTTCTTACAATTGTGGATGACTGGAGCAGACTGATGTGGGCGTATCCGCTGAAGCAGAAGGACCACGCCGCCTCCACGATACGGGACGATTGGCTGCCATTCGTGGAGAAGCAGGCGGAGTGTGTAGTGAAGCGGATTAGGACAGACCGGGGTGGTGAGTTCCTTGGAGCTGAAATGACGGCATGGCTCAAGAAGCAGGGCATCCAGAGAGAGCTGACCACGGCTTATACCCCACAGTCCAATGGTGTAGCAGAACGGGCAAACCGGACCATTCTGGAGACAGCTAGGGCGCTGCTCATAGAATCTGGGCTGAGCAATTCTATGTGGCCTCATGCTGTCCGGCACGCCACTGTCGCTAGGAACAGGGTGCTCACCAAGGTTGGGGATGACTCGTGGGTGCCGTTGGAGAGGTGGCTTGGGAGGAAGCCGCCGGTGGATATGCTGAGGGTGTTTGGGGCTTGCAATGGCAGTCGCCCACGTCCAAAACTAACGCAATAAGTTGGGGGCGAGTGCAATCTGGTGTGTGCATTTGGGGCTGGCTGCTAAGAGCAAGGGATGGCTGCTGTGGGAACCATCCAAGGGTGTGTTGTTTGACAGCAGGGATGTGAAATTCATTGAGGGCATGATGTATGGGAGCTGGGAGAAACAGCCGAGGCAGGGTGTCCCAGCAGATGGAGCAGATCACCATGCAGCTGGACCTGACTCCTAGTGTGTGGGAGGAGGGAGAGGAGGCAGCTGCTGGAAATGGTGATGGAGAGAAGGTACAGAAGGCATCTGCTGGTGGAGAAAATGGTGTGGAAACTGGCGGCAGCACTAGTGGAGCTGCTGGACCCGAGGGAGGAGAGAAGCAGCAGGAAAAAACTAAGAAGCCGAAGGGTGTCGTTATGAAGGGATGGGAGACACCCGTCTCCAGGCCAGGACGTACCCGTATGGCTACTAAGAAGCTGACTGCAGGAACTGATGCAGCAGAGCAGCAGCTAGGGACCGAAGAGGCATTGCTGATTCTACCTCATGGCTATGACCCGGATGAGGAGGATGAGCCTGCGTACTGTTTTCTTGCCCCTGCACCAGAGGAACCAGCTAGCATGGAGGAGGCATTAGCTGGACCAGATAGGGACAAATGGCTGGCTTCTAGGGATGCTGAGTACCAGAGTCTGCTGGAGAATAGGACATGGGATCTGGTGGTGCTGCCTGATGGAAAGAAAGCGATACAATGCAAGTGGGTGCTGAGGATCAAGACCGATGACAAGGGGCAGGTCACCATCTACAAGAGTAGGCTGGTGGCGAAGGGGTTTATGCAGAAGGAGAAGCAGGACTTCAACGAGATCTTTGCTCCCACTGCCAAACCCCCTACCCTCCGTGTCTTGTTGGCAGATGCAGCTGTTAGTGGGAAATTCATCATTCAGATGGATATTTCAACGGCATTCCTGAATGGGATTTTAGAGGAGGATGTGTACATGACGCAGCCGCCTGGGTATGAGGATGGTACGGGCAGGGTGTGCAAGCTCAACAAGTCCATCTACGGCTTGAAGCAGGCGCCACGCTGCTGGTACCAGAAGTTGGCAGCTGTTTTAGAGGAGATGGGATTCAGGACCAGCAGCTGTGATGAGAGCCTCTTTCTCAAGGGCGAGGGGGAGAAGCTGGTGCTGTTTCTGGTCTATGTGGACGACATTCTTCTCTTCAGCAGCAGCATGAAGGAGATCCAGAAAGTGCAGCAGCAACTGATGGAAAACTTCAAGTGCAAGAACCTTGGGGAGGTAAATTACTACCTCGGGATGCACGTGGAGAGGGATCCAGATCACAGGTGGTTGAAGCTGCACTAGGAGAAGTTCATCAAGGAGCTGGGGGAGAAGTATGGGATTGAGAATGAGCGCAAGGTTGCAACTCCCCTGCCAGCAGAATTCAAGCTTGTGAAGGCTGCAGAGGATGAAGGGGTTGAAGCTGAAGAGCAGCAGCAATTTCAGTCCTTGGTGGGCAGCCTCTTGTACGCAGCAGTTCACACGAGGCCCGACATCTCTTTCTCGGTTGGGCAGCTGGCTAGGGTGGTGCAGAATCCATCAGAGGAGCAGGTGGATGCAGCTGAGCGTGTGGTGAAGTACCTGAACTCTCACCCAAGCATTGGAGTTCAATACTCCGCATCTGCACAGGTGAAGCAGAAAGGGGTGGAGGTGCTGAAAGAGAAGGGGGAGAGGCTTGGAGAAGGCAAGCTATTTCTCACTTGCTTTACCGATGCTACATGGGCTTCTGAGAAGGAGGATTCCTCATCTGTGGGAGGATACATCTGCGTAGTTGGGGGAGGACCTGTTAGTTGGAGGTCCAAGAAGCAGACGGAGACGGCACTCTCTTCCGTAGAATCAGAGTACATGGCGATGTTCCATGGGGTGAAGGAGGTGATTTGGCTGAGGAGGCTGTTAGAGGAGATTGGCCAGGAGCAGAAAGTTGCTACGCCGCTGTTTTGTGATAGCAAGGGGGCTCTTGGGATGGCCAGAAACGCTGTGCTTCATGGGCTGAACAAGCACATGCGTATCAAGTGGCACTGGCTGCGTAAGGAGGTGAAGAGGGGGACGGTGCATCCGATCTACATCAAGACTCACCAGCAGCCAGCAGACTTTCTCACCAAGAGGCTTGCGGATGAGCCTCATTGGCGTTGTGTGCACATGAGTGGAATGAGCATGAACTAGCATGGAATGACGGGGATGCAGCCGGCAGGCTGAGGGGGAGTGTGTTGGGTGCAAATGCACATTGCACGACATCCTGCCGTCTGTTTGTACGAGTATGCGTGTGCGAATGCATTTGTGTGTGAATGGTGTGTTCGTGTGTTTGTTTGCTTTCGCATTTTTCGCTTGATGCATTTGCAGGTACTCGCGCAATGTGCGCTTCGGCACAACATTGTATGCGCTATGAACAGTGCAAGCAGAAAGGACGAGCTCGCAAAGGAACCCAAGATGGAAGCTTTGCAGTTCGGTTGAGTTGATTGCGCAGATTCAGTTCTATCCAACTCGAAATTGTACTGTTTTGTTTGGTTAACTATAGTGTAGCAGGGAAGGCACTATAGGGTACAAATTAGGTGAAGGTTGGATGTTGTTTGTCTGTATCTGCATGCTACAAGGCCAGGGGAAACCAGCGGAACCAGCATTTGGCTGGTTGGGCAAAGACAAAACAGGTTCTGTTTTTAGAACCTGAACCTGGTTGTTGTTTTCCCAGGTTGGAAAAACAGAACCAGAGGTTGTTTACCAACCTACCACCTGCTATTTTGTCCAGCCAGGTTGGTTCTGTTGCTTGGAATTATTTGGGATCATCCCTGGTTGTTCCCAGGTTGATTCCCAAGGTCCTTGCTAGCTAGAACTATTTAATCCTTCTCTGTTTGTACCTGAATATAGTCAAATTGATTCATGCGAATTCCTTCCTCGCTGGAATTTCGTTTCTACGCGGTTCGTTGGCGGAATGCTACCCGAGTCAACGCTAGTACGCTAGCACTCTAATGCTAGGCAAACACCGTCTGAGCCATAACTTCGTAATGGCAGAACTTTTCGCGAGGCAACTTGGCTCATTTTAAAGCTCTTGGAGCGAGCTTCGATATAGCGAATTCTCAGCTTAATCCGACCGACGGTCTGCACGGCACGCTGCGCGACGTTCAAGGTGCTCTTGCTGTTTTGACTAAGTCCTTCTTGATCCCTCTCTCTACAAACTCGGACCCGAGGATAGGGGCTGGTCTTGTACCAGGCACCCAGGGACCCTTGGAGGTGACCCCGAGGAGAGGTTTTAAGTTTGATTAAGTCCTAATAGCTTGAGTTTATTAGGCCCTTACACCAACAACAGTTATAGGTAGCTATGGCGGGCAACACCTCGGCGGGAGCTGGTGAATCTTCAGCCCAAGATCGTAGCGGCAGCCAAGATTCTGGTCTTTCAGCGCCAAGGGGAGCGCGAACAAACCAGGGCTCGCTTGTCAAGGAGGTGCTGAAGAATTTCACCGTCGAGAAGTTCAATGGTGAGGGCTATGATGATTGGGCCTGGAAAATGCAATTATATTTCCGTCAGATCGGTTTGCTGAAACTAATGATTGGGGAGGAGCCTAGACCGAGTGACCCCACGCTGCAGGAAGATTGGGACGAGCGCTCCTCGGCTGGCTACTATTTGATGTCGCAGAGTTTGGAGCTGAACCAGCGTCACCACGTCATGCACCTGCTGCCGGAGGTTGAATGCGGTCCGAAGGCGTGGACCGTGTTGAAGGAGCTGCACGCCCCGACCTCCGTTGTCGCAACGTTGATGCTGGAGAGGGAGCTGTCCGCGTTGCGCCTGAGCGAGGGAGAGCCGGTGCAGCCAGTCCTGGACAAGATGCGCGACCTCTACGCGAAGTTGGCGACCGCGGGAATCACCTACCCGGAGCAGACCAAGTGCTTGAAGATGCTCTCGCTGCTGCCAGAATCGTGGCTTCAATTTACGAGCGGATTGAGCCTGCCGCAGAACCAGAGCTTGTGGACGCTCGAGTGGGTGCGGACGAAGATTCTGGAGGAGGACTTCCGTCGCCGCCAACTGAGGGGTGGAGACGACGGCAGCAGCGGCTACGGGATGCAAGGGAGCCGACGTGGCAGAGGACGTGGCTTTGGTGGTGCTGGACGCGGTGCAAAGAAAGACGACGACTCCAACGACCAACAAGGAGGTACCGGTTGGGGTCGCGGTGCGAAATCTGGACGTGGGGGCAAGTCGGGTGCTGGTGGCAAAATGAAAGGGAGTTGCTGGTATTGTGAGAAGGAAGGGCACCCCTGGTTTTTGTGCTATAAGAAACCCGATGGATGGACCCCCCAGAATCGTCACCAGGATGGCGGCGCGCGGACGAACCAGAAAAACGGCGCCAACATGGTCGCTGATTCGTCCGACAACAACCCGAAGGGCAACGGCGGTGCGGAGAAGAAGAAGGAGCGCACCGCGGGCCAATTCTTCCATGTGGGAGACAAGGGGGAGCAAGGAGACGCCTCTGCCAAAGTTGGAGCAGAGCTGCACCCCCTAGACTATTGGGTGTTGGACACAGGCGCTGCTTGGACGATGACGCCGCGCAAGGACCTGCTGGACAAAGTACGAGCTGCACCGATCAATGAAGTGTGCTCCGCCTCTGGACACATGTTGAAGGTGGCTGGTGCGGGACGAGCTGCGTTTAAGGGAGCGGATGGCAAGCCGGTGGTGCTGCACGACGTTCTCTTCGTCCCCGACCTGAAGGCCAACCTTATCTCCCTCCGTAAGCTTGGCAAGGCTGGGGTGAACACCAACACGGATGGGGCACGCACTTATAAGGGGAAGCTGGGCAATCGGGTGCTTTGGGATCTGCACGAGAGCAAGGACGTGTACAGATCTATGTGGCAGCTGCCGGCCCTGGCGTGGCATGGTGGGGGGCAGGCTGGAGAGGGGTCTGCATCCCAGGGGGAGTGCAATGCCGTTGGAGGGGTTGGTGTGAAAGTGTCGGCCAGATCTGGGGAGACAGATTGGGCAACGGCACACCGGCGCTTAGGGCATGTGGCAATGCCTTTGCTGAAGCAGCTGGAGAAGGATGGAGCCGTTAAGGGTCTGAAGCTGAACGGACAGCCACCCGATTACAACTGTGAAATCTGTTTGCTTTCAAAGTTCACCCGTTTCCCTTTCCATAGTGTGGCTGGCAGGAGCAAGAAGCCTTTGGAGCTGGTCCACATGGACTTGGTGGGGCCGCTGCCGGTGCAAGGGCACAAGGGGGAGCGGTATTTTCTTACAATTGTGGATGACTGGAGCAGGCTGATGTGGGCGTATCCGCTGAAGCAGAAGGACCACGCCGCCTCCACGATACGGGACGATTGGCTGCCATTCGTGGAGAAGCAGGCGGAGTGTGTAGTGAAGCGGATTAGGACAGACCGGGGTGGTGAGTTCCTTGGAGCTGAAATGACGGCCTGGCTCAAGAAGCAGGGCATCCAGAGAGAGCTGACCACAGCTTATACCCCACAGTCCAATGGTGTAGCAGAACGGGCAAACCGGACCATTCTGGAGACAGCTAGGGCGCTGCTCATAGAATCTGGGCTGAGCAATTCTATGTGGCCTCATGCTGTCCGGCACGCCACTGTCGCTAGGAACAGGGTGCTCACCAAGGTTGGGGATGACTCGTGGGTGCCGTTGGAGAGGTGGCTTGGGAGGAAGCCGCCGGTGGACATGCTGAGGGTGTTCGGTTGCATGGCAGTCGCCCACGTCCCCAAGACCTACCGCAGTAAGTTGGGGGCGAGTGCAATCTGGTGTGTGCATTTGGGGCTGGCTGCTGAGAGCAAGGGATGGCTGCTGTGGGAACCATCCAAGGGTGTGTTGTTTGACAGCAGGGATGTGAAATTCATTGAGGGCATGATGTATGGGAGCTGGGAGAAACAGCCGGAGGCAAGGGTGTCCCAGCAGATGGAGCAGATCACCATGCAGCTGGACCTGACTCCTAGTGTGTGGGAGGAGGGAGAGGAGGCAGCTGCTGGAAATGGTGATGGAGAGAAGATACAGGAGGCATCTGCTGGTGGAGAAAATGGTGTGGAAACTGGCGGCAGCACTAGTGGAGCTGCTGGACCCGAGGGAGGAGAGAAGCAGCAGGGAAAAACTAAGAAGCCGAAGGGTGTCGTTATGAAGGGATGGGAGACACCCGTCTCCAGGCCAGGACGTACCCGTATGGCTACTAAGAAGCTGACTGCAGGAACTGATGCAGCAGAGCAGCAGCTAGGGACCGAAGAGGCATTGCTGATTCTACCTCATGGCTATGACCCGGATGAGGAGGATGAGCCTGCGTACTGTTTTCTTGCCCCTGCACCAGAGGAACCAGCTAGCATGGAGGAGGCATTAGCTGGACCAGATAGGGACAAGTGGCTGGCTTCTAGGGATGCTGAGTACCAGAGTCTGCTGGAGAATAGGACATGGGATCTGGTGGTGCTGCCTGATGGGAAGAAAGCGATACAATGCAAGTGGGTGCTGAGGATCAAGACCGATGACAAGGGGCAGGTCACCATCTACAAGAGTAGGCTGGTGGCGAAGGGGTTTATGCAGAAGGAGAAGCAGGACTTCAACGAGATCTTTGCTCCCACTGCCAAACCCCCTACCCTCCGTGTCTTGTTGGCAGATGCAGCTGTTAGTGGGAAATTCATCATTCAGATGGATATTTCAACGGCATTCCTGAATGGGATTTTAGAGGAGGATGTGTACATGACGCAGCCGCCTGGGTATGAGGATGGTACGGGCAGGGTGTGCAAGCTCAACAAGTCCATTTACGGCTTGAAGCAGGCGCCACGCTGCTGGTACCAGAAGTTGGCAGCTGTTTTGGAGGAGATGGGATTCAGGACCAGCAGCTGTGATGAGAGCCTCTTTCTCAAGGGCGAGTGGGAGAAGCTGGTGCTGTTTCTGGTCTATGTGGACGACATTCTTCTCTTCAGCAGCAGCATGAAGGAGATCCAGAAAGTGCAGCAGCAACTGATGGAAAACTTCAAGTGCAAGAACCTTGGGGAGGTAAAGTACTACCTCGGGATGCACGTGGAGAGGGATCCAGATCACAGGTGGTTGAAGCTGCACCAGGAGAAGTTCATCAAGGAGCTGGGGGAGAAGTATGGGATTGAGAATGAGCGCAAGGTTGCAACTCCCCTGCCAGCAGAATTCAAGCTTGTGAAGGCTGCAGAGGATGAAGGGGTTGAAGCTGAAGAGCAGCAGCAATTTCAGTCCTTGGTGGGCAGCCTCTTGTACGCAGCAGTTCACACGAGGCCCGACATCTCTTTCTCGGTTGGGCAGCTGGCTAGGGTGGTGCAGAATCCATCAGAGGAGCAGGTGGATGCAGCTGAGCGTGTGGTGAAGTACCTGAACTCTCACCCAAGCATTGGAGTTCAATACTCCGCATCTGCACAGGTGAAGCAGAAAGGGGTGGAGGTGCTGAAAGAGAAGGGGGAGAGGCTTGGAGAAGGCAAGCTATTTCTCACTTGCTTTACCGATGCTACATGGGCTTCTGAGAAGGAGGATTCCTCATCTGTGGGAGGATACATCTGCGTAGTTGGGGGAGGACCTGTTAGTTGGAGGTCCAAGAAGCAGACGGAGACGGCACTCTCTTCCGTAGAATCAGAGTACATGGCAATGTTCCATGGGGTGAAGGAGGTGATTTGGCTGAGGAGGCTGTTAGAGGAGATTGGCCAGGAGCAGAAAGTTGCTACGCCGCTGTTTTGTGATAGCAAGGGGGCTCTTGGGATGGCCAGGAACGCTGTGCTTCATGGCCTGAACAAGCACATGCGTATCAAGTGGCACTGGCTGCGTAAGGAGGTGAAGAGGGGGACGGTGAATCCAATCTACATCAAGACTCACCAGCAGCCAGCAGACTTTCTCACCAAGAGGCTTGCGGATGAGCCTCATTGGCGTTGTGTGCGCATAAGTGGAATGAGCATGAACTAGCATGGAATGATGGGGATGCAGCCGGCAGGCTGAGGAGGAGTGTGTTGGGTGCAAATTTACATTGCACGACATCCTGCCGTCTGTTTGTACGAGTATGCGTGTGCGAATGCATTTGGGTGTGAATGGAATGTTCGTGTGTTTGTTTGCTTTCGCAATTTTCGCTTGATGCATTTGCAGGTACTCGCGCAATGTGCGCTTCGGCACAACATTGTATGCGCTATGAACAGTGCAAGCAGGAAGGACGAGCTCGCAAAGGAACCCAAGATGGAAGCTTTGCAGTTCGGTTGAGTTGATTGCGCAGATTCAGTTCTATCCAACTCGGAATTGTACTGTTTTGTTTGGTTAACTATAGTGTAGCAGGGAAGGCACTATAGGGGTACAATTTAGGTGAAGGTTGGATGTTGTTTGTCTGTATCTGCATGCTACAAGGCCAGGGGAAACCAGCGGAACCAGCATTTGGCTGGTTGGGCAAAGACAAAACAGGTTCTGTTTTTAGAACCTGAACCTGGTTGTTGTTTTCCCAGGTTGGAAAAACAGAACCAGAGGTTGTTTACCAACCTACCACCTGCTATTTTGTCCAGCCAGGTTGGTTCTGTTGCTTGGAATTATTTGGGATCATCCCTGGTTGTTCCCAGGTTGATTCCCAAGGTCCTTGCTAGCTAGAACTATTTAATCCTTCTCTGTTTGTACCTGAATATAGTCAAATTGATTCAAGCGAATTCCTTCATCGCTGGAATTTCGTTTCTGCGCTATTCGATGGCGGAATGCTACCCGAGTCAACGCTAATATGCTAGCACTCCAACGCTAGGCAAACGCTGTCCGAGCCAGAACTTTGTAATGGCAGAACTTTTCGCGAGGCAACTTGGCTCATTTTAAAGCTCTTGGAGCGAGCTTCGATATAGCGAATTCTCAGCTTAATCCGATCGACGGTCTGCACGGCATGCTGCGCGACGTTCAAGGTACTCTTGCTGTTTTGACTAAGTCCTTCTTGATCCCTCTCTCTACAAACTCGGACCCGAGGATAGGGGCTGGTCTTGTACCAGGCACCCAGGGACCCTTGGAGGTGACCCCGAGGAGAGGTTTTAAGTTTGATTAAGTCCTAATAGCTTGAGTTTATTAGGCCCTTACACCAACAGTTTGTACGAGTATGCGTGTGCGAATGCATTTGGGTGTGAATGGAATGTTCGTGTGTTTGTTTGCTTTCGCAATTTTCGCTTGATGCATTTGCAGGTACTCGCGCAATGTGCGCTTCGGCACAACATTGTACGCGCTATGAACAGTGCAAGCAGAAAGGACGAGCTCGCAAAGGAACCCAAGATGGAAGCTTTGCAGTTCGGTTGAGTTGATTGCGCAGATTCAGTTCTATCCAACTCGAAATTGTACTGTTTTGTTTGGTTAACTATAGTGTAGCAGGGAAGGCACTATAGGGGTACAATTTAGGTGAAGGTTGGATGTTGTTTGTCTGTATCTGCATGCTACAAGGCCAGGGGAAACCAGCGGAACCAGCATTTGGCTGGTTGGGCAAAGACAAAACAGGTTCTGTTTTTAGAACCTGAACCTGGTTGTTGTTTTCCCAGGTTGGAAAAACAGAACCAGAGGTTGTTTACCAACCTACCACCTGCTATTTTGTCCAGCCAGGTTGGTTCTGTTGCTTGGAATTATTTGGGATCATCCCTGGTTGTTCCCGGGTTGATTCCCAAGGTCCTTGCTAGCTAGAACTATTTAATCCTTCTCTGTTTGTACCTGAATATAGTCAATTGATTCATGCGAATTCCTTCCTCGCTGGAATTTCGTTTCTACGCGGTTCGTTGGCGGAATGCTACCCGAGTCAACGCTAGTACGCTAGCACTCTAATGCTAGGCAAACACCGTCTGAGCCATAACTTCGTAATGGCAGAACTTTTCGCGAGGCAACTTGGCTCATTTTAAAGCTCTTGGAGCGAGCTTCGATATAGCGAATTCTCAGCTTAATCCGATCGACGGTCTGCACGGCACGCTGCGCGACGTTCAAGGTGCTCTTGCTGTTTTGACTAAGTCCTTCTTGATCCCTCTCTCTACAAACTCGGACCCGAGGATAGGGGCTGGTCTTGTACCAGGCACCCAGGGACCCTTGGAGGTGACCCCGAGGAGAGGTTTTAAGTTTGATTAAGTCCTAATAGCTTGAGTTTATTAGGCCCTTACACCAACACAAAGGCAGCTCCACATGCTCCAAACCGGAACTCTTCACCTCCCCAAACCGCACGCCTATCTTTGCCTCATTTTCCGCCTTCAAATCCTTGTACATCAGATTCTCCTTGAACTTCCATTCCCTGCTCACCAAGAATTTCTTGGTGAATGGGTCCCAAAGAAGCCACCCCTTGCTGTTTTGAGCCATGCCCAAATGCACAGCCCATATCGCCTTGGCACCAAGCTTGTTGTAACAGAGATGCTTAGGCACGAGCGCCATGCACATGCACCCGAACACCCGAAGCATATCCACCTTTAGCTTATTTCCAATCCACTCCACATAGGGTAACTATTTGTCTGCTCCCAGATGAGTCAAGGCTCTATGTTTGGCCACACACATGCTCCGCACCGCATCAGTGTCAACGGGAGTTGTGTGATAACCCCATCCTCGCTTGGGCGAAGCCCGCTTCGTCGTCGGATGCGGCTGACCTGCTGCAGAGGAGGACGCCATTTTGGGGGCGTCTCGACGGCGTCATGGGCTCCCGGACGCCGATCTGGGCGCCTGGACGGCGTCCCAGGCGCCTGGACGCCGTCCTGGGCGTCTGCTCGGCGTCCTGGGCGCCTGGACGCCAACCTGGGCGTCTGCACGGCGTCCTGGGCGCCTGGACGCCGACCTGGGCGCCTGGACGGCGTCCTGGGCGTCTGGACGCCGCCCTGGGCGTCTGCACAGCGTCCTTGGCGCCTAGACACCGTCCAGGGCGTCTGTACGCCAACTTGGGCGCCTGGACGCCGTCCTGGGCATCTGGACACCGACCTGGGCATCCTGGTTGCTCGGTCGACCAAGTTACGCGGACGTCGGAGCGTTGCGGAGGTGCGAGACGGTCGCCCGGGAGTTCTTGACGAAGCCGACCTCGGTGTGGTATCCCGAGGTCGACGTGGAGCATCAGGTGCAGACGTGGGCACGTGGTCGGCGTCACGTCCGCGCTGTGCACATGACACGGCACAGAACGCCAACCAGCTGCGTGCACCTGCAACGCTGTGCAGCCGCATTGCTTCAGCGTTGGCACGCCACGGACCGGCAACGTTGGCAAGCCGCTGGAGCGGTGCGAGCTTTGCAACGCTGGATATGCTGGAGGTCGACCAGCATGCTTGCTAGCTCTGATGTAATCTTTCTTGCCAATGGTTTTGCTATCATTCTGAACCATTGTTGTCATGTTTTCTTAGTGAAACTCTTGCGAATCCCCCCCGTGAACTAGCAAGCAGCGTGAACACAAGGAAACGACTAAGTGAACGAAAGCTACGATCACTCCCACCCCGTTCCTAGCCCGTAGTCTAGCTTCCGTTGATTGAGTTATCTCCGGATGGTGCGGTGAGCATGGACGGCACCGCAACGATACTTCGGTCTAGCCGACTTTTGCATTTACCTATTGTGTTCGTAGGCCGGCACCTGTGCGTTAGTCACCATGGTAGGCGGCGTAGGTGACGCCGGGGTGGTGGACACCCTGGAGGCACGGCTGGAAAACGCAAGGAGGCGCCATGAGACCCGCGAGTACGAGGAGACGCTCCCCTGGGTGGTCGTATGTCATTGGGAGTTGTGGAAGACACCATCCTCGCTTGGGTGGTACCGACTTGGTGGTCGGGTGTGAGAGAAGCAGCCGACCTGCAGCAGTTGGCGAGCTGGTCGACAGGACAGGTCGACTTGCACAGGACCACTGCAAGGGCGCCGACTTCGGGAGACTTGGGAGTTTGACCTGTGGATGGAATCGACTTGGTGATGCCGACTTGGGGCAGCCGACTTGGGTGGTCGGCCGACAGATGAGCTGGTCGACCTGCTGGTCGACCAGGAGTGTTGTCGAATTGTAGTTGGTCGACCAAGGGTGTGGTCGTCCTGGCAAGGTCGACAGGAAATGGTCGTCGACTTGGGTGGTCGACGGGGACATGAAGGAGCAGCTGGTCGATGCGGTTGCCCGGTCGAGCAGGTTACCTGAGTGACGAGGTTCTGCGGAGGCACGCGACGGTCGCCCAGGTGTTCGTGACGAGGCCGACCTCGGTGGTGGTACCCCGAGGTCGACGTGACTAATCAGATGCATTCGTCAGCACAAAACTGATTTTGTGTGTGCCTTGTGCAGGTGACAATTACCTGCGAGCACCTGCGAAGTAGGTGCGCTGCTGTTATGCAGGAGCAATGCTGGCACGCCGTCGACTTTGCACTGCTGGAGCGCGGTCGACCAAGCAGTGCTGGAACACGGTCGACCGTGCTGCGCTGGCAGTCAACCTGCTTGCATTGCTAGCTCTGGTGTAGTCTTGTCTTGCCAACCTCATTGCATCATTCTTGTCATCTTTTCCTAGTGAAACTCTTGCAATTCTTCCCCGTAAACTAGCAAGTAGTGTGCGTACAAGGAAACAACTAAAGGAACGAGCGCAGAGATCACCCAAGCACCCGTGCCTAGCCCGTAGTCTAGCTCACGTTGTCGTAGTTATCTCCGCATCGTCGAAGCTAGCATCCATGTTGTCGAGCACCCGTCTCGACCTGGTTCTCCTCGCCTGGTGTACACTGAAGGTGGCGTCAACGTGAGCGTCAACGTTGGTGGTGATCAAGTCGGCAGCAGTGCGGGAAACACGTCGAGGCAGCGTGGTGTGATTCACGCCGATGAAGTTCGGCGGCATTCAGACGCGAGAGATGCAGTCGTTGGAGGCTGCAGGGACTTCGCAAGGCGGCGTCGGGGGATGTCGGGGCAGTGTGACGCCGACGTCGGCAACCCACGTGACTGCAGGAGGAATTGCACCGAGCTACGGCTACTTCAAGTTTACGTCGGATAGGATCTCGGTCACCCCCCTGCTAGTCGGCCGTCCTGGCATTTCACCTAAAAGGAAGCCATCGAGCCTCAGCTGGAGATGGCCGGGCTGATGGGCTTCGCTGCTGGCACCGTGGCGACACCGCCGGAGAACTATCCCGACCTGCGTGCGGAGTTTCGCGTTGTGCAGTATGACATTCACGGTCATTTCGCTGTACTGCGTGCCGGGCGTGCAGATCGCTCTGAAATCGTGCAGGGACTACCTGGACGCCGGCCACCAGGCGTGGCACTTTATTGAGTCGACGTACCAGGTCACGGACAACTTGTACATCGGCCAGCCCGAGGAGCAGATGACGCACCTGCGGATGGGCGAGCAGGAGACGGCGACCGACTACTGCAACCGGGCTCGGCGACTTCTCGCCACCATGAGGATGGCCGGCGTGCAGTACTCCACGGCGTCGTACGTCACGCACGTCCTGAAGGGGCTCCCGAGCGACTGATGGTGGCGCCAGGCACAAGGGAGTCGCTCAACGAGGACTCGCTGACCTCGTTCGTTCATTCTCCTAGACGAGGCGATGCAGGAGGCAGAACGGTCCACGGAGCTCCTGCCACAGGCGAACTACGCTGCCGTGACAAAGCAAGGGAGCCGATTTGGGCAGCACGGCAAGCCTGGTGGCAGTGTTAGCAGATCTGGGAAGCCGATGAAGGACGCCGACAAGAAGAAGTCGGCCAAGAACAACGGTCGTGGAGGAGGAGGGCAACGCCGGGAATGTTGCCTACGCGGCGACCCCGACCACCTCTCCTTCGAGTGCCCCGACCGCAGCGACTCCGACGACGATGATACAAAGGGGGGCTGAGGCAGGTCGGCTGGGCGTCGCCCTTGTTGGGAGAACAAGCAGTGCACGGAGAAGCAGTCGACCAAGACGTTAACCTCCGCGAAGGACGCCGACTCCTCCGCTGGTGACAAAGGGCGAGGCGACAAGGAGGTGTCGTGCTCGCTGGTCGGCGTCGTGGAGCCGATTGTCTCGCTTGCACCGCAGGCAGGTCGAGGACTTCCAAGCGGTGGCGGCAGCTGTGCAGGCTAACCCGGCGGTGGTCCTGCTCGACAGCGGCTGCTCGCACCACCTGATGGGGAAGGCAGCCTTCGTCGACCTGCAGCCGAGCAGCGACGTGAAGCACGTGCGTGGCTTCAATGGGGCGCTGCAGGACGTCCAGGGTCGCGGCACTGTCGCCCTGCAGGGAGAAGCCGCGAAGCAAGTGCTCATCTCCGACGTGCTCTACGTCCCAGGCGTGCAAGCGAACCTGCTGTCAGCCGGCCAGCTGAAGTAGAGCGGCGTGAAACTGATGGACGCCGGCAACGGGATGCTGTTGGGTGCAAATTTTACATTGCACGACATCCTGCCGTCTGTTTGTACGAGTATGCGTGTGCGAATGCATTTGGGTGTGAATGGAATGTTCGTGTGTTTGTTTGCTTTCGCAATTTTCGCTTGATGCATTTGCAGGTACTCGCGCAATGTGCGCTTCGGCACAACATTGTACGCGCTATGAACAGTGCAAGCAGAAAGGACGAGCTCGCAAAGGAACCCAAGATGGAAGCTTTGCAGTTCGGTTGAGTTGATTGCGCAGATTCAGTTCTATCCAACTCGAAATTGTACTGTTTTGTTTGGTTAACTATAGTGTAGCAGGGAAGGCACTATAGGGGTATAATTTAGGTGAAGGTTGGATGTTGTTTGTCTGTATCTGCATGCTACAAGGCCAGGGGAAACCAGCGGAACCAGCATTTGGCTGGTTGGGCAAAGACAAAACAGGTTCTGTTTTTAGAACCTGAACCTGGTTGTTGTTTTCCCAGGTTGGAAAAACAGAACCAGAGGTTGTTTACCAACCTACCACCTGCTATTTTGTCCAGCCAGGTTGGTTCTGTTGCTTGGAATTATTTGGGATCATCCCTGGTTGTTCCCAGGTTGATTCCCAAGGTCCTTGCTAGCTAGAACTATTTAATCCTTCTCTGTTTGTACCTGAATATAGTCAAATTGATTCAAGCGAATTCCTTCCTCGCTGGAATTTCGTTTCTGCGCTATTCGACGGCGGAATGCTACCCGAGTCAACGCTAGTATGCTAGCACTCCAACGCTAGGCAAACGCTGTCCGAGCCATAACTTAGTAATGGCAGAACTTTTCGCGAGGCAACTTGGCTCATTTTAAAGCTCTTGGAGCGAGCTTCGATATAGCGAATTCTCAGCTTAATCCGACCGACGGTCTGCACGGCACGCTGCGCGACGTTCAAGGTACTCTTGCTGTTTTGACTAAGTCCTTCTTGATCCCTCTCTGTTGGGTGCAAATGCACATTGCACGACATCCTGCCGTCTGTTTGTACGAGTATGCGTGTGCGAATGCATTTGCGTGTGAATGGTGTGTTCGTGTGTTTGTTTGCTTTCGCATTTTTCGCTTGATGCATTTGCAGGTACTCGCGCAATGTGCGCTTCGGCACAACATTGTACGCGCTATGAACAGTGCAAGCAGAAAGGACGAGCTCGCAAAGGAACCCAAGATGGAAGCTTTGCAGTTCGGTTGAGTTGATTGCGCAGATTCAGTTCTATCCAACTCGGAATTGTACTGTTTTGTTTGGTTAACTATAGTGTAGCAGGGAAGGCACTATAGGGGTACAATTTAGGTGAAGGTTGGATGTTGTTTGTCTGTATCTGCATGCTACAAGGCCAGGGGAAACCAGCGGAACCAGCATTTGGCTGGTTAGGCAAAGACAAAACAGGTTCTGTTTTTAGAACCTGAACCTGGTTGTTGTTTTCCCAGGTTGGAAAAACAGAACCAGAGGTTGTTTACCAACCTACCACCTGCTATTTTGTCCAGCCAGGTTGGTTCTGTTGCTTGGAATTATTTGGGATCATCCCTGGTTGTTCCCAGGTTGATTCCCAAGGTCCTTGCTAGCTAGAACTATTTATTCCTTCTCTGTTTGTACCTGAATATAGTCAAATTGATTCAAGCGAATTCCTTCCTCGCTGGAATTTCGTTTCTACGCGGTTCGTTGGCGGAATGCTACCCGAGTCAACGCTAGTACGCTAGCACTCTAATGCTAGGCAAACACCGTCTGAGCCATAACTTCGTAATGGCAGAACTTTTCGCGAGGCAACTTGGCTCATTTTAAAGCTCTTGAAGCGAGCTTCGATATAGCGAATTCTCAGCTTAATCCGATCGACGGTCTGCACGGCACGCTGCGCGACGTTCAAGGTGCTCTTGCTGTTTTGACTAAGTCCTTCTTGATCCCTCTCTCTACAAACTCGGACCCGAGGATAGGGGCTGGTCTTGTACCAGGCACCCAGGGACCCTTGGAGGTGACCCCGAGGAGAGGTTTTAAGTTTGATAAAGTCCTAATAGCTTGAGTTTATTAGGCCCTTACACCAACAAGCTGGTATCAGAGCTGCGTTATAGTGATCCTCGTTATAGGTAGCTATGGCGGGCAACACCTCGGCGGGAGCTGGTGAATCTTCAGCCCAAGATCGTAGCGGCAGCCAAGATTTTGTTGGGTGCAAATGCACATTGCACGACATCCTGCCGTCTGTTTGTACGAGTATGCGTGTGCGAATGCATTTGCGTGTGAATGGTGTGTTCGTGTGTTTGTTTGCTTTCGCATTTTTCGCTTGATGCATTTGCAGGTACTCGCGCAATGTGCGCTTCGGCACAACATTGTACGCGCTATGAACAGTGCACGCAGAAAGGACGAGCTCGCAAAGGAACCCAAGATGGAAGCTTTGCAGTTCGGTTGAGTTGATTGCGCAGATTCAGTTCTATCCAACTCGGAATTGTACTGTTTTGTTTGGTTAACTATAGTGTAGCAGGGAAGGCACTATAGGGGTACAATTTAGGTGAAGGTTGGATGTTGTTTGTCTGTATCTGCATGCTACAAGGCCAGGGGAAACCAGCGGAACCAGCATTTGGCTGGTTGGGCAAAGACAAAACAGGTTCTGTTTTTAGAACCTGAACCTGGTTGTTGTTTTCCCAGGTTGGAAAAACAGAACCAGAGGTTGTTTACCAACCTATCACCTGCTATTTTGTCCAGCCAGGTTGGTTCTGTTGCTTGGAATTATTTGGGATCATCCCTGGTTGTTCCCAGGTTGATTCCCAAGGTCCTTGCTAGCTAGAACTATTTAATCCTTCTCTGTTTGTACCTGAATATAGTCAAATTGATTCAAGCGAATTCCTTCCTCGCTGGAATTTCGTTTCTGCGCTATTCGACGGCGGAATGCTACTCGAGTCAACGCTAGTATGCTAGCACTCCAACGCTAGGCAAACGCTGTCCGAGCCATAACTTCGTAATGGCAGAATTTTTCGCGAGGCAACTTGGCTCATTTTAAAGCTCTTGGAGCGAGCTTCGATATAGCGAATTCTCAGCTTAATCCGATCGACGGTCTGCACGGCACGCTGCGCGACGTTCAAGGTGCTCTTGCTGTTTTGACTAAGTCCTTCTTGATCCCTCTCTCTACAAACTCGGACCCGAGGATAGGGGCTGGTCTTGTACCAGGCACCCAGGGACCCTTGGAGGTGACCCCGAGGAGAGGTTTTAAGTTTGATTAAGTCCTAATAGCTTGAGTTTATTAGGCCCTTACACCAACAAGCTGGTATCAGAGCTGCGTTATAGTGATCCTCGTTATAGGTAGCTATGGCGGGCAACACCTCGGCGGGAGCTGGTGAATCTTCAGCCCAAGATCGTAGCGGCAGCCAAGATTCTGGTCTTTCAGCGCCAAGGGGAGCGCGAACAAACCAGGGCTCGCTTGTCAAGGAGGTGCTGAAGAATTTCACCGTCGAGAAGTTCAATGGTGAGGGCTATGATGATTGGGCCTGGAAAATGCAATTATATTTCCGTCAGATCGGTTTGCTGAAACTAATGATTGGGGAGGAGCCTAGACCGAGTGACCCCACGCTGCAGGAAGATTGGGACGAGCGCTCCTCGGCTGGCTACTATTTGATGTCGCAGAGTTTGGAGCTGAACCAGCGTCACCACGTCATGCACCTGCTGCCGGAGGTTGAATGCGGTCCGAAGGCGTGGACCGTGTTGAAGGAGCTGCACGCCCCGACCTCCGTTGTCGCAACGTTGATGCTGGAGAGGGAGCTGTCCGCGTTGCGCCTGAGCGAGGGAGAGCCGGTGCAACCAGTCCTGGACAAGATGCGCGACCTCTACGCGAAGTTGGCGACCGCGGGAATCACCTACCCGGAGCAGACCAAGTGCTTGAAGATGCTCTCGCTGCTGCCAGAATCGTGGCTTCAATTTACGAGCGGATTGAGCCTGCCGCAGAACCAGAGCTTGTGGACGCTCGAGTGGGTGCGGACGAAGATTCTGGAGGAGGACTTCCGTCGCCGCCAACTGAGGGGTGGAGACGACGGCAGCAGCGGCTACGGGATGCAAGGGAGCCGACGTGGCAGAGGACGTGGCTTCGGTGGTGCTGGACGCGGTGCAAAGAAAGACGACGACTCCAACGACCAACAAGGAGGTACCGGTTGGGGTCGCGGTGCGAAATCTGGACGTGGGGGCAAGTCGGGTGCTGGTGGCAAAATGAAAGGGAGTTGCTGGTATTGTGAGAAGGAAGGGCACCCCTGGTTTTTGTGCTATAAGAAACCCGATGGATGGACCCCCCAGAATCGTCACCAGGATGGCGGCGCGCGGAGGAACCAGAAAAACGGCGCCAACATGGTCGCTGATTCGTCCGACAACAACCCGAAGGGCAACGGCGGTGCGGAGAAGAAGAAGGAGCGCACCGCGGGCCAATTCTTCCATGTGGGAGACAAGGGGGAGCAAGGAGACGCCTCTGCCAAAGTTGGAGCAGAGCTGCACCCCCTAGACTATTGGGTGTTGGACACAGGCGCTGCTTGGACGATGACGCCGCGCAAGGACCTGCTGGACGAAGTACGAGCTGCACCGATCAATGAAGTGTGCTCCGCCTCTGGACACATGTTGAAGGTGGCTGGTGCGGGACGAGCTGCGTTTAAGGGAGCGGATGGCAAGCCGGTGGTGCTGCACGACGTTCTCTTCGTCCCCGACCTGAAGGCCAACCTTATCTCCCTCCGTAAGCTTGGCAAGGCTGGGGTGAACACCAACACGGATGGGGCACGCACTTATAAGGGGAAGCTGGGCAATCGGGTGCTTTGGGATCTGCACGAGAGCAAGGACGTGTACAGATCTATGTGGCAGCTGCCGGCCCTGGCGTGGCATGGTGGGGGGCAGGCTGGAGAGGGGTCTGCATCCCAGGGGGAGTGCAATGCCGTTGGAGGGGTTGGTGTGAAAGTGTCGGCCAGATCTGGGGAGACAGATTGGGCAACGGCACACCGGCGCTTAGGGCATGTGGCAATGCCTTTGCTGAAGCAGCTGGAGAAGGATGGAGCCGTTAAGGGTCTGAAGCTGAACGGACAGCCACCCGATGACAACTGTGAAATCTGTTTGCTTTCAAAGTTCACCCGTTTCCCTTTCCATAGTGTGGCTGGCAGGAGCAAGAAGCCTTTGGAGCTGGTCCACATGGACTTGGTGGGGCCGCTGCCGGTGCAAGGGCACAAGGGGGAGCGGTATTTTCTTACAATTGTGGATGACTGGAGCAGGCTGATGTGGGCGTATCCGCTGAAGCAGAAGGACCACGCCGCCTCCACGATACGGGACGATTGGCTGCCATTCGTGGAGAAGCAGGCGGAGTGTGTAGTGAAGCGGATTAGGACAGACCGGGGTGGTGAGTTCCTTGGAGCTGAAATGACGGCCTGGCTCAAGAAGCAGGGCATCCAGAGAGAGCTGACCACGGCTTATACCCCACAGTCCAATGGTGTAGCAGAACGGGCAAACCGGACCATTCTGGAGACAGCTAGGGCGCTGCTCATAGAATCTGGGCTGAGCAATTCTATGTGGCCTCATGCTGTCCGGCACGCCACTGTCGCTAGGAACAGGGTGCTCACCAAGGTTGGGGATGACTCGTGGGTGCCGTTGGAGAGGTGGCTTGGGAGGAAGCCGCCGGTGGACATGCTGAGGGTGTTCGGTTGCATGGCAGTCGCCCACGTCCCCAAGACCTACCGCAGTAAGTTGGGGGCGAGTGCAATCTGGTGTGTGCATTTGGGGCTGGCTGCTGAGAGCAAGGGATGGCTGCTGTGGGAACCATCCAAGGGTGTGTTGTTTGACAGCAGGGATGTGAAATTCATTGAGGGCATGATGTATGGGAGCTGGGAGAAACAGCCGGAGGCAAGGGTGTCCCAGCAGATGGAGCAGATCACCATGCAGCTGGACCTGACTCCTAGTGTGTGGGAGGAGGGAGAGGAGGCAGCTGCTGGAAATGGTGATGGAGAGAAGGTACAGGAGGCATCTGCTGGTGGAGAAAATGGTGTGGAAACTGGCGGCAGCACTAGTGGAGCTGCTGGACCCGAGGGAGGAGAGAAGCAGCAGGGAAAAACTAAGAAGCCGAAGGGTGTCGTTATGAAGGGATGGGAGACACCCGTCTCCAGGCCAGGACGTACCCGTATGGCTACTAAGAAGCTGACTGCAGGAACTGATGCAGCAGAGCAGCAGCTAGGGACCGAAGAGGCATTGCTGATTCTACCTCATGGCTATGACCCGGATGAGGAGGATGAGCCTGCGTACTGTTTTCTTGCCCCTGCACCAGAGGAACCAGCTAGCATGGAGGAGGCATTAGCTGGACCAGATAGGGACAAGTGGCTGGCTTCTAGGGATGCTGAGTACCAGAGTCTGCTGGAGAATAGGACATGGGATCTGGTGGTGCTGCCTGATGGGAAGAAAGCGATACAATGCAAGTGGGTGCTGAGGATCAAGACCGATGACAAGGGGCAGGTCACCATCTACAAGAGTAGGCTGGTGGCGAAGGGGTTTATGCAGAAGGAGAAGCAGGACTTCAACGAGATCTTTGCTCCCACTGCCAAACCCCCTACCCTCCGTGTCTTGTTGGCAGATGCAGCTGTTAGTGGGAAATTCATCATTCAGATGGATATTTCAACGGCATTCCTGAATGGGATTTTAGAGGAGGATGTGTACATGACGCAGCCGCCTGGGTATGAGGATGGTACGGGCAGGGTGTGCAAGCTCAACAAGTCCATCTACGGCTTGAAGCAGGCGCCACGCTGCTGGTACCAGAAGTTGGCAGCTGTTTTAGAGGAGATGGGATTCAGGACCAGCAGCTGTGATGAGAGCCTCTTTCTCAAGGGCGAGGGGGAGAAGCTGGTGCTGTTTCTGGTCTATGTGGACGACATTCTTCTCTTCAGCAGCAGCATGAAGGAGATCCAGAAAGTGCAGCAGCAACTGATGGAAAACTTCAAGTGCAAGAACCTTGGGGAGGTAAAGTACTACCTCGGGATGCACGTGGAGAGGGATCCAGATCACAGGTGGTTGAAGCTGCACCAGGAGAAGTTCATCAAGGAGCTGGGGGAGAAGTATGGGATTGAGAATGAGCGCAAGGTTGCAACTCCCCTGCCAGCAGAATTCAAGCTTGTGAAGGCTGCAGAGGATGAAGGGGTTGAAGCCGAAGAGCAGCAGCAATTTCAGTCCTTGGTGGGCAGCCTCTTGTACGCAGCAGTTCACACGAGGCCCGACATCTCTTTCTCGGTTGGGCAGCTGGCTAGGGTGGTGCAGAATCCATCAGAGGAGCAGGTGGATGCAGCTGAGCGTGTGGTGAAGTACCTGAACTCTCACCCAAGCATTGGAGTTCAATACTCCGCATCTGCACAGGTGAAGCAGAAAGGGGTGGAGGTGCTGAAAGAGAAGGGGGAGAGGCTTGGAGAAGGCAAGCTATTTCTCACTTGCTTTACCGATGCTACATGGGCTTCTGAGAAGGAGGATTCCTCATCTGTGGGAGGATACATCTGCGTAGTTGGGGGAGGACCTGTTAGTTGGAGGTCCAAGAAGCAGACGGAGACGGCACTCTCTTCCGTAGAATCAGAGTACATGGCGATGTTCCATGGGGTGAAGGAGGTGATTTGGCTGAGGAGGCTGTTAGAGGAGATTGGCCAGGAGCAGAAAGTTGCTACGCCGCTGTTTTGTGATAGCAAGGGGGCTCTTGGGATGGCCAGAAACGCTGTGCTTCATGGGCTGAACAAGCACATGCGTATCAAGTGGCACTGGCTGCGTAAGGAGGTGAAGAGGGGGACGGTGCATCCGATCTACATCAAGACTCACCAGCAGCCAGCAGACTTTCTCACCAAGAGGCTTGCGGATGAGCCTCATTGGCGTTGTGTGCGCATGAGTGGAATGAGCATGAACTAGCATGGAATGACGGGGATGCAGCCGGCAGGCTGAGGGGGAGTGTGTTGGGTGCAAATTTACATTGCACGACATCCTGCCGTCTGTTTGTACGAGTATGCGTGTGCGAATGCATTTGCGTGTGAATGGTGTGTTCGTGTGTTTTGTTTGCTTTCGCATTTTTCGCTTGATGCATTTGCAGGTACTCGCGCAATGTGCGCTTCGGCATAACATTGTACGCGCTATGAACAGTGCAAGCAGAAAGGACGAGCTCGCAAAGGAACCCAAGATGGAAGCTTTGCAGTTCGGTTAAGTTGATTGCGCAGATTCAGTTCTATCCAACTCGGAATTGTACTGTTTTGTTTGGTTAACTATAGTGTAGCAGGGAAGGCACTATAGGGGTACAATTTAGGTGAAGGTTGGATGTTGTTTGTCTGTATCTGCATGCTACAAGGCCAGGGGAAACCAGCGGAACCAGCATTTGGCTGGTTGGGCAAAGACAAAACAGGTTCTGTTTTTAGAACCTGAACCTGGTTGTTGTTTTCCCAGGTTGGAAAAACAGAACCAGAGGTTGTTTACCAACCTACCACCTGCTATTTTGTCCAGCCAGGTTGGTTCTGTTGCTTGGAATTATTTGGGATCATCCCTGGTTGTTCCCAGGTTGATTCCCAAGGTCCTTGCTAGCTAGAACTATTTAATCCTTCTCTGTTTGTACCTGAATATAGTAAAATTGATTCAAGCGAATTCCTTCCTCGCTGGAATTTCGTTTCTGCGCTATTCGACGGCGGAATGCTACCCGAGTCAACGCTAGTATGCTAGCACTCCAACGCTAGGCAAACGCTGTCCGAGCCATAACTTAGTAATGGCAGAACTTTTCGCGAGGCAACTTGGCTCATTTTAAAGCTCTTGGAGCGAGCTTCGATATAGCGAATTCTCAGCTTAATCCGACTGACGGTCTGCACGGCACGCTGCGCGACGTTCAAGGTACTCTTGCTGTTTTGACTAAGTCCTTCTTGATCCCTCTCTCTACAAACTCGGACCCGAGGATAGGGGCTGGTCTTGTACCAGGCACCCAGGGACCCTTGGAGGTGACCCCGAGGAGAGGTTTTAAGTTTGATTAAGTCCTAATAGCTTGAGTTTATTAGGCCCTTACACCAACAGTTGTCTGCGCCTGACGAGCCACATCGACTTCGGGATACCAGCCCGCAGTCGCCTTCGTCATCACAATCTCGACGACGTTTGCGTGCCTCCGCCGAACTCGTCGAGCAGGTTACCCGGTCGACCTGGTTGACCCCCAGTGTCTCCGGTCGACCACAGCTCCCGTCGAGCTACCCCCTGGTCGACGGACCCCTTCCGTCGACCAGAACTGCTCCGTCGACCTCCCGGTCGAGCTGCAGGTCGACGGGATGCCCCGCGAGACTCCCCGTCGAGCAGTAGTTCGACGGAATGCTCAAGAGGCCTTCCCGTCGAGCTGTAGGTCGACGGACTGCTCCGTCGACCTCCCGGACGGCCCACCCATCGCCCAGGCCAACTAGTTGCGCCCATCGAGCACCCCCGGTCGACGGAAGCTCCACAGTGACATCCTGCAGCTCGACGAAGCCCGTCGAGCAGCTCCTTCACTGCGAACGGTCGGCTGCTTCACCCGTACATCCGACCAAGTCGTCGGCGTTGCCCAAGCGAGGGCGGGGCCAACACCCCATTCCCGTTAACAGTTTGGCACTGCTACCTATCACTGTACCTCGGCTCTTGGGGTTTGTAGGAGCTGGGAGTCCTTCCCAACTCGTAACTCTTCCTAGCTGTTCGTAATTGTGTGTTCTAAGACTATGTTGCTGCCATAGTGCCGTTCGTTCAATCTGACGCTGTGTCGTCAATTCTTGATGAAATCGTGCGATCAAAATTGCCTATTGTAGCGACGTTAAGACGCTCCAGATCCAAGTTGAATCAGGTCAATTGGAGCTGTGACCAGATCGCTATGAACGTTTGAAGCCGCTGTGCAGAAATCTGACTGCGCACTCTATCTTTCGTTTTAGGCACATTGAAGCCTACTATGACAATAAGACACACATATATCAGCATTCTTCGCAGATTGTGTCTGCCACGATAGACATCACGCGCCAGTACGCCGCTTCAACAGCTTGGCTTGTATCGGAACCGACACTCGACCCGTCCAAGATTTTGGCGCATCGGGTTTCTGCTCGACGCTGCTGGCCGCCACGTGGACTTTCTAGTCCATTCAGTTGACAGAATCAGAGAACACCACACGTGGGTGCCATCCACCTTGCCTGAAGCACTGAATTAGCTAGGATAGTCATTATATTAGCGCGTCCCTTCATTGTATTGTCAGTTCATTCAGAGAAAAAACCTCGATATTCATTATTTTGCACCTTCACTACAACTAATAACACTATCTTACAACTCATAACACCCTTCGTGGTTGGGGATAGTGAGACACTCTTCCATATTATTGTACCTCGGCTCTTGGGGTTTGTAGAGGCTGGGAGGCATTCCCAACTCGTAACTCTTCCTAATTTGTGTACTAAGATTATTGTGGCTGACATTTTGCCGTTCGTTAAAACTGACATTCCGTCTTCAATTCTTTATGAAATTATGTGATTCGAATTGCCTATTGTAGACGACTTAGACGACCTTAAGGCGATCCAAATCCAATTTATAGCATATCATACAAGCTGTGACCAAACAGCTATCAACGTTTGAAAGTGCTGTGTAAATATCTGTCTGTGCACTTCAACTTTCGTTTTACGCACATTCAAGCCTATTCTGACTACAACAATGCGAGGTGCGTGTATGGCTTAAAACAGAGCCTTGACTCATGTAGGGGCAGGCAAATGGGTGCCTTATATGGAGTCGATTAGAAGGAAGCCAAAGGTGTTTATGCTTTGGGTGTTTGGATGCTTGTGCTTGGCGTTCGTGCCTAAGAATTTTCGGCACAACAAGCTTGGAGCCAAGTCGATATGGGTCGTGCATTGTGTTGGTGTAAGGGCCTAATAAACTCAAACTATCTATCAAGACTTAATCAAACTTATAGCCTCTCCCCGGGGTCACCTCTAAGGGTCTCTGGGTGCCTCGTACAAGACCAGCCCATATCCTCGTGTCCGAGTTTGTAGAGAGAGGAGTCAAGAATGAATAGCCAAAATAACAAGAGTACCTTCAAGGTTGCGCAGCGTGCCGTGCCGGCCGTCAATCGGATTAAGCTGAGAAATTGCTCAATCGAAGCTCGCTTCAAAAGCCTTAAAATAAGCCAAGTTTCCTCGCGAAAAGTTCTGCCATTACAAAGTTATGGCTCGGATAACGTTTTCCTAGTGTACTAGCTTTGCCTCGGGTAGCATTCCGCCGTCGAACTGCGTAGCAAGGAAGGAACCCGCTTGAATCAATTGACTATATCCAGGTACAAACAGAGAAGGAATAAATAGTTCTAGCTAGCAAGGACCTTGGGAATCAACCTGGGAACAATCAGGGATGATCCCAAATAATTCCAAGCAACAGAACCAACCTGGCTGGACAACATAGCACGTGGTAGGCTGGTAACAACCTCTGGTTCTGTTTTTAAAACCTAGGAAAACAACAACCAGGTTCAGGTTCTAAAAACAGAACATGTTTTGTCTTTGCCCAACCAGCCAAATGCTGGTTCTGCTGGTTTCCGCTTGCCTTGTAGCATGCAGATACAGACAAACATCCAACCTTCACCTAAATTGTACCCCTATAGTGCCTGCCCTGCTACACTATAGTCAACCAAACAATACAGTACAATTTCGAGTTGGATAGAACTGAATCTGCGCAATCAAATAACCGAACGGCAAATATTCCACCTTGGGTTCTTTTGCGAGCTCGTCCTTTCTGCTTGCACTGTTCATAGCGCGTACAATGTTGTGCCGAAGTGCACATTGAGCGAGAACCTGCAAATTCAACAAGCAAAAATTGTGAAAACACACAAACGTACGAACACACCATTCACACGCAAATGCATTCGCACACGCATATTCGTACAAACAGATGGCAGGATGTCGTGCAAAGTGAATATGCACCCAACACACTCCCCCTCAGCCTGCCGGCTGCATCCCCATCATTCCATGCTAGTTCATGCTCATTCCACTCATGCGCACACAACGCCAATAAGGCTCATCCGCAAGCCTCTTGGTGAGGAAGTCTGCTGGCTGCTGGTGAGTCTTCATGTAGGTCGGATTCACCGCCCCCCTCTTCACCTCCTTACGCAGCTAGTGCCACTTGATACGCATGTGCTTGTTCAGTTAATGAAGCACAACGTTCTTGGCCATCCCAAGAGCCCCCTTGCTATCACAAAACAGCGGCGTAGCAACCTTCTGCTCCAGGCCGATCTTCTCTAACAGCCGCCTCAGCCAAATCACCTCCACCCCGTGGAACATTACCATGTACTCTGACTCAACAGAGGAGAGTGCCGTCTCCGTCTGCTTCTTGGACCTCCAACTAACAGGTCCTCCCCCAACTACGCAGATGTATCCTCCCACAGATGAGGAATCCTCCTTCTCTGAAGCCCAAGTTGTATCGGTAAAGCAGATGAGAAAGAGCTTGCCTTCTCCAAGCCTCTCCCCTTTCTCTTTCAGCACCTCAACCCCTTTCTGGGTCACCTGTGCAGATGCAGAATATTGAACTCTAATGCTTGGGTGAGAGTTCAGAAACTTCACCACACGCTCAGCTGCATCCACCTACTCCTCTGATGGATTCTGCACCACCCTGGCCAGCTGCCCAACCGAGAAAGAGATGTCAGGCCTCGTGTGAACAGCTGCATACAAGAGGCTACCCAACAATGACTGAAATTGCTGCTGCTCCTCGGCTTCAACCCCTTCATCCTCTGCAGCCTTCACAAGCTTGAATTCTGCTGGCAGGGGAGTTGCAACCTTGCGCTCATTCTCAATCCCATACTTCTCCCCCAGCTCCTTGAGGAACTTATCCTGGTGCAGCTTCAACCACCTGTGATCCAGATCTCTTTCCACGTGCATCCCAAGCTATTCTTTACCTCCCCAAGGCTCTTCCACTTAAAGTTCTCCATCAGCTGGTGCTACACTTTCTGGATCTCCTTCGTGCTGCTGCTGAAGATAATAGTGTCGTCCGCGTAGACCAAAAACAGCACCAGATCCTCCCCCTCCCCCTTGAGAAAGAGGCTCTCATCACAGCTGCTGGTCCTGAACCCTATCTCCTCTAAAACAGCTGCCAACCTCTGGTACCAGCAGCGTGGCGCCTGCTTCAAGCCGTAGATTGACTTTTTCAGCTTGCACACCCTGCCCGTACCATCCTCATACCCAGGCGGCTGTGTCATGTACACATCCTCCTCTAAAATCTCATTAAGAAATGCCGTTGATATATCCATCTGAATGATGAATTTCCCACTAACAGCATCATCTGCCAACAAGACACGGAGGGTAGGGGATTTGGCAGTGGGAGCAAAGATCTCGTTGAAGTCTTGCTTCTCCTTCTGCATAAACCCCTTAGCCACCAGCCTACTCTTGTAGATGGTGACCTGCCCCTTGTCATCAGTCTTGATCCTCAGCACCCACTTGCACTGTACGGCTTTCTTCCCCTCAGGCAGCACCACCAGATCCCATGTCCCATTCTCTAGCAGGCTCTGGTACTCAGCATCCCTAGAAGCCAGCCACTTGTCCCTATCTGGTCCAGCTAATGCCTCCTCCATGCTAGCTGGTTCTCCGGGTGCAGGGGCAATAATACAGTAAGCAAGTCCATCCCTCTCATCCGAGTCATAGCCATGAGGTAAAATCAGCATTGCCTCCTCATTCCCAAGCTGCTGCTCTGCTTCACCAGCTCCTGCAGTCAGCTTCATTGTTGCCATGCGGGTGCGTCCTGGCCTAGAGACGGGTGTTTCCCACCCCTTCATAACGACACCCTTCAGCTTCCTCCTTTGTGGTAGCTTAGGCACCTTTCTTTTGCTCTGCTGCTGCTCTCCCATTTCAGATCCAGCAGCTCCACCAATGCTAGCACTAGCCTCTCCTTCATCAGCAGGTGCCTCTTGTACCTTCTCTCCATCACCATTTCCCGCAGCTCTCCCTCCTCCCACACATTAGGAGTCAGGTCCAGCTGCATGGTAATCTGCTCCATCTCCTGGGACACCCTTGCCTCTGGTTGTTTCTCCCAGCTCCC
Organism: Closterium sp. Yama58-4; assembly: GCA_947470075.1. NCBI lineage: Eukaryota > Viridiplantae > Streptophyta > Zygnematophyceae > Desmidiales > Closteriaceae > Closterium > Closterium sp. Yama58-4. The sequence goes on from CANIUD010000738.1 coordinate 29,599, forward strand.
ATACATCATGCCCTCAATGAATTTTACATCCCTGCTGTCAAACAACACACCCTTGGATGGTTCCCACAACAGCCATCCCTTGCTTTCAGCAGCCAGCCCCAAATGCACACACCAGATTGCACTCGCCCCCAACTTACTGCGGTAGGTCTTGGGGACGTGGGTGACTGCCATGCAGCCAAAAACCCTCAGCATGTCCACCGGCGGCTTCCTCCCAAGCCACCTCTCCAACGGCACCCACGAGTCATCCCCAACCTTGGCAAGCACCCTGTTCCTAGCGACGGTAGCGTGCCGAACAGCGTGGGGCCACATGGAGTTGCCAAGCCCAGATTCTATGAGCAGCGCCCTAGCTGTCTCTAGAATGGTCTAGTTCGCCCGTTCTACTACACCGTTGGACTGTGGGCTGTAATCCGTGATCAGCTCCCTCTGGATGCCCTGCTTCTTGAGCCAGGCTGTCATTTCAGCTCCAAGGAACTCACCACCCTGGTCTGTCCTAATCCGCTTCACTACACACTCTGCCTGCTTCTCCACGAATGGCAGCCAATCATCCTGTATTATGGAGGCGGCGTGGTCCTTCTGCTTCAGCGGATATGCCCACATCAGTCTGCTCCAATCATCCACAATTGTAAGGAAATACCGCTCCCCCTTGTGCCCTTGCACCGGCAGCGGCCCCACCAAGTCCATGTGGACTAGCTCCAACGGCTTCTTGCTCCTGCCAGCCACACTATGGAAGGGGAAACGGGTAAACTTTGAGAGCAAACAGATTTCACAGTTATCATTGGATTGCTATCCGATCAACTTCAGACCCTTAACGGCTCCATCTTTCTCCAGCTGCTTCAGCAAAGGCATTGCCACATGCCCCAAGTGTAGATATGCCAATGCCCAATCTGTCTTCCCTGATTTGGCTGACACTTTCACACCAACCCCTCCAACGGCGTTGCACTCCCCCTAGGATGCAGACCCCTCTCCAGCCTGCCCCCCACCGTGCCACGCCAATACCGACAGCTGCCACATAGATCCGTACACGTCTTTGCTCTTATACAGATCCCAAAGCACCCGATTGCCCAGCTGCCCTTTGTACGTGCGAGCCCCATCCGTGTTGGTGTTCACCCCAGCCTTGCCAAGCTTACGGAGCGAGATAAGGTTGGCCTTTAGTTCGGGGACGAGGAGAACGTTCTGCAGCACCATCGGCTTGCCATCCGCTCCCTTAAACGCAGCTCGTCCTGCACCAGCCTCCTTTAACATGTGTCCAGAGGCGGAGCACACCTCATTGATCGGTGCAGTGCGTTCGTTGTCTAGCATGTCCTTGCGCGGCGTCATCGTCCAAGCAGCACCCGTGTCCAACACCCAAAAGTCCAGGGGGTGCAGCTCTGCTCCAACCTTGGCAGATGCGTCTCCTTGCTACCTCTTGTCTCCCACATTGAAGAATTGGCCCGCGGAGCGCTCCTTCTTCTTCTCCGCACCGCTGTTGCCCTTCGGGTTGTTGTCGGACGAATCAGCGACCATGTTCGCGCCGTTTTCTGTCCTTCGCGCACCGCCATCCATGTGACGATTCTGGGGGATCCATCCATCGGGTTTCTTATAGCACAAAAACCAGGGGTGCCCTTCCTTCTCACAATACCAGCAACTCCCTTTCATTTTGCCACCAGCACCCGACTTGCCTCCGCGTCTAGATTTCGCACCACGACCCCAACCGGTACCTCCTTGTTGGTCGATAGAGTTGTCGTCCTTCTTTGCACCATGTCCAGCACCACCGAAGCCACGTCCTCTGCCACATCGGCTCCCTTGCATCCTGTAGCCGCTGCTGCCGTCGTCTCCACCCCTCAATTGGCGGCGACGGATGTCCTCCTCCAGAATCTTCGCCCGCACCCACTCGAGCGTCTACAAGCTCTGGTTCTGCGGCAGGCTCAATCCGCTCGTAAATTGAAGCCACGATTCCGGCAGCAGCGAGAGCATCTTCAGGCACTTGGTCTGCTCCGGATAGGTGATTCCCGCGATCGCCAGCTTCGCGTAGAGATCACGCGTCTTATCCAGAACAGGTCGCACCGGCTCTCCCTCGCTCAAACGCAACATGGGCAGCTCCCTCTCCATCATGAGCGTTGCGGCGACGGAGGTCGGGGCGTGCAGCTCCTTCAACACGGTCCACGCCTTCGGACCGCACTCAACCTCCGGCAGCAGGTGCATGACGTGGTGATGCTGGTTCAGCTCCAAACTCTGCGACATCAAATAGTAGCCAGCCGAGGCGCGCTCATCCAAAACTTCCTGCTTCGTATGCATCGGAACCAGAGGACATGATAAGTGTAGGAGGCTTCATTTGCTGTGTTGAGGGAGGCCCAGCTGTTTGGGAAAGCAAGAAGCAACTTGACCAAACATTGAGCTCGGTAGAGTGTATGACCACTCTTTCGTGCCATTAAGGCAATTGTGTGGTAGTATCGATTGTTGGCTAAGTTGGGAGAGCAGCTACAAGGACCTACCCCTCTCTATTGTGACAGCCAAGCCGCCATTGCACTTGCCAAAAATCTTGTGTTGCACAGCCTCGCGAAGCACATAAGGGTGAAATGGCATTGGACGAGGAAAGATGGTGGCCGCAGGTGAAGTTCAGTTGCACCTTGTGAAGACGACAGCGCAGTTCGTTGACATGATGACCAAAAGTCTGGTGGAGCAGCTGGATAAGAAATGTTGCAAGCTGGCTGGTATGGCTCTGAACTAAAAGGAGCAGATTCTAAGGCCAATAGTTCGATGGGGAATTTGTTGGTGAAGTTATGTCGTTTGCACTCAGCTTGTTGTCCTGCTGCATGCATGCGTGTGTGCATGGAATGGCATGGGGGCATGAGATAATATTTGATGCTTAAAATATTGCGTGAACGATGAGTCAGGATATTGAATGCGAGTGTTGGGTCAATAACAAGTTATCGCTAGTCGTGTGTCACGTCGTCGTATGCGTGCCGTGTGCATTCTCTATTTTGTCGTAGGGAACGCTCGGCGTGTCGCAGGTGCGTGCAGCAGACATTTAAGAATTCAACGATGCGTTGATAATGAAGAACCAGAGCCTTGGTTTTAAGACACAAGTCATTTCAAAGCTGGCCAAAAAGGTGTATAGTAAAGATTCTCTTAATGTAGTTCCTTGTGGAAGGTAGTTTCTGTTGGGTGCAAATTCACTTTGCACGACATCCTGCCGTCTGTTTGTACGAGTATGCGTGTGCGAATGCATTTGCGTGTGAATGGTGTGTTCGTGTGTTTGTTTTCGCAATTTTCGCTTGAAGCATTTGCAGGTACTCGCGCAATGTGCGCTTCGGCACAACATTGTACGCGCTATGAACAGTGCAAGCAGAAAGGACGAGCTCGCAAAGGAACCCAAGATGGAAGCTTTGCAGTTCGGTTTAATTGATTGCGCAGATTCAGTTCTATCCAACTCGAAATTGTACTGTATTGTTTGGTTGACTATAGTGTAGCAAGGCAGGCACTATAGGGGTACAATTTAGGTGAAGGTTGGATGTTGTTTGTCTGTATCTGCATGCTACAAGGCCAGGGGAAACCAGCAGAACCAGCATTTGGCTGGTTGGGCAAAGACAAAACAGGTTCTGTTTTTAGAACCTGAACCTGGTTGTTGTTTTCCCAGGTTGGAAAAACAGAACCAGAGGTTGTTTTCCAATTTACCACTTGCTGTTTTGTCCAGCCAGGTTGGTTCTGTTGCTTGGAATTATTTGGGATCATCCCTGGTTGTTCCCAGGTTGATTCCCAAGGTCCTTGCTAGCTAGAACTATTTATTCCTTCTCTGTTTGTACCTGAATATAGTCAATTGATTCATGCAAATTCCTTCCTCGCTGGAATTTCGTTTCTACGCGGTTCGACGGCGGAATGTGTTGGGTGCAAATGCATATTGCACGACATCCTGCCGTCTGTTTGTACGAGTATGCGTGTGCGAATGCATTTGCGTGTGAATGGTGTGTTCGTGTGTTTGTTTGCTTTCGCATTTTTCGCTTGATGCATTTGCAGGTACTCGCGCAATGTGCGCTTTGGCACAACATTGTATGCGCTATGAACAGTGCAAGCAGGAAGGACGAGCTCGCAAAGGAACCCAAGATGGAAGCTTTGCAGTTCGGTTGAGTTGATTGCGCAGATTCAGTTCTATCCAACTCGAAATTGTACTGTTTTGTTTGGTTAACTATAGTGTAGCAGGGAAGGCACTATAGGGGTACAATTTAGGTGAAGGTTGGATGTTGTTTGTCTGTATCTGCATGCTACAAGGCCAGGGGAAACCAGCGGAACCAGCATTTGGCTGGTTGGGCAAAGACAAAACAGGTTCTGTTTTTAGAACCTGAACCTGGTTGTTGTTTTCCCAGGTTGGAAAAACAGAACCAGAGGTTGTTTACCAACCTACCACCTGCTATTTTGTCCAGCCAGGTTGGTTCTGTTGCTTGGAATTATTTGGGATCATCCCTGGTTGTTCCCAGGTTGATTCCCAAGGTCCTTGCTAGCTAGAACTATTTAATCCTTCTCTGTTTGTACCTGAATATAGTCAATTGATTCATGCGAATTCCTTCCTCGCTGGAATTTCGTTTCTACGCGGTTCGTTGGCGGAATGCTACCCGAGTCAACGCTAGTACGCTAGCACTCTAATGCTAGGCAAACACCGTCTGAGCCATAACTTCGTAATGGCAGAACTTTTCGCGAGGCAACTTGGCTCATTTTAAAGCTCTTGGAGCGAGCTTCGATATAGCGAATTCTCAGCTTAATCCGATCGACGGTCTGCACGGCACGCTGCGCGACGTTCAAGGTGCTCTTGCTGTTTTGACTAAGTCCTTCTTGATCCCTCTCTCTACAAACTCGGACCCGAGGATAGGGGCTGGTCTTGTACCAGGCACCCAGGGACCCTTGGAGGTGACCCCGAGGAGAGGTTTTAAGTTTGATTAAGTCCTAATAGCTTGAGTTTATTAGGCCCTTACACCAACAAGCTGGTATCAGAGCTGCGTTATAGTGATCCTCGTTATAGGTAGCTATGGCGGGCAACACCTCGGCGGGAGCTGGTGAATCTTCAGCCCAAGATCGTAGCGGCAGCCAAGATTCTGGTCTTTCAGCGCCAAGGGGAGCGCGAACAAACCAGGGCTCGCTTGTCAAGGAGGTGCTGAAGAATTTCACCGTCGAGAAGTTCAATGGTGAGGGCTATGATGATTGGGCCTGGAAAATGCAATTATATTTCCGTCAGATCGGTTTGCTGAAACTAATGATTGGGGAGGAGCCTAGACCGAGTGACCCCACGCTGCAGGAAGATTGGGACGAGCGCTCCTCGGCTGGCTACTATTTGATGTCGCAGAGTTTGGAGCTGAACCAGCGTCACCACGTCATGCACCTGCTGCCGGAGGTTGAATGCGGTCCGAAGGCGTGGACCGTGTTGAAGGAGCTGCACGCCCCGACCTCCGTTGTCGCAACGTTGATGCTGGAGAGGGAGCTGTCCGCGTTGCGCCTGAGCGAGGGAGAGCCGGTGCAACCAGTCCTGGACAAGATGCGCGACCTCTACGCGAAGTTGGCGACCGCGGGAATCACCTACCCGGAGCAGACCAAGTGCTTGAAGATGCTCTCGCTGCTGCCAGAATCGTGGCTTCAATTTACGAGCGGATTGAGCCTGCCGCAGAACCAGAGCTTGTGGACGCTCGAGTGGGTGCGGACGAAGATTCTGGAGGAGGACTTCCGTCGCCGCCAACTGAGGGGTGGAGACGACGGCAGCAGCGGCTACGGGATGCAAGGGAGCCGACGTGGCAGAGGATGTGGCTTCGGTGGTGCTGGACGCGGTGCAAAGAAAGACGACGACTCCAACGACCAACAAGGAGGTACCGGTTGGGGTCGCGGTGCGAAATCTGGACGTGGGGGCAAGTCGGGTGCTGGTGGCAAAATGAAAGGGAGTTGCTGGTATTGTGAGAAGGAAGGGCACCCCTGGTTTTTGTGCTATAAGAAACCCGATGGATGGACCCCCCAGAATCGTCACCAGGATGGCGGCGCGCGGAGGAACCAGAAAAACGGCGCCAACATGGTCGCTGATTCGTCCGACAACAACCCGAAGGGCAACGGCGGTGCGGAGAAGAAGAAGGAGCGCACCGCGGGCCAATTCTTCCATGTAGGAGACAAGGGGGAGCAAGGAGACGCCTCTGCCAAAGTTGGAGCAGAGCTGCACCCCCTAGACTATTGGGTGTTGGACACAGGCGCTGCTTGGACGATGACGCCGCGCAAGGACCTGCTGGACGAAGTACGAGCTGCACCGATCAATGAAGTGTGCTCCGCCTCTGGACACATGTTGAAGGTGGCTGGTGCGGGACGAGCTGCGTTTAAGGGAGCGGATGACAAGCCGGTGGTGCTGCACGACGTTCTCTTCGTCCCCGACCTGAAGGCCAACCTTATCTCCCTCCGTAAGCTTGGCAAGGCTGGGGTGAACACCAACACGGATGGGGCACGCACTTATAAGGGGAAGCTGGGCAATCGGGTGCTTTGGGATCTGCACGAGAGCAAGGACGTGTACAGATCTATGTGGCAGCTGCCGGCCCTGGCGTGGCATGGAGAGGGGTCTGCATCCCAGGGGGAGTGCAATGCCGTTGGAGGGGTTGGTGTGAAAGTGTCGGCCAGATCTGGGGAGACGGATTGGGCAACGGCACACCGGCGCTTAGGGCATGTGGCAATGCCTTTGCTGAAGCAGCTGGAGAAGGATGGAGCCGTTAAGGGTCTGAAGCTGAACGGACAGCCACCCGATGACAACTGTGAAATCTGTTTGCTTTCAAAGTTCATCCGTTTCCCTTTCCATAGTGTGGCTGGCAGGAGCAAGAAGCCTTTGGAGCTGGTCCACATGGACTTGGTGGGGCCGCTGCCGGTGCAAGGGCACAAGGGGGAGCGGTATTTTCTTACAATTGTGGATGACTGGAGCAGGCTGATGTGGGCGTATCCGCTGAAGCAGAAGGACCACGCCGCCTCCACGATACGGGACGATTGGCTGCCATTCGTGGAGAAGCAGGCGGAGTGTGTAGTGAAGCGGATTAGGACAGACCGGGGTGGTGAGTTCCTTGGAGCTGAAATGACGGCCTGGCTCAAGAAGCAGGGCATCCAGAGAGAGCTGACCACGGCTTATACCCCACAGTCCAATGGTGTAGCAGAACGGGCAAACCGGACCATTCTGGAGACAGCTAGGGCGCTGCTCATAGAATCTGGGCTGAGCAATTCTATGTGGCCTCATGCTGTCCGGCACGCCACTGTCGCTAGGAACAGGGTGCTCACCAAGGTTGGGGATGACTCGTGGGTGCCGTTGGAGAGGTGGCTTGGGAGGAAGCCGCCGGTGGACATGCTGAGGGTGTTCGGTTGCATGGCAGTCGCCCACGTCCCCAAGACCTACCGCAGTAAGTTGGGGGCGAGTGCAATCTGGTGTGTGCATTTGGGCCTGGCTGCTGAGAGCAAGGGATGGCTGCTGTGGGAACCATCCAAGGGTGTGTTGTTTGACAGCAGGGATGTGAAATTCATTGAGGGCATAATGTATGGGAGCTGGGAGAAACAGCCGGAGGCAAGGGTGTCCCAGCAGATGGAGCAGATCACCATGCAGCTGGACCTGAATCCTAGTGTGTGGGAGGAGGGAGAGGAGGCAGCTGCTGGAAATGGTGATGGAGAGAAGGTACAGGAGGCATCTGCTGGTGGAGAAAATGGTGTGGAAACTGGCGGCAGCACTAGTGGAGCTGCTGGACCCGAGGGAGGAGAGAAGCAGCAGGGAAAAACTAAGAAGCCGAAGGGTGTCGTTATGAAGGGATGGGAGACACCCGTCTCCAGGCCAGGACGTACCCGTATGGCTACTAAGAAGCTGACTGCAGGAACTGATGCAGCAGAGCAGCAGCTAGGGACCGAAGAGGCATTGCTGATTCTACCTCATGGCTATGACCCGGATGAGGAGGATGAGCCTGCGTACTGTTTTCTTGCCCCTGCACCAGAGGAACCAGCTAGCATGGAGGAGGCATTAGCTGGACCAGATAGGGACAAGTGGCTGGCTTCTAGGGATGCTGAGTACCAGAGTCTGCTGGAGAATAGGACATGGGATCTGGTGGTGCTGCCTGATGGGAAGAAAGCGATACAATGCAAGTGGGTGCTGAGGATCAAGACCGATGACAAGGGGCAGGTCACCATCTACAAGAGTAGGCTGGTGGCGAAGGGGTTTATGCAGAAGGAGAAGCAGGACTTCAACGAGATCTTTGCTCCCACTGCCAAACCCCCTACCCTCCGTGTCTTGTTGGCAGATGCAGCTGTTAGTGGGAAATTCATCATTCAGATGGATATTTCAACGGCATTCCTGAATGGGATTTTAGAGGAGGATGTGTACATGACGCAGCCGCCTGGGTATGAGGATGGTACGGGCAGGGTGTGCAAGCTCAACAAGTCCATCTACGGCTTGAAGCAGGCGCCACGCTGCTGGTACCAGAAGTTGGCAGCTGTTTTAGAGGAGATGGGATTCAGGACCAGCAGCTGTGATGAGAGCCTCTTTCTCAAGGGCGAGGGGGAGAAGCTGGTGCTGTTTTTGGTCTATGTGGACGACATTCTTCTCTTCAGCAGCAGCATGAAGGAGATCCAGAAAGTGCAGCAGCAACTGATGGAGAACTTCAAGTGCAAGAACCTTGGGGAGGTAAAGTACTACCTCGGGATGCACGTGGAGAGGGATCCTGATCACAGGTGGTTGAAGCTGCACCAGGAGAAGTTCATCAAGGAGCTGGGGGAGAAGTATGGGATTGAGAATGAGCGCAAGGTTGCAACTCCCCTGCCAGCAGAATTCAAGCTTGTGAAGGCTGCAGAGGATGAAGGGGTTGAAGCCGAGGAGCAGCAGCAATTTCAGTCCTTGGTGGGCAGCCTCTTGTACGCAGCAGTTCACACGAGGCCCGATATCTCTTTCTCGGTTGGGCAGCTGGCTAGGGTGGTGCAGAATCCATCAGAGGAGCAGGTGGATGCAGCTGAGCGTGTGGTGAAGTACCTGAACTCTCACCCAAGCATTGGAGTTCAATACTCCGCATCTGCACAGGTGAAGCAGAAAGGGGTGGAGGTGCTGAAAGAGAAGGGGGAGAGGCTTGGAGAAGGCAAGCTATTTCTCACTTGCTTTACCGATGCTACATGGGCTTCTGAGAAGGAGGATTCCTCATCTGTGGGAGGATACATCTGCGTAGTTGGGGGAGGACCTGTTAGTTGGAGGTCCAAGAAGCAGACGGAGACGGCACTCTCTTCCGTAGAATCAGAGTACATGGCGATGTTCCATGGGGTGAAGGAGGTGATTTGGCTGAGGAGGCTGTTAGAGGAGATTGGCCAGGAGCAGAAAGTTGCTACGCCGCTGTTTTGTGATAGCAAGGGGGCTCTTGGGATGGCCAGAAACGCTGTGCTTCATGGGCTGAACAAGCACATGCGTATCAAGTGGCACTGGCTGCGTAAGGAGGTGAAGAGGGGGACGGTGCATCCGATCTACATCAAGACTCACCAGCAGCCAGCAGACTTTCTCACCAAGAGGCTTGCGGATGAGCCTCATTGGCGTTGTGTGCGCATGAGTGGAATGAGCATGAACTAGCATGGAATGACGGGGATGCAGCCGGCAGGCTGAGGGGGAGTGTGTTGGGTGCAAATGCATATTGCACGACATCCTGCCGTCTGTTTGTACGAGTATGCGTGTGCGAATGCATTTGCGTGTGAATGGTGTGTTCGTGTGTTTGTTTGCTTTCGCATTTTTCGCTTGATGCATTTGCAGGTACTCGCGCAATGTGCGTTTCGGCACAACATTGTACGCGCTATGAACAGTGCAAGCAGAAAGGACGAGCTCGCAAAGGAACCCAAGATGGAAGCTTTGCAGTTCGGTTGAGTTGATTGCGCAGATTCAGTTCTATCCAACTCGAAATTGTACTGTTTTGTTTGGTTAACTATAGTGTAGCAGGGAAGGCACTATAGGGGTACAATTTAGGTGAAGGTTGGATGTTGTTTGTCTGTATCTGCATGCTACAAGGCCAGGGGAAACCAGCGGAACCAGCATTTGGCTGGTTGGGCAAAGACAAAACAGGTTCTGTTTTTAGAACCTGAACCTGGTTGTTGTTTTCCCAGGTTGGAAAAACAGAACCAGAGGTTGTTTACCAACCTACCACCTGCTATTTTGTCCAGCCAGGTTGGTTCTGTTGCTTGGAATTATTTGGGATCATCCCTGGTTGTTCCCAGGTTGATTCCCAAGGTCCTTGCTAGCTAGAACTATTTAATCCTTCTCTGTTTGTACCTGAATATAGTCAATTGATTCATGCGAATTCCTTCCTCGCTGGAATTTCGTTTCTACGCGGTTCGTTGGCGGAATGCTACCCGAGTTAACGCTAGTACGCTAGCACTCTAATGCTAGGCAAACACCGTCTGAGCCATAACTTCGTAATGGCAGAACTTTTCGCGAGGCAACTTGGCTCATTTTAAAGCTCTTGGAGCGAGCTTCGATATAGCGAATTCTCAGCTTAATCCGATCGACGGTCTGCACGGCACGCTGCGCGACGTTCAAGGTGCTCTTGCTGTTTTGACTAAGTCCTTCTTGATCCCTCTCTCTACAAACTCGGACCCGAGGATAGGGGCTGGTCTTGTACCAGGCACCCAGGGACCCTTGGAGGTGACCCCGAGGAGAGGTTTTAAGTTTGATTAAGTCCTAATAGCTTGAGTTTATTAGGCCCTTACACCAACAGAATGCTACCCGAGTCAACGCTAGTACGCTAGCACTCCAACGCTAGGCAAATGCTGTCCGAGCCATAACTTCGTAATGGCAGAACTTTTCGCGAGGCAACTTGGTTTATTTTTGAGCTCTTGGAGAGAGCTTCGATATAGCAAATTCTCAGCTTAATCCGATCGACGGTCTGCACGGCACGCTGCGCGACATTCAAGGTACTCTTGTTATTTTGGCTAAGTCTTTCTTGACTCCTCTCTCTACAAACTCGGACCCGAGGATAGGGGCTGGTCTTGTGCCAGGCACCCAGGGACCCTTGGAGGTGACCCCGAGGAGAGGTTTTAAGTTTGATTAAGTCCTAATAGCTTGAGTTTATTAGGCCCTTACACCAACAAGCTGGTATCAGAGCAGCGTTATAGTGATCCTCGTTAAAGGTAGCTATGGCGGGCAACACCTCGGCGGTAGCTGGTGAATCTTCAGGCCAAGATCGTAGCGGCAGCCAAGATTCTGGTGTTTCAATGCCAAGGGGAGCGCCAACAAACCAGGGCTCGCTGATCAAGGAGGTGCTGAAAAACTTCACCGTCGAGAAGTTCAATGGTGAGGGCTATGATGATTGGGCCTGGAAAATGCAACTCTACTTCCGTCAGATTGGATTGCTGAAACTAATGATTGGGGAGGAGCCTAGACCGAGTGACCCCGCCCTGCAGGAAGATTGGGACGAGCGCGCCTCGGCTGGCTACTACTTGATGTCGCAGAGTTTGGAGCTGAATCAGCGTCACCACGTCATGCACCTGCTGCCGGAGGTTGAGTGCGGTCCGAAGGCGTGGACCGTATTGAAGGAGCTGCACGCCCCTACCTCCGTCGCTGCGACGCTCATGATGGAGAGAGAGCTGTCCGCGTTGCGCCTGAGCGAGGGAGAGCCGGTGCAACCCATCCTGGACAAGATGCGCGACCTCTACGCGAAGCTGGCGATCGCGGGAATCACCTACCCGGAGCAGACCAAGTGCTTGAAGATGCTGTCGCTGCTGCCGGAATCGTGGCTTCAATTCACGAGCGGATTGAGCCTGCCGCAGAACCAGAGCTTGTGGACGCTCGAGTGGGTGCGGACAAAGATTCTGGAGGAGGACTTCCGTCGCCGCCAACTGAGGGGTGGAGACGACGGCAGCAGCGGGTACGGGATGCAAGGGAGCCGACGTGGCAGAGGACGTGGCTTCGGTGGTGCTGGGCACGGTGCAAAGAAGGACGACGACTCCAACGACCAACAAGGAGGTACCGGTTGGGGTCGTGGTGCGAAATCTGGACGTGGGGGCAAGTCGGGTGCTGGTGGCAAAATGAAAGGGAGTTGCTGGTACTGTGAGAAGGAAGGGCATCCCTGGTTCTTGTGCTATAAGAAACCCGATAGATGGACCCCCCAGAATCGTCACCAGGATGGCGGCACGCGGAGGAACCAGAAAAACGGCGCGAACATGGTCGCTGATTCGTCCGACAACAACCCGAAGGGCAACGGCGGTGCAGAGAAGAAGAAGGAGCGCACCGCGGGCCAATTCTTCCATGTGGGAGACAAGGGGGAGCAAGGAGACGCCTCTGCCAAAGTTGGAGCAGAGCTGCACCCCCTGGACTATTGGGTGTTGGACACAGGCGCTGCTTGGACGATGACGCCGCGCAAGGACCTGCTGGACGAAGTACGCGCTGCACCGATCAATAAGGTGTGCTCCGCCTCTGGACACATGTTGAAGGTGGCTGGTGCGGGACGAGCTGCGTTTAAGGGAGCGGATGGCAAGCCGGTGGTGCTGCACGACGTTCTCCTCGTCCCCGACCTGAAGGCCAACCTTATCTCCCTCCGTAAGCTTGGCAAGGCTGGGGTGAACACCAACACGGATGGGGCACGCACTTATAAGGGGAAGCTGGGCAATCGGGTGCTTTGGGATCTGCACGAGAGCAAGGACGTGTACAGATCTATGTGGCAGCTGCCGGCCCTGGCGTGGCACGGTGGGGGGCAGGCTGGAGAGGGGTCTGCATCCCAGGGGGAGTGCAACGCCGTTGGAGGGGTTGGTGTGAAAGTGTCGGCCAGATCTGGGGAGACGGATTGGGCAACGGCACACCGACGCTTGGGGCATATGGTAATGCCTTTGCTGAAGCAGCTGGAGAAGGATGGAGCCGTTAAGGGTCTGAAACTGAACGGACAGCCACCCGATGACAACTGTGAAATCTGTTTGCTCTCAAAGTTCACCCGTTTCCCCTTCCATAGTGTGGCTGGCAGGAGCAAGAAGCCGCTGGAGCTGGTCCACATGGACTTGGTGGGGCCGCTGCCGGTGCAAGGGCACAAGGGGGAGCGGTATTTCCTAACCATAGTGGATGACTGGAGCAGGCTAATGTGGGCGTATCCGCTGAAGCAGAAAGATCACGCCGCCTCCACGATTCGGGACGATTGGCTGCCGTTCGTGGAGAAGCAAGCGGAGTGTGTGGTGAAGCGGATTAGGACAGACCGGGGTGGTGAGTTTCTTGGAGCTGAGATGACGGCCTGGCTCAAGAAGCAGGGCATTCAGAGGGAGCTGACCACGGCTTACACCCCACAGTCCAACGGTGTAGCAGAACGGGCGAACCGGACTATTTTTGAGTGAGCTAGGGCGCTGCTCATAGAATCTGGGCTTGGAAACTTCATGTGGCCTCACGCTGTCCGGCACGCTACCGTCGCTAGGAACAGGGTACTCACCAAGGTTGGTAATGACTCGTGGGTGCCGTTGGAGAGGTGGCTTGGGAAGAAGCCGCCGGTGGACATGCTGAGGGTGTTTGGTTGCATGGCAGTCGCCCACGTCCCCAAGACCTACCGCAGTAAGTTGGGGGCGAGTGCAATCTGGTGTGTGCATTTGGGACTGGCAGCTGAGAGCAAGGGATGGCTGCTGTGGGAACCATCCAAGGGTGTGTTGTTTGACAGCAGGGATGTGAAATTCATTGAGGGCATAATGTATGGGAGCTGGGAGAAACAACCAGAGGCAAGGGTGTCCCAGCAGATGGAGCAGATCACCATGCAGCTGGACCTAACTCCTAGTGTGTGGGAGGAGGGAGAGGAGGCAGCTGCGGAGAATGGTGATGGAGAAAAAGTACAGGAGGCACCTGCTGGTGGAGGAGAGGCTGGCGATAGCACTAGTGAAGCTGCTGGATCCGAGGGAGGAAAGCAGCAGCAGGGGAAAGCTAAGAAGCCGAAGGGTGTCGTTATGAAGGGATGGGAGACATCCGTCTCCAGGCCAGGACGTACCCGTATGGCTACTAAGAAGCTGACTGCAGGATCAGGTGTAGCGGAGCAGCAGCTTGGGACCGAGGAGGCAATGCTGATTCTACCTCATGGCTATGACCCGGATGAGGAGGATGAACCTGCCTACTGTTTTATCGCCCCTGCACCAGAGGAACCAGCTAGCATGGAGGAGGCATTAGCTGGGCCAGATAGGGACAAGTGGCTGGCTTCTAGGGATGCTGAGTACCAGAGCCTGCTGGAGAATGGGACTTGGGAACTAGTGGTGCTGCCTGAGGGAAAGAAAGCGGTACAATGCAAGTGGGTGCTAAGGATCAAGACTGACGACAAGGGGCAGGTCACCATCTACAAGAGTAGGTTGGTGGCTAAGGGGTTTATGCAGAAGGAGAAGCGGGACTTCAATGAGATCTTTGCTCCCACTGCCAAACCCCCTACCCTTCGTGTCTTGTTGGCAGATGCAGCCGTTAGTGGGAAATTCATTATCCAGATGGATATTTCAACGGCATTCCTCAACGGGATTTTAGAGGAGGAGGTGTTCATGACGCAGCCGCCTGGGTATGAGGATGGTACGGGCAGGGTGTGCAAGCTGAAAAAGTCCATCTACGGCTTGAAGCAGGCGCCACGCTGCTGGTACCAGAAGTTGGCAGCTGTTTTAGAGGAGATAGGGTTCAGGACCAGCAGCTGTGATGAGAGCCTCTTTCTCAAGGGGGAGGGGGAGGAGCTGGTGATGTTTCTGGTCTACGTGGATGACATTCTTCTCTTCAGCAGCAGCATGAAGGAGATCCAGAAAGTGCAGCAGCAGCTGATGGAGAACTTCAAGTGCAAGAACCTTGGGGAGGTAAAGTACTACCTCGGGATGCACGTGGAGAGGGATCTGGATCACAGGTGGTTGAAGCTGCACCAGGAGAAGTTCATCAAGGAGCTGGGGGAGAAGTGTGGGATTGAGAATGAGCGCAAGGTTGCAACTCCCCTGCCAGCAGAATTCAAGCTTGTGAAGGCTGCAGAGGATGAAGGGGTTTGAAGGTGAAGAGCAGCAGCAATTTCAGTCCTTGGTGGGCAGCCTCTTGTACGCAGCAGTTCACACGAGGCCCGACATCTCTTTCTCGGTTGGGCAGCTGGCTAGGGTGGTGCAGAATCCATCAGAGGAGCAGGTGGATGCAGCTGAGCGTGTGGTGAAGTACCTGAACTCTCACCCAAGCATTGGAGTTCAATACTCCGCATCTGCACAGGTGAAGCAGAAAGGGGTGGAGGTGCTGAAAGAGAAGGGGGAGAGGCTTGGAGAAGGCAAGCTATTTCTCACTTGCTTTACCGATGCTACGTGGGCTTCTGAGAAGGAGGATTCCTCATCTGTGGGAGGATACATCTGCGTAGTTGGGGGAGGACCTGTTAGTTGGAGGTCCAAGAAGCAGACGGAGACGGCACTCTCCTCTGTGGAATCAGAGTACATGGCGATGTTCCACGGGGTGAAGGAGGTGATTTGGCTGAGGAGGTTGTTAGAGGAGATTGGCCAGGAGCAGAAGGTTGCTACGCCGCTGTTTTGTGATAGCAAGGGGGCTCTTGGGATGGCCAGGAACGCTGTGCTTCACGGGCTGAACAAGCACATGCGTATCAAGTGGCACTAGCTGCGTAAGGAGGTGAAGAGGGGGACTGTGAATCCGATCTACATCAAGACTCACCAGCAGCCAGCAGACTTTCTCACCAAGAGGCTTGCGGATGAGCCTCATTGGCGTTGTGTGCGCATGAGTGGAATGAGCATGAACTAGCATGGAATGATGGAAATGCAGCCGGCAGGCTGAGGGGGAGTGTGTTGGGTGCAAATTCACTTTGCACGACATCCTGCCGTCTGTTTGTACGAGTATACGTGTGCGAATGCATTTGCTTCTGATTCGTGTGTTCATTTTTTTTTTTTGCTTTCGCAATTTTCGCTTGAAGCATTTGCAGGTACTCGCGCAATGTGCGCTTCGGCACAACATTGTACGCGCTATGAACAGTGCAAGCAGAAAGAACGAGCTCGCAAAGGAACCCAAGATGGAAGCTTTGCAGTTCGGTTTAATTGATTGCGCAGATTCAGTTCTATCCAACTTGAAATTGTACTGTATTGTTTGGTTGACTATAGTGTAGCAAGGCAGGCACTATAGGGGTACAATTTAGGTGAAGGTTGGATGTTGTTTGTCTGTATCTGCATGCTACAAGGCCAGGGGAAACCAGCAGAACCAGCATTTGGCTGGTTGGGCAAAGACAAAACAGGTTCTGTTTTTAGAACCTGAACCTGGTTGTTGTTTTCCCAGGTTGGAAAAACAGAACCAGAGGTTGTTTTCCAATTTACCACTTGCTGTTTTGTCTAGCCAGGTTGGTTCTGTTGCTTGGAATTATTTGGGATCATCCCTGGTTGTTCCCAGGTTGATTCCCAAGGTCCTTGCTAGCTAGAACTATTTATTCCTTCTCTGTTTGTACCTGAACATAGTCAATTGATTCATGCGAATTCCTTCCTCGCTGGAATTTCGTTTCTACGCGGTTCGACGGCGGAATGCTACCCGAGTCAACGCTAGTACGCTAGCACTCTAACGCTAGGCAAACGCTGTCCGAGCCATAACTTCGTAATGGCAGAACTTTTCACGAGGCAACTTGGCTTATTTTTTAGCTCTTGGAGAGAGCTTCGATATATTAAATTCTCAGCTTAATCCGATCGACGGTCTGCACGGCACGCTGCGCGACGTTCAAGGTACTCTTGTTATTTTGGCTAAGTCTTTCTTGACTCCTCTCTCTACAAACTCGGACCCGAGGATAGGGGCTGGTCTTATACCAGGCACCCAGGGACCCTTGGAGGTGACCCCGAGGAGAGGTTTTAAGTTTGATTAAGTCCTAATAGCTTGAGTTTATTAGGCCCTTACACCAACAGTTTCGAGTCCATTCGTGGTGGGGGATAGTGTGGCACTCTTGGATATCACAATATTTCGGCTGTTAGGGTCTTTAGAGGCTGGGAGTCATTCCCAACTCGTTACTTTTTCTTATCTTGTGTGCTATGACTAGATTGTTGTTGCTAAACCGCCGTTCGCTTGAACTACTCTTACGCCGTCGTTTCTTTATCAAAATAAGTGATTCAACTTGTTAACTGTAGGAACTTTCAAGGCGCTCCATATACCACCCCATTCTGTGCTGTGACCAGAACGTTATCAATGTTCGAAGCCGCTCTGCCAAAAGACATCTGCGCACTCTATCTTTTCTTTTAGGCACATTCAAGCGTCTTGTGATTGTAACAGCAAAAAGAACAAAAAAAAACCACCTTCTTTTATTGGGAAGGGAAATTTGGTATTCTCATTGAGAAATTACTTTGATTATGTCATAAACACTAGCAAATCTCACAATCTTCCTATGGATGGGAGTGCCTTGTAGTGATTGTCAGAAAAATAGGGGTATAGAGACAAACAACCCAAATAGGCCTCCCGGCCCAGTTGGGGGGTGGAGAAGGTGGGGGGGGGGTCTTATATTTGTAGGTTTACGGTGATGGTCGCCTCACCAAGCGACCACGAGCCACTTAAAAAGAAAAGGCCTCCCGACCCGGTTGTTATATGTAGCTGTTCATTTTGCAAAGTCGCCAAATACCGCACGTGGGATGCGTGGTAAGTAGGGCTACGGGCGCGCTTCGAGTCGATAGTAGCTCAGATCTCATCAAGTCAGAAGCTGCAAACTTGGCGACAATTCGGGTCGGTCCTCGCATTGTGCAAGCAGGTCGGCTACATGCGTGAAGCGGAGTAAGCGGATCACTACGACGGCGAGCCGGAAATCTTGCAAGAGATTCTCCTGGGCAACATTTTGAACTTCCATGAAATACTCGACCTCGCTAAAAAATCCGGCATCCTACGACGACCGAGTTCGGGGTCCAATCAATACGGACAACGAACTCGGGGAATGACAGACACGCCACAGTACAAGCCATCGTGACGAATACATCTGTCACACCATTTGGAGGACGTTACTTTGTGTGCAACAGGTCCGGCCACCGTATGACTAACTGCCCTGACGAGCAGAAATGCCCAGAAGTAGAGCAAGGAAGGGATTTTGGGAGGCAAGAAAACGCCAATATTTACTAGAGTGCAGGCCCACAACTGACGAGACTTACTGCTCGCTCGACCAGACTGACCCTTATCAAGTGATAGTTCCGTTCACGCAATTGATTGGGCTCGACAGAATAAAGAGACTACATTGTTAGCTTCCCCAGTACTGATTCATGGGAAATAAAGACGGAAAGCTATGTAAGTTTTTATGAATGGAGGGGCTAGTCATAGTTTAATTAATACCGCGACTTCAAACAAGTTGCATCCCTTACATGGGATTGACATACAACGGTTGACGGATCGCCATTGGCAGTATGAGAAGAAATGGATGAGGTCAAGATTCACTACAGGAGTAACTTTGCCTTTATACTGGAAATGCTAGTGACAAAATCAGACGGGATCGGCATTTTACTAGGACGAGGATAACTGCGACGCTACAACCTACAAATTGACCCAACATTTTGCGAAGTAGGGGTAACTGGGTCCCACTACCTTGCTCGCAATCCCAAGAGACTTCAACTGCTCATGTCAATACCATCACGAAGAAACGGATTGTCACATTAGGAGCTGACGTTTACATTGTCGACATCTTGGAAGTAGGAGAAACAGTAAAGCCGGGCGATTGTCAGAAACTGTTGGCAGCCGTATTACCCGAATGAGGAGAGTTGCTTAAATGATTCCCATCAATCTTCCTCGACAACCTGCCCTAGGGACCATTACCTCTGCAGCTGCATGACCATACAGCGACAGTTTCGTCTCACACAGCCAGAGCTAGAGAGGTGAGAGAGCAGTTAGATTACTTGCTTATGAAATGAAATTATCAGATTGAGTTCGTCACCGTTCGCCACATCGATAGTATTCACACTGAAGAATGACAGAGGCTTTTGCACGGCATAGGTTACGATCAATAAACAGGGTTACAGTCAAGTCAAGGTATTCTGTCTCCCGCAGAACTGATTGGCCAAATGTGAACAGCCAGAGTCGTTTTGGAAATGGACTTGAGGGGATGTTATCATGAACTAATTGGCCAAATGCGAACAGGTAGAGTCGTTTTGGAAATTGACTTGAGGGGAGGTTATCATCAGATCCAACTCAAACTGGCAGAGTGCGTTAAAACCGTTTTTCGAATTAGGTACGAATTATTCCAGTACACCATAATGCCATTCGAACTGACCAACGCCCCTACCAATTTCCAAATGACCATGAATGAAGCTTTATGCCTATTATTAGATAAGTGCGTGGTCGTATACATTCATTATCACATACAACTTGGACAAGCAGCAACACAGTCGATTTGGAAGCAATCATGAAAATCCAAGAGTCATCGCCTATTGGCAAAGCGTTCCAAGTGAGAGTTTTTTCTGCGGAGATAACTACTACAGCGGGAGCTAGACTACGGGCTAGGCACGTGTGCTCGTGTGATATTTGCGCTCGTTCCTTAGTCGTTTTCCTAGTGCACACACTGCTTGCTAGTTCACGAGGCAATTTGGCAAGAGTTTTTACAAGAGAAAGTTGACAACAATGATGCAATGAAGTTGGCAAGGTAGGACTACATCAGAGCTAGCTGTTGGTGTAAGGGCCTAATAAACTCAAGCTATTAGGACTTAATCAAACTTAATACCTCTCCTCGGGGTCACCTCCAAGGGTCCTTGGGTGCCTGGTACAAGACCAGCCCCTATCCTCGAGTCCGAGTTTGTAGAGAGAGGAACCAAGAATGACTTAGCCAAAATAACAAGAGTACCTTGAACGTCGCGCAGCGTATCGTGCAGACCGTCGATCGGATTAAGCTGAGAATTCGCTATATTGAAGCTCGCTCCAAGAGCTTTGAAATGAGCCAAGTTGCCTTGCGAAAAGTTCTGCCATTACGAAGTTATGGATAGGACAGCGTTTGCCTAGCGTTGGAGTGCTAGCGTACTAGCGTTGACTCAGGTAGCATTCCGCCATCGAACCATGTAGAAACGAAATTCCAGCAAGGAAGGAATCCGCTTGAATCAATTGACTATATCCAGGTACAAACAGAGAAGGAATAAAAAATTCTAGCTAGCAAGGACCTTGGGAATCAACATGGGAACAACCAGGGATGATCCAAAATAATTCCAAGCAACAGAACCAACCTGGCTGGACAAAATAGCAGGTGGTAGGTTGGTAAACAACCTCTGGTTATGTTTTTCCAACCTGGGAAAACAACAACCAGGTTCAGGTTCTAAAAACAGAACCTATTTTGTCTTTGCCCAACCAGCCAAATGCTGGTTCCGCTGATTTCGCCTGGCCTTGTAGCACGCAGATACAGACAAACAACATCCAACCTTCACCTAAATTGTACCCCTATAGTGCCTGCCCTGCTACATTCTGTACAGTCAACCAAACAATACAGTACAATTTTGAGTTGGATAGAACTGAATCTGCGCAATCAATTCAACCGAACTGCAAAGCTTCCATCTTGGGTTCCTTTGCGAGCTCGTCCTTTCTGCTTGCACTGTTCATAGCGCATACAATGTTGTGCCGAAGCGCACATTGCGCGAGTACCTGCAAATGCTTCAAGCGAAAATTGCGAAAGCAAACAAACGCACGAACACACCATGCACACGCAAATGCACTCGCACACGCATATTCCCCCTCGGCAGGATGTCGTGCAATGCGAATTTGCACCCAACACACTCCCCCTCAGCCTGCCGGCTGCATTCCCATCATTCCATGCTAGTTTATGCTCATTCCACTCATGCGCACACAACGCCAATGAGGCTCATCCGCAAGCCTCTTGGTGAGAAAGTTTGCTCGTTGCTGGTGTGTCTTGATGTAGATCTGATTCACCTCCTTACGCAGCCGGTGCCACTTGATACGCATGTGCTTGTTCAGCCCATGAAGCATAGCGTTCCTGGCCATCCCAAGAGCCCCCTTGCTGTCACAAGCAACCTTCTGCTCCTGGCCAATCTCAGATGAGGAATCCGCCTTCTGAGAAGCCTAAGTTGCACCCTCAGATCCTCAGATCCTCAACTAAGCAGATGTATCCTCCCACAGATGAGGAATCCTCCTTCTCAGAAGCCTAAGTTGCATTGGTAAAGCAAGTAAGAAAGAGCTTGCCTTCTCCAAGCCTCTCCCCCTTCTCTTTTAGCGCCTCAACCCCTTTCTGCTTCACCTGTGCAGATGTGGAGTATTGAACTCCAATGCTTGGGTGGGAGTTCAGATACTTCACCACGCGCTCAGCTGCATCCACCTGCTCCTCTGATGGATTCTGCACCACCCTAGCCAGCTGCCCAACCGAGAAGGAGATGTCGGGCCTCGTGTGAACTGCTGCATACAAGAGGCTGCCCACCAAGGACTGGAATTGCTGCTGCTCCTCGGCTTCAACCCCTTCATCCTCTGCAGCCTTCACAAGCTTGAATTCTGCTGGCAGGGGAGTTGCAACCTTGCGCTCATTCTCAATCCCATACTTCTCCCCCAACTCCTTGATGAACTTCTCCTGGTGCAGCTTCAACCACCTGTGATCCAGATCCCTCTCCACGTGCATCCCAAGGTAGTACTTTACCTCCCCAAGGTTCTTGCACTTGAAGTTCTCCATCAGCTGCTGCTGCACTTTCTGGATCTCTTTCATGCTGCTGCTGAAGAGAAGAATGTTGTCCACGTAGACCAGAAACAGCACCAGCTTCTCCCCCTCCCCCTTGAGAAAGAGGCTCTCATCACAGCTGCTGGTCCTGAATCCCATCTCCTCTAATACAGCTGCAAAATTCTGGTACCAGCAGCATGGCGCTGCTTCTAGCAGTAGATTGACTTTTTTCAGCTTGCACACCCTGCCCGTACCATCCTCATACCTAGGCGGCTGCGTCATGTACACATCCTCCTCTAAAATCCCGTTGAGGAATGCCGTTGATATATCCATCTGAATGATGAATTTCCCGCTAACGGCTGCATCTGCCAACAAGACATGGAGGGTAGGGGGTTTGGCAGTGGGAGCAAAGATCTCATTGAAGTCCTGCTTCTCCTTCTGCATAAACCCCTTAGCCACCAGCCTACTCTTGTAGATGGTGACTTGCCCCTTCTCATCGGTCTTGATCCTCAGCACCCACATGCGTTGTACCACTTTCTTCCCCTCTGGCAGCACCACCAGATCCCATGTTCCATTCTCTAGCAGGCTCTGGTACTCTGCATCCCTAGAAGCCAGCCACTTGTCCCTATCTGGTCCAGCTAATGCCTCCTCCATGCTAGCTGGTTCCTCTGGTGCAAGGGCAAGAAAACAGTATGCAGGCTCATCCTCCTCATCCGGGTCATAGCCATGAGGTAAAATCAGCATTGCCTCCTCATTCCCAAGCTGCTGCTCTGCTACGTCAGATCCTGCAGTCAGCTTCATTGTTGCCATGCGGGTGCGCCCTGGCCTAGAGACGGGTGTTTCCCACCCCTTCATAACGACACCCTTTGGCTTCCTCCTTTGCGGTAGCTTAGGCACCTTACCTTTGCTCTGCTGCTGCTCTCCTCTTTCAGATCCAGCAGCTTCACCAGTGCTATCACTAACCTCTCCTCCATCAGCAGGTGCCTCCTGTACCTTCTCTCCATCACCACCCCCCGCAGCTGCCTCCTCTCCCTCTTCCGACACACTAGGAGTCAGGTCCAGCTGCATGGTGATCTGCTCCATCTGCTGGGACACCCTTGCCTCCGGCTGTTTCTCCCAGCTCCCATACATCATGCCCTCAATGAATTTCACATCCCTCCTGTCCTTGGATGGTTCCCACAGCAGCCATCCCTTGCTCTCAGCAGCCAGCCCCAAATGCACACACCAGATTGCACTTGCCCCCAACTTATCGCGGTAGGTCTTGGGGACGTGGGCGACTGCCATGCAGCCAAACACCCTCAGCATGTCCACCGGCGGCTTCCTCCTAAGCCACCTCTCCAACGGCACCCACGAGTCATCCCCAACCTTGGTGAGCACCCTGTTCCTAGCGACGGTAGCGTGCCGAACAGCGTGGGGCCACATGGAGTTGCCAAGCCCAGATTCTATGAGCAGCGCCCTAGCTGTCTCTAGAATGGTCCGGTTCGCCCGTTCTGCTACACCATTGGACTGTGGGGTATAAGCCGTGGTCAGCTCCCTCTGGATGCCCTGCTTCTTGAGCCAGGCCGTCATTTCAGCTCCAAGGAACTCACCACCCCGGTCTGTCCTAATCTGCTTCACTACACACTCGGCTTTCTTTTCCACGAACGGCAGCCAATCGTCCCGTATCGTAGAGGCGGCGTGGTCCTTCTGCTTCAGCGGATATGCCCACATCAGCCTGCTCCAGTCATCCACAATTGTAAGGAAATACCGCTCCCCCTTGTGCCCTTGCACCAGCAGCGGCCCCACCAAGTCCATGTGGACCAGCTCCAACGGCTTCTTGCTCCTGCCAGCCACACTATGAAAAGGGAAACGGGTGAACTTTGAAAGCAGGCAAATTTCACAGTTCTCATCAGGTGGCTGTCCGTTCAGCTTCAAGCCCTTAACGGCTCCATCTTTCTCCAGCTGCTTCAGCAAAGGAATTACCAGATGCCCCAAGCGTCGGTGTGCTGTTGCCCAATCCGTCTCCCCAGATCTGGCCGATATTTTCACACCAACTCCTCCAACGGCGTTGCACTCCCCCTGGGATGCAGACCCCTCTCCAGCCTGCCCCCCACCGTGCCACGCCAACGCCGGCAGCTGCCACATGGATCTGTACACGTCCTTACTCTCATGCAGATCCCAAAGCACCCGATTGCCCAGCTGCCCCTTGTAAGTGCGAGCCCCATCCGTGTTGGTGTTCACCCCAATCTTGCCAAGCTTACGGAGCGAGATAAGGTTGGCCTTTAGTTCGGGGACGAGGAGAACGTCGTGCAGCACCACCGGCTTGCCATCCGCTCCCTTAAACACAGCTCGTCCCGCACCAGCCACCTTCAACATGTGTCCAGAGGCGGAGGACTCCTCATTGATCAGTGCAGCACGTACGTTGTCCAGCAGGTCCTTGCGCGGCGTCATCATCCAAGCAGCGCCCGTGTCCAACACCCAAAAGTCCAGGGGGTGCAGCTCTGCTCCAACCTTGGCAAATGCGTCTCCTTGCTCCCCCTTGTCTCCCACATGGAAGAATTGGCCCGCGGAGCGCTCCTTCTTCTTCTCCGCACCGCCGTTGCCCTTCGGGTTGTTGTCAGACGAATCAGCGACCATGTTCGCTCCATTTTTCTGGTTCCTCCGCGCGCCGCCATCCTGGTGACGATTCCGGGGGGGGGCATTCATCGGGTTTTTTATAGCACAAAAACCAGGGGTGCCCCTCCTTCTCACAATACCAGCAACTCCCTTTCATTTTGCCACCAGCACCCAACTTGCCCCCACATCTTGATTTCGCACCACAACCCCGACCGGTACCTCCTTGTTGGTCGTTAGAGTCGTCGTCCTTCTTTGCACCGCGTCCAGCACCACTGAAGCCACGTCCTCTGCCACGTCGGCTCCCTTGCATCCCGTAGCCGCTGCTGCCGTCGTCCCCACCCCTCAGTTGGCGGCGACGGAAGTCCTCCTCCAGAATCTTCGTCCGCACCCACTCGAGCGTCCACAAGTTCTGGTTCTGCGGCAGGCTCAATCCGCTCGTGAATTGAAGCCACGATTCTGGTAGCAGCGAGAGCATCTTCAGGCACTTGGTCTGCTCCGGGTAGGTGATTCCCGCTAACGCCAGCTTCGTGTAGAGGTCGCGCATCTTGTCCAGAACAGGTTCCACCAGCTCTCCCTCGCTCATGCGCAACGCGGACAGCTCTCTTTCCATCATGAGCGTCGCAGCGACGGAGGTAGGGGCGTGCAGCTCCTTCAACACGGTCCACGCCTTCGGACCGCACTCAACCTCCGGCAGCAGGTGCATGACGTGGTGACACTGGTTCAGCTCCAAACTCTGCGACATCAAATAGTAGCCAGCCGAGGCGCGCTCGTCCCAATCTTCCTGAAGGGCGGGGTCACTCGGTCTAGGCTCCTCCCCAATCATTAGTTTCAGCAATCCAATCTGACGGAAGTAGAGTTGCATTTTCCAGGCCCAATCATCATAGCCCTCACCATTGAACTTCTCGACGGTGAAGTTTTTCAGCACCTCCTTGATCAGCGAGCCCTGGCTTGTTCGCGCTCCCCTTGGCGCTGAAACACCAGAATCTTGGCTGCCGCTACGATCTTGGGCTGAAGATTCACCAGCTCCCGCCGAGGTGTTGCCCGCCATAGCTACCTATAACGAGGATCACTATAACGCAGCTCTGATACCAGCTTGTTGGTGTAAGGGCCTAATAAACTCAAGCTATTAGGACTTAATCAAACTTAATACCTCTCCTCGGGGTCACCTCCAAGGGTCCTTGGGTGCCTGGTACAAGACCAGCCCCTATCCTCGGGTCCGAGTTTGTAGAGAGAGGAACCAAGAATGACTTAGCCAAAATAACGAGAGCACCATGAACGTCGCGAAGCGTATCGTACAGACCGTCGATCGGATTAAGCTGAGAATTCGCTATATCGAAGCTCTCTCCAAGAGCTTTAAAATAAGCCAAGTTGACTCGCGAAAAGTTCTGCCATTACGAAGTTATGGCTTGGACAGCGTTTGCCTAGCGTTGGAGTGCTAGCGTACTAGCATTGACTCGGGTAGCATTCCGCCGTCGAACCATGTAGAAACGAAATTCCAGCAAGTAAAGAATCCGCTTGAATCAATTGACTATATCCAGGTACAAACAAAGAAGGAATAAATAGTTCTAGCTAGCAAGGACCTTGGGAATCAACCTGGGAACAACCAGAGATGATCCCAAATAATTCCAAGCAACAGATCCAACCTGGCTGGACAAAATAGCAGGTGGTAGGTTGGTATACAACCTCTGGTTCTGTTTTTCCAACCTGGGAAAACAACAACCAGGTTCAGGTTCTAAAACAGAACCTATTTTGTCTTTGCCCAACCAGCCAAATGCTGGTTCCGCTGATTTCCCCTGGCATTGTAGCATGCAGATACAGACAAACAACATCCAACCTTCACCTAAATTGTACCCCTATAGTGCCTGCCCTGCTACACTATAGTCAACCAAACAATACAGTACAATTTCGAGTTGGATAGAACTGAATCTGCGCAATCAATTCGACCGAACTACAAAGCTTCCATCTTGGGTTTCTTTGCGAGCTCGTCCTTTCTGCTTGCACTGTTCATAGCGCGTACAATGTTCTGCCGAAGCGCACATTGCCCGAGTACCTGCAAATGCTTCAAGCGAAAATTGCGAAAGCAAACAAACACACGAACACACCATTCACACGCAAATGCATTCGCACACACATACTCGTACAAACAGACGGCAGGATGTCGTGCAATGCGAATTTGCACCCAACACTAGCATGCAAGCAAGTCTACTGCCAGCGCAGCACGGTCGACCGCGTGCCAGCACGACTTGGTCGACCGCGCTCCAGCAGTGCAGAGTCGCGGCTTGCCAACGCTGCAAGTCGACGGCGTGACAACAGCGCAAGTCGACGGCGTGCCAGCGTTGCTCCCGAAGTTCAGCATCGCACCCGCTTCGCAAGTGCTCGCAGGTAATTGGCGTGCAGTGCCTCGTCATCTGCACAGCGCACACACCAAATCAACTTCGGCTATCGACTGCTTCTGATCAGCCACGTCGACCTCGGGATACCACCACCGAGGTCGTCCTCGCCAACATCGCCTGGGCGACCTTCGCGTGCCTTCGCAGACCCTCGTCACCCAGGTAACCTGGTCGACCGGGCAACCACGTCGACCAGCTGCGCCCATGTGTGCCCGTCGACCACCCAGGTCGACGACCACTCCAAGTCGACCTCTTCAGTGTTGGGTGCAAATGCACATTGCACGACATCCTGCCGTCTGTTTGTACGAGTATGCGTGTGCGAATGCATTTGGGTGTGAATAGAATGTTCGTGTGTTTGTTTGCTTTCGCAATTTTCGCTTGATGCATTTGCAGGTACTCGCGCAATGTGCGCTTCGGCACAACATTGTACGTGCTATGAACAGTGCAAGCAGAAAGGACGAGCTCGCAAAGGAACCCAAGATGGAAGCTTTGCAGTTCGGTTGAGTTGATTACGCAGATTCAGTTCTATCCAACTCGAAATTGTACTGTTTTGTTTGGTTAACTATAGTGTAGCAGGGAAGGCACTATAGGGGTACAATTTAGGTGAAGGTTGGATGTTGTTTGTCTGTATCTGCATGCTACAAGGCCAGGGGAAACCAGCGGAACCAGCATTTGGCTGGTTAGGCAAAGACAAAACTGTCAGAATCCCAGCCACTAACCACTGGGATAAAAGGGCTTGTTTATATAGCGGGTGAGTGCGCCCATAACCCCCCAGGCCGACGTGCCTGTAACCCTTCCCTAGGATCATCGGGGATCCCCAGTGGACCTCTGACACCCCCCCGCACTGGGATGCCCGAAGTGCACACACCGGGAATCGAACCCGAGACCTTCGCTCTGATACCATGTCAGAATCCCAGCCACTAACCACTGGGATAAAAGGGCTTGTTTATATAGCGGGTGAGTGCGCCCATAACCCCCCAGGCCGACGTGCCTGTAACCCTTCCCTAGGATCATCGGGGATCCCCAGTGGACCTCTGACAAAAACAGGTTCTGTTTTTAGAACCTGAACCTGGTTGTTGTTTTCCCAGGTTGGAAAAACAGAACCAGAGGTTGTTTACCAACCTACCACCTGCTATTTTGTCCAGCCAGGTTGGTTCTGTTGCTTGGAATTATTTGGGATCATCCCTGGTTGTTCCCAGGTTGATTCCCAAGGTCCTTGCTAGCTAGAACTATTTAATCCTTCTCTGTTTGTACCTGAATATAGTCAATTGATTCAAGCGAATTCCTTCCTCGCTGGAATTTCGTTTCTGCGCTATTCGACGGCGGAATGCTACCCGAGTCAACGCTAGTATGCTGGCACTCCAACGCTAGGCAAACGCTGTCCGAGCCATAACTTAGTAATGGCAGAACTTTTCGCGAGGCAACTTGGCTCATTTTAAAGCTCTTGGAGCGAGCTTCGATATAGCGAATTCTCAGCTTAATCCGATCGACGGTCTGCACGGCACGCTGCGCGACGTTCAAGGTACTCTTGCTGTTTTGACTAAGTCCTTCTTGATCCCTCTCTCTACAAACTCGGACCCGAGGATAGGGGCTGGTCTTGTACCAGGCACCCATGGACCCTTGGAGGTGACCCCGAGGAGAGGTTTTAAGTTTGATTAAGTCCTAATAGCTTGAGTTTATTAGGCCCTTACACCAACAAGCTGGTATCAGAGCTGCGTTATAGTGATCCTCGTTATAGGTAGCTATGGCGGGCAACACCTCGGCGGGAGCTGGTGAATCTTCAGCCCAAGATCGTAGCGGCAGCCAAGATTCTGGTCTTTCAGCGCCAAGGGGAGCGCGAACAAACCAGGGCTCGCTTGTCAAGGAGGTGCTGAAGAATTTCACCGTCGAGAAGTTCAATGGTGAGGGCTATGATGATTGGGCCTGGAAAATGCAATTATATTTCCGTCAGATCGGTTTGCTGAAACTAATGATTGGGGAGGAGCCTAGACCGAGTGACCCCACGCTGCAGGAAGATTGGGACGAGCGCTCCTCGGCTGGCTACTATTTGATGTCGCAGAGTTTGGAGCTGAACCAGCGTCACCACGTCATGCACCTGCTGCCGGAGGTTGAATGCGGTCCGAAGGCGTGGACCGTGTTGAAGGAGCTGCACGCCCCGACCTCCGTTGTCGCAACGTTGATGCTGGAGAGGGAGCTGTCCGCGTTGCGCCTGAGCGAGGGAGAGCCGGTGCAACCAGTCCTGGACAAGATGCGCGACCTCTACGCGAAGTTGGCGACCGCGGGAATCACCTACCCGGAGCAGACCAAGTGCTTGAAGATGCTCTCGCTGCTGCCAGAATCGTGGCTTCAATTTACGAGCGGATTGAGCCTGCCGCAGAACCAGAGCTTGTGGACGCTCGAGTGGGTGCGGACGAAGATTCTGGAGGAGGACTTCCGTCGCCGCCAACTGAGGGGTGGAGACGACGGCAGCAGCGGCTACGGGATGCAAGGGAGCCGATGTGGCAGAGGACGTGGCTTCGGTGGTGCTGGACGCGGTGCAAAGAAAGACGACGACTCCAACGATCAACAAGGAGGTACCGGTTGGGGTCGCGGTGCGAAATCTGGACGTGGGGGCAAGTCGGGTGCTGGTGGCAAAATGAAAGGGAGTTGCTGGTATTGTGAGAAGGAAGGGCACCCCTGGTTTTTGTGCTATAAGAAACCCGATGGATGGACCCCCCAGAATCGTCACCAGGATGGCGGCGCGCGGAGGAACCAGAAAAACGGCGCCAACATGGTCGCTGATTCGTCCGACAACAACCCGAAGGGCAACGGCGGTGCGGAGAAGAAGAAGGAGCGCACCGCGGGCCAATTCTTCCATGTGGGAGACAAGGGGGAGCAAGGAGACGCCTCTGCCAAAGTTGGAGCAGAGCTGCACCCCCTAGACTATTGGGTGTTGGACACAGGCGCTGCTTGGACGATGACGCCGCGCAAGGACCTGCTGGACGAAGTACGAGCTGCACCGATCAATGAAGTGTGCTCCGCCTCTGGACACATGTTGAAGGTGGCTGGTGCGGGACGAGCTGCGTTTAAGGGAGCGGATGGCAAGCCGGTGGTGCTGCACGACGTTCTCTTCGTCCCCGACCTGAAGGCCAACCTTATCTCCCTCCGTAAGCTTGGCAAGGCTGGGGTGAACACCAACACGGATGGGGCACGCACTTATAAGGGGAAGCTGGGCAATCGGGTGCTTTGGGATCTGCACGAGAGCAAGGACGTGTACAGATCTATGTGGCAGCTGCCGGCCCTGGCGTGGCATGGTGGGGGGCAGGCTGGAGAGGGGTCTGCATCCCAGGGGGAGTGCAATGCCGTTGGAGGGGTTGGTGTGAAAGTGTCGGCCAGATCTGGGGAGACAGATTGGGCAACGGCACACCGGCGCTTAGGGCATGTGGCAATGCCTTTGCTGAAGCAGCTGGAGAAGGATGGAGCCGTTAAGGGTCTGAAGCTGAACGGACAGCCACCCGATGACAACTGTGAAATCTGTTTGCTTTCAAAGTTCACCCGTTTCCCTTTCCATAGTGTGGCTGGCAGGAGCAAGAAGCCTTTGGAGCTGGTCCACATGGACTTGGTGGGGCCGCTGCCGGTGCAAGGGCACAAGGGGGAGCGGTATTTTCTTACAATTGTGGATGACTGGAGCAGGCTGATGTGGGCGTATCCGCTGAAGCAGAAGGACCACGCCGCCTCCACGATACGGGACGATTGGCTGCCATTCGTGGAGAAGCAGGCGGAGTGTGTAGTGAAGCGGATTAGGACAGACCGGGGTGGTGAGTTCCTTGGAGCTGAAATGACGGCCTGGCTCAAGAAGCAGGGCATCCAGAGAGAGCTGACCACGGCTTATACCCCACAGTCCAATGGTGTAGCAGAACGGGCAAACCGGACCATTCTGGAGACAGCTAGGGCGCTGCTCATAGAATCTGGGCTGAGCAATTCTATGTGGCCTCATGCTGTCCGGCACGCCACTGTCGCTAGGAACAGGGTGCTCACCAAGGTTGGGGATGACTCGTGGGTGCCGTTGGAGAGGTGGCTTGGGAGGAAGCCGCCGGTGGACATGCTGAGGGTGTTCGGTTGCATGGCAGTCGCCCACGTCCCCAAGACCTACCGCAGTAAGTTGGGGGCGAGTGCAATCTGGTGTGTGCATTTGGGGCTGGCTGCTGAGAGCAAGGGATGGCTGCTGTGGGAACCATCCAAGGGTGTGTTGTTTGACAGCAGGGATGTGAAATTCATTGAGGGCATGATGTATGGGAGCTGGGAGAAACAGCCGGAGGCAAGGGTGTCCCAGCAGATGGAGCAGATCACCATGCAGCTGGACCTGACTCCTAGTGTGTGGGAGGAGGGAGAGGAGGCAGCTGCTGGAAATGGTGATGGAGAGAAGGTACAGGAGGCATCTGCTGGTGGAGAAAATGGTGTGGAAACTGGCGGCAGCACTAGTGGAGCTGCTGGACCCGAGGGAGGAGAGAAGCAGCAGGGAAAAACTAAGAAGCCGAAGGGTGTCGTTATGAAGGGATGGGAGACACCCGTCTCCAGGCCAGGACGTACCCGTATGGCTACTAAGAAGCTGACTGCAGGAACTGATGCAGCAGAGCAGCAGCTAGGGACCGAAGAGGCATTGCTGATTCTACCTCATGGCTATGACCCGGATGAGGAGGATGAGCCTGCGTACTGTTTTCTTGCCCCTGCACCAGAGGAACCAGCTAGCATGGAGGAGGCATTAGCTGGACCAGATAGGGACAAGTGGCTGGCTTCTAGGGATGCTGAGTACCAGAGTCTGCTGGAGAATAGGACATGGGATCTGGTGGTGCTGCCTGATGGGAAGAAAGCGATACAATGCAAGTGGGTGCTGAGGATCAAGACCGATGACAAGGGGCAGGTCACCATCTACAAGAGTAGGCTGGTGGCGAAGGGGTTTATGCAGAAGGAGAAGCAGGACTTCAACGAGATCTTTGCTCCCACTGCCAAACCCCCTACCCTCCGTGTCTTGTTGGCAGATGCAGCTGTTAGTGGGAAATTCATCATTCAGATGGATATTTCAACGGCATTCCTGAATGGGATTTTAGAGGAGGATGTGTACATGACGCAGCCGCCTGGGTATGAGGATGGTACGGGCAGGGTGTGCAAGCTCAACAAGTCCATCTACGGCTTGAAGCAGGCGCCACGCTGCTGGTACCAGAAGTTGGCAGCTGTTTTAGAGGAGATGGGATTCAGGACCAGCAGCTGTGATGAGAGCCTCTTTCTCAAGGGAGAGGGGGAGAAGCTGGTGCTGTTTCTGGTCTATGTGGACGACATTCTTCTCTTCAGCAGCAGCATGAAGGAGATCCAGAAAGTGCAGCAGCAACTGATGGAAAACTTCAAGTGCAAGAACCTTGGGGAGGTAAAGTACTACCTCGGGATGCACGTGGAGAGGGATCCAGATCACAGGTGGTTGAAGCTGCACCAGGAGAAGTTCATCAAGGAGCTGGGGGAGAAGTATGGGATTGAGAATGAGCGCAAGGTTGCAACTCCCCTGCCAGCAGAATTCAAGCTTGTGAAGGCTGCAGAGGATGAAGGGGTTGAAGCTGAAGAGCAGCAGCAATTTCAGTCCTTGGTGGGCAGCCTCTTGTACGCAGCAGTTCACACGAGGCCCGACATCTCTTTCTCGGTTGGGCAGCTGGCTAGGGTGGTGCAGAATCCATCAGAGGAGCAGGTGGATGCAGCTGAGCGTGTGGTGAAGTACCTGAACTCTCACCCAAGCATTGGAGTTCAATACTCCGCATCTGCACAGGTGAAGCAGAAAGGGGTGGAGGTGCTGAAAGAGAAGGGGGAGAGGCTTGGAGAAGGCAAGCTATTTCTCACTTGCTTTACCGATGCTACATGGGCTTCTGAGAAGGAGGATTCCTCATCTGTGGGAGGATACATCTGCGTAGTTGGGGGAGGACCTGTTAGTTGGAGGTCCAAGAAGCAGACGGAGACGGCACTCTCTTCCGTAGAATCAGAGTACATGGCGATGTTCCATGGGGTGAAGGAGGTGATTTGGCTGAGGAGGCTGTTAGAGGAGATTGGCCAGGAGCAGAAAGTTGCTACGCCGCTGTTTTGTGATAGCAAGGGGGCTCTTGGGATGGCCAGAAACGCTGTGCTTCATGGCCTGAACAAGCACATGCGTATCAAGTGGCACTGGCTGCGTAAGGAGGTGAAGAGGGGGACGGTGAATCCAATCTACATCAAGACTCACCAGCAGCCAGCAGACTTTCTCACCAAGAGGCTTGCGGATGAGCCTCATTGGCGTTGTGTGCGCATGAGTGGAATGAGCATGAACTAGCATGGAATGACGGGGATGCAGCCGGCAGGCTGAGGGGGAGTGTGTTGGGTGCAAATGCACATTGCACGACATCCTGCCGTCTGTTTGTACGAGTATGCGTGTGCGAATGCATTTGGGTGTGAATGGAATGTTCGTGTGTTTGTTTGCTTTCGCAATTTTCGCTTGATGCATTTGCAGGTACTCGCGCAATGTGCGCTTCGGCACAACATTGTACGCGCTATGAACAGTGCAAGCAGAAAGGACGAGCTCGCAAAGGAACCCAAGATGGAAGCTTTGCAGTTCGGTTGAGTTGATTGCGCAGATTCAGTTCTATCCAACTCGAAATTGTACTGTTTTGTTTGGTTAACTATAGTGTAGCAGGGAAGGCACTATAGGGGTACAATTTAGGTGAAGGTTGGATGTTGTTTGTCTGTATCTGCATGCTACAAGGCCAGGGGAAACCAGCGGAACCAGCATTTGGCTGGTTAGGCAAAGACAAAACAGGTTCTGTTTTTAGAACCTGAACCTGGTTGTTGTTTTCCCAGGTTGGAAAAACAGAACCAGAGGTTGTTTACCAACCTACCACCTGCTATTTTGTCCAGCCAGGTTGGTTCTGTTGCTTGGAATTATTTGGGATCATCCCTGGTTGTTCCCAGGTTGATTCCCAAGGTCCTTGCTAGCTAGAACTATTTAATCCTTCTCTGTTTGTACCTGAATATAGTCAAATTGATTCAAGCGAATTCCTTCCTCGCTGGAATTTCGTTTCTGCGCTATTCGACGGCGGAATGCTACCCGAGTCAACGCTAGTATGCTAGCACTCCAACGCTAGGCAAACGCTGTCCGAGCCATAACTTAGTAATGGCAGAACTTTTCGCGAGGCAACTTGGCTCATTTTAAAGCTCTTGGAGCGAGCTTCGATATAGCGAATTCTCAGCTTAATCCGACCGACGGTCTGCACGGCACGCTGCGCGACGTTCAAGGTACTCTTGCTGTTTTGACTAAGTCCTTCTTGATCCCTCTCTCTACAAACTCGGACCCGAGGATAGGGGCTGGTCTTGTACCAGGCACCCAGGGACCCTTGGAGGTGACCCCGAGGAGAGGTTTTAAGTTTGATTAAGTCCTAATAGCTTGAGTTTATTAGGCCCTTACACCAACAATGGATGGACCCCCCAGAATCGTCACCAGGATGGCGGCGCGCGGACGAACCAGAAAAACGGCGCCAACATGGTCGCTGATTCGTCCGACAACAACCCGAAGGGCAACGGCGGTGCGGAGAAGAAGAAGGAGCGCACCGCGGGCCAATTCTTCCATGTGGGAGACAAGGGGGAGCAAGGAGACGCCTCTGCCAAAGTTGGAGCAGAGCTGCACCCCCTAGACTATTGGGTGTTGGACACAGGCGCTGCTTGGACGATGACGCCGCGCAAGGACCTGCTGGACGAAGTACGAGCTGCACCGATCAATGAAGTGTGCTCCGCCTCTGGACACATGTTGAAGGTGGCTGGTGCGGGACGAGCTGCGTTTAAGGGAGCGGATGGCAAGCCGGTGGTGCTGCACGACGTTCTCTTCGTCCCCGACCTGAAGGCCAACCTTATCTCCCTCCGTAAGCTTGGCAAGGCTGGGGTGAACACCAACACGGATGGGGCACGCACTTATAAGGGGAAGCTGGGCAATCGGGTGCTTTGGGATCTGCACGAGAGCAAGGACGTGTACAGATCTATGTGGCAGCTGCCGGCCCTGGCGTGGCATGGTGGGGGGCAGGCTGGAGAGGGGTCTGCATCCCAGGGGGAGTGCAATGCCGTTGGAGGGGTTGGTGTGAAAGTGTCGGCCAGATCTGGGGAGACAGATTGGGCAACGGCACACCGGCGCTTAGGGCATGTGGCAATGCCTTTGCTGAAGCAGCTGGAGAAGGATGGAGCCGTTAAGGGTCTGAAGCTGAACGGACAGCCATCCGATGACAACTGTGAAATCTGTTTGCTTTCAAAGTTCACCCGTTTCCCTTTCCATAGTGTGGCTGGCAGGAGCAAGAAGCCTTTGGAGCTGGTCCACATGGACTTGGTGGGGCCGCTGCCGGTGCAAGGGCACAAGGGGGAGCGGTATTTTCTTACAATTGTGGATGACTGGAGCAGGCTGATGTGGGCGTATCCGCTGAAGCAGAAGGACCACGCCGCCTCCACGATACGGGACGATTGGCTGCCATTCGTGGAGAAGCAGGCGGAGTGTGTAGTGAAGCGGATTAGGACAGACCGGGGTGGTGAGTTCCTTGGAGCTGAAATGACGGCCTGGCTCAAGAAGCAGGGCATCCAGAGAGAGCTGACCACGGCTTATACCCCACAGTCCAATGGTGTAGCAGAACGGGCAAACCGGACCATTCTGGAGACAGCTAGGGCGCTGCTCATAGAATCTGGGCTGAGCAATTCTATGTGGCCTCATGCTGTCCGGCACGCCACTGTCGCTAGGAACAGGGTGCTCACCAAGGTTGGGGATGACTCGTGGGTGCCGTTGGAGAGGTGGCTTGGGAGGAAGCCGCCGGTGGACATGCTGAGGGTGTTCGGTTGCATGGCAGTCGCCCACGTCCCCAAGACCTACCGCAGTAAGTTGGGGGCGAGTGCAATCTGGTGTGTGCATTTGGGGCTGGCTGCTGAGAGCAAGGGATGGCTGCTGTGGGAACCATCCAAGGGTGTGTTGTTTGACAGCAGGGATGTGAAATTCATTGAGGGCATGATGTATGGGAGCTGGGAGAAACAGCCGGAGGCAAGGGTGTCCCAGCAGATGGAGCAGATCACCATGCAGCTGGACCTGACTCCTAGTGTGTGGGAGGAGGGAGAGGAGGCAGCTGCTGGAAATGGTGATGGAGAGAAGGTACAGGAGGCATCTGCTGGTGGAGAAAATGGTGTGGAAACTGGCGGCAGCACTAGTGGAGCTGCTGGACCCGAGGGAGGAGAGAAGCAGCAGGGAAAAACTAAGAAGCCGAAGGGTGTCGTTATGAAGGGATGGGAGACACCCGTCTCCAGGCCAGGACGTACCCGTATGGCTACTAAGAAGCTGACTGCAGGAACTGATGCAGCAGAGCAGCAGCTAGGGACCGAAGAGGCATTGCTGATTCTACCTCATGGCTATGACTCGGATGAGGAGGATGAGCCTGCGTACTGTTTTCTTGCCCCTGCACCAGAGGAACCAGCTAGCATGGAGGAGGCATTAGCTGGACCAGATAGGGACAAGTGGCTGGCTTCTAGGGATGCTGAGTACCAGAGTCTGCTGGAGAATAGGACATGGGATCTGGTGGTGCTGCCTGATGGGAAGAAAGCGATACAATGCAAGTGGGTGCTGAGGATCAAGACCGATGACAAGGGGCAGGTCACCATCTACAAGAGTAGGCTGGTGGCGAAGGGGTTTATGCAGAAGGAGAAGCAGGACTTCAACGAGATCTTTGCTCCCACTGCCAAACCCCCTACCCTCCGTGTCTTGTTGGCAGATGCAGCTGTTAGTGGGAAATTCATCATTCAGATGGATATTTCAACGGCATTCCTGAATGGGATTTTAGAGGAGGATGTGTACATGACGCAGCCGCCTGGGTATGAGGATGGTACGGGCAGGGTGTGCAAGCTCAACAAGTCCATCTACGGCTTGAAGCAGGCGCCACGCTGCTGGTACCAGAAGTTGGCAGCTGTTTTAGAGGAGATGGGATTCAGAACCAGCAGCTGTGATGAGAGCCTCTTTCTCAAGGGCGAGGGGGAGAAGCTGGTGCTGTTTCTAGTCTATGTGGACGACATTCTTCTCTTCAGCAGCAGCATGAAGGAGATCCAGAAAGTGCAGCAGCAACTGATGGAAAACTTCAAGTGCAAGAACCTTGGGGAGGTAAAGTACTACCTCGGGATGCACGTGGAGAGGGATCCAGATCACAGGTGGTTGAAGCTGCACCAGGAGAAGTTCATCAAGGAGCTGGGGGAGAAGTATGGGATTGAGAATGAGCGCAAGGTTGCAACTCCCCTGCCAGCAGAATTCAAGCTTGTGAAGGCTGCAGAGGATGAAGGGGTTGAAGCTGAAGAGCAGCAGCAATTTCAGTCCTTGGTGGGCAGCCTCTTGTACGCAGCAGTTCACACGAGGCCCGACATCTCTTTCTCGGTTGGGCAGCTGGCTAGGGTGGTGCAGAATCCATCAGAGGAGCAGGT
This sequence comes from Closterium sp. Yama58-4, assembly GCA_947470075.1. Taxonomy (NCBI): domain Eukaryota; kingdom Viridiplantae; phylum Streptophyta; class Zygnematophyceae; order Desmidiales; family Closteriaceae; genus Closterium; species Closterium sp. Yama58-4. The sequence goes on from CANIUD010000738.1 coordinate 66,581, forward strand.
GGATGCAGCTGAGCGTGTGGTGAAGTACCTGAACTCTCACCCAAGCATTGGAGTTCAATACTCCGCATCTGCACAGGTGAAGCAGAAAGGGGTGGAGGTGCTGAAAGAGAAGGGGGAGAGGCTTGGAGAAGGCAAGCTATTTCTCACTTGCTTTACCGATGCTACGTGGGCTTCTGAGAAGGAGGATTCCTCATCTGTGGGAGGATACATCTGCGTAGTTGGAGGAGGACCTGTTAGTTGGAGGTCCAAGAAGCAGACGGAGACGGCACTCTCTTCCGTAGAATCAGAGTACATGGCGATGTTCCATGGGGTGAAGGAGGTGATTTGGCTGAGGAGGCTGTTAGAGGAGATTGGCCAGGAGCAGAAAGTTGCTACGCCGCTGTTTTGTGATAGCAAGGGGGCTCTTGGGATGGCCAGAAACGCTGTGCTTCATGGGCTGAACAAGCACATGCGTATCAAGTGGCACTGGCTGCGTAAGGAGGTGAAGAGGGGGACGGTGCATCCGATCTACATCAAGACTCACCAGCAGCCAGCAGACTTTCTCACCAAGAGGCTTGCGGATGAGCCTCATTGGCGTTGTGTGCAAATGCACATTGCACGACATCCTGCCGTCTGTTTGTACGAGTATGCGTGTGCGAATGCATTTGCGTGTGAATGGTGTGTTCGTATGTTTGTTTGCTTTCGCATTTTTCGCTTGATGCATTTGCAGGTACTCGCGCAATGTGCGCTTCGGCACAACATTGTACGCGCTATGAACAGTGCAAGCAGAAAGGACGAGCTCGCAAAGGAACCCAAGATGGAAGCTTTGCAGTTCGGTTGAGTTGATTGCGCAGATTCAGTTCTATCCAACTCGAAATTGTACTGTTTTGTTTGGTTAACTATAGTGTAGCAGGGAAGGCACTATAGGGGTACAATTTAGGTGAAGGTTGGATGTTGTTTGTCTGTATCTGCATGCTACAAGGCCAGGGGAAACCAGCGGAACCAGCATTTGGCTGGTTGGGCAAAGACAAAACAGGTTCTGTTTTTAGAACCTGAACCTGGTTGTTGTTTTCCCAGGTTGGAAAAACAGAACCAGAGGTTGTTTACCAACCTACCACCTGCTATTTTGTCCAGCCAGGTTGGTTCTGTTGCTTGGAATTATTTGGGATCATCCCTGGTTGTTCCCAGGTTGATTCCCAAGGTCCTTGCTAGCTAGAACTATTTAATCCTTCTCTGTTTGTACCTGAATATAGTCAAATTGATTCAAGCAAATTCCTTCCTCGCTGGAATTTCGTTTCTGCGCTATTCAACGGCGGAATGCTACCCGAGTCAACGCTAGTATGCTAGCACTCCAACGCTAGGCAAACGCTGTCCGAGCCATAACTTAGTAATGGCAGAACTTTTCGCGAGGCAACTTGGCTCATCTTAAAGCTCTTGAAGCGAGCTTCGATATAGCAAATTCTCAGCTTAATCCGACCGACGGTCTGCACGGCACGCTGCGCGACGTTCAAGGTACTCTTGCTGTTTTGACTAAGTCCTTCTTGATCCCTCTCTCTACAAACTCGGACCCGAGGATAGGGGCTGGTCTTGTACCAGGCACCCAGGGACCCTTGGAGGTGACCCCAAGGAGAGGTTTTAAGTTTGATTAAGTCCTAATAGCTTGAGTTTATTAGGCCCTTACACCAACAGACCAGAGGCGCCTGTTGGTCGACCAGAAGCTCTGGATGGCCGACGAGTGTGGCTGGTGGTGTCCAGATCGACCAGGTAACCTGTTCGACGAGTTCTGCGGAGGCACGCGAACGTCGTCAAGGTCGCGATGACGAAGGCGACTTCGGGCTGGTATCCCGAAGTCGATGTGGCTCGTCAGGCGCAGACAACAGCTGACGGATGCATCGCAATGCAAGTCGGGCCAATCATTTGCGCACGCCCGCGAGCGTGCGCACTGCTGTCTTCTACGGGGCAACGCTGGACAGCCGCTCTGCTGCAGTATTGGCATGCCGTCAACCTGCCCTGTTGGCAGGTCGCCCAACTTCTGTGCTGACGCGGCTCCTCTACGCCACACTGGCAGGCGGTTGACCGAGCTGTGCTGGCGGTCGACCAGGCTAGCTGCAGGGTTGCTAGGTGTATGATGTAGTCATTCTGTCATTGCTTTATCTATCATTCTGTAATTCCAACTTTGCTAGTGGAAACTCTTGCCAATCTCTCCCGTGAATGCGCAAGTGCTAAGGAACCAAACAAAACTACAATCACTCCTTGTAGTTTGTGCCAACACCCGTAGTCTAGCTTACTACCGTTGTAGAGTGAATCTCCTCAAGTAGTACTAAGAGTATGTGCATCACTTAGCCATATGAGTGGTACTAAGAGAAAGTGCGTTACTTAGCGATATGAGTGGTTCTAAGAGTATGTACACTACTTATCGATATGAGTGGTACTAAGAGTGAGTGCGTTACTTAGCGATATGAGTGGTATTAAGAGTAAGTGCGTTACTTAGCCATATGACTGGTACTAAGAGTTTGTGCATTACTTATCGATATGAGTGTTACTAAGAATAAGTGCATTTACTTAGCCATATGGCGTTAATAAGAGTAAGTGCGTTACATAACAATCTGAGTGGTACTAAGAGTAAGTGCGTTACTTAACGATATGAGTGGTACTAAGAATAAGTGCGTTACTTAGCCATATGAGAGGTACAAAGGGTAAGTGCGATACTTAGCCATATGAGTGGTATTAGGAAAAAAATGCATTACATAGCCATACGATTGGTACTAAGAGTAAGTGCGTTACTTAGCTATATGAGTATTAGTAGGAGTAAGTGCGTTACTTAGCGATATGGGTGGTACTAAGAGTAAGTGCATTACCTAGTGATATGAGTGGCACTAAGAGAAAATGCATTACTTAGCCACATATGTGGTACTAACAGTAAGTGCCTTACTTAACGATATGAGTGGTACAAAGAGTAAGTGCGTTACTTAGCGATATGAGTGGTACTAAGAGTAAGTGCTTTACTTAGCGATATGAGTGGTACTAAGAGTAAGTGTAGATGAGTGTAAAGAGGATGTCGTGGATGTTGTGGATGGTGATGATCGGTCGAAGAAGAGACGAGCAGTTGCTTCAGCTGTAGCTGTGGCGTTGGTGAATTTCTCGACCACTACGAGGTGTACGTTATGCCCTCGTGAGGTCGAAAGAAGTCCCGTCATAAAGTCGAGGCTAACGACCTGCCATGGCTGCTCCGGTATGGGTAGAGGCTGGAATAACCCTACTTTTTCCGGCTTGCGACTCTTCATCCACTGGCACATGTCGCATGAGGTGACGAACTGTTGCACGTCTGCTGCCATCTGGGGCCAGTAGTAATACTTTGCTATTCCTGCTCAATGGCGTCTTGTTGCTCCCGAAATGTCTCGCGTATGGTACGTCGTGAAACTCCTCCAATAGGATCTGCCGTAGCGGGGCGTAATTCATGATCCTTCCTGTGCCCTTTCTTACCGCTAAGTCTTTATCCCACTGTAACAGCTTCTTTTTTTTGTCGTTGCTACGGAGTACCTATGCTGGATAGACCCTTGAGCAGAGGGTCCATCCAGTTGAGCTAGGTGCCTGCTATATGACCTGGGCGGCTTAGTTAGCTTTGTTGTGGAGCCCAGGTTTGTAGACGATGTCGTAGTGGAAGTGGGTCTTCAATTAGTCCACCCACCGTACCTGTCGTCGTGAGAGCGTCGGCTGCGACTTCAGGTATTTGAGGCTGCAGTGGTCAGTGTAAACTCCATACCTCCACACCTTGAAGGCTACGACTATGGCTAAGGCTTCCTTGTCGTGAATGGGGTAGTTCAGTTCTGCTCCGTGTAGCTTTTTACTGAGGTAGGCGATAGGCTGTAAACCGTGTTGTGATCCTGCATCAGTACTGCTTCGACTGCCTGGTCACTAGCGTCTGCTTCAACTACGTAGTCCTTGTCTGGGTCCGGTTGAATGAGTACTGGCGCTGTAGTCAGTGCTGTCTGTAGCTGTTCCATGGCTTGCTGATGAGGAGTATCCCATTTGAAGGGTGTATCCTTTTTCAGTAGGTCGGTCAGTGGCGCTGCTATCTTAGCGTACTGCGGCACGAACCTGTTGTAGTAGTTGGCAAAGCCTAGGAACTGCTGCAACTCCTTCACATTCTCCGGAACTTTCCACTTCTTAACGGCTTCGATTTTCCGCGGGTCCACGTAAATGCTCTCCGTGCTCACCATGTGCCCGAGAAACTGCACCTTCTTCAGGGCGAAGTCGCTCTTTGACATCTTTACGTAGAACTTATTTTTCCCGCTGGATCTCGAACACCTTCCGCAGATGCTCCACGTGCTCCTGGAGTAGATGAGTATGTCATCCAGATATACTACTACGCACTCGTCCCGCTGGGGCCGTTGGATATGGTTCATCTCCGCCTAGAACATGGCTGGTATGTTGCAGAGTTTGAACGGCATCTCCAAGTATTCGTAGGAGCCGTATCTCGTATGGAGTGCTGTTTTGTGGATCAAATTATCCATCTTAATGTCCCAGTAACCCGATCAGAGGTCCAGCTTCGAAAAGACCGTTGCACCACGCAGTTGGTCCAGTGGATCGTCTATGCGCAGTATGGGATATTTTTGTCTTACTATCTCCTTGTTCAGTGGGCGATAGTCGATGCACATCCGTAGACTGCCGTCTGGTTTTGGGGTGAAGAGATTTGGTGCACCGTAGGGAGAGGCGGATGGGCGAATCAGTTGTCTGTCCAGTAGATACTCTATCTGTTTTTTCATGTCTCAGTTCTGTTGGGCTCAGTCGGTATGGTGCATGTGAGACGGGTTTCGCACCTGGTTCCTCCACGATCTCGTGCTCGTAGGTGCGCTCGAGCTGTCGTCAGCACGAAGTTGACTTGGTGTGTGCGCTGTGCAGGTGACGAGGCACTGCACGCCAATCATCTGCGAGCACCTGCGAAGCGGGTGCGATGCTGTACTGCGGGAGCAACGCTGGCACGCCGTCGACCTGCGCTGTTGTCACGCCGTCGACCTGCAGCATTGGCAAGCCGCGACTCTGCAGTGCTGGAGCGCGGTCGACCAAGTCGTGCTGGCACGCGGTCGACCGTGCTGCGCTGGCAGTAGACTTGCTTGCATGCTAGCTCTGATAAAGTCCTATCTTGCCAACTTCATTGTATTATTGTTGTCAACTTTCTCTAGTGAAACTCTTGCCAATTTGCCCCGTGAACTAGCAAGCAGTGTGTACACTAGGAAAACGACTAAGGAACGAACGCAGAGATCACACAAGCACCCGTGCCTAGCCCGTAGTCTAGCTCCCGTTGAAGTAGTTATCTCCGCACATATGAGAGGTACAAAGGGTAAGTGCGTTACTTAGCCATATGAGAGGTACAAAGGGTAAGTGCGTTACTTAGCCATATGAGTGGTATTAGGAAAAAAATGCATTACATAGCCATACGAGTGGTACTAAGAGTAAGTGCGTTACTTAGCTATATGAGTGTTAGTAGGAGTGAGTGCGTTATTTAGCGATATGGGTGGTACTAAGAGTAAGTGCATTACCTAGTGATATGAGTGGCACTAAGAGAAAATGCATTACTTAGCCACATATGTGGTACTAACAGTAAGTGCGTTACTTAGCGATATGAGTGGTACAAAGAGTAAGTGCGTTACTTAGCGATATGAGTGGTATTAAAAGTAAGTGCTTTACTTAGCCATATGAGTGGTACTAAGAGTAAGTGTAGATGAGTGTAAAGGGGATGTCGTCGATGTCGTGGATGGTGATGATACGGTCGAAGAAGAGACGAGCAGTTGCTTCAGCTGTAGCTGTGGCGTTGGTGAATTTCTCGACCACTACGAGGTTGACGTTATGCCCTCGTGAGGTCGAAAGAAGTCCCGTCATAAAGTCGAGGCTAACGACCTGCCATGGCTGCTCCGGTATGGGTAGAGGCTGGAATAACCCTACTTTTTCCGGCTTGCGACTCTTCATCCACTGGCACATGTCGCATGAGGTGACGAACTGTTGCACGTCTGCTGCCATCTGGGGCCAGTAGTAATACTTTGCTATTCCTGCTCAATAGCGTCTTGTTGCTCCCGAAATGTCTCGCGTATGGTACGTCGTGAAACTCCTCCAATAGGATCTGCCGTAGCGGGGCGTAGTTCATGATCTTTCCTGTGCCCTTTCTTACCGCTAAGTCTTTATCCCACTGTAACAGCTTCTTTTTTTTGTCGTTGCTACGGAGTACCTATGCTGGATAGACCCTTGAGCAGAGGGTTCATCCCGTTGAGCTAGGTGCCTGCTATATGACCTGGGCGGCTTAGTTAGCTTTGTTGTGGAGCCCAGGTTTGTAGACGATGTCGTAGTGGAAGTGGGTCTTCAATTAGACCACCCACCGTACCTGTCGTCGTGAGAGCGTCGGCTGCGACTTCAGGTATTTGAGGCTGCAGTGGTCAGTGTAAACTCCATACCTCCACACCTTGAAGGCTACGACTATGGCTAAGGCTTCCTTGTCGTGAATGGGGTAGTTCAGTTCTGCTCCGTGTAGCTTTTTACTGAGGTAGGCGATAGGCTGTAAACCGTTGCAGTTGTGATCCTGCATCAGTACAGCTTCTGTTGGTGTAAAGGCCTAATAAACTCAAGCTATTAGGACTTAATCAAACTTAAAACCTCTCCTCGGGGTCACCTCCAAGGGTCCCTGGGTGCCTGGTACAAGACCAGCCCCTATCCTCGGGTCCGAGTTTGTAGAGAGAGGGATCAAGAAGGACTTTGTCAAAACAGCAAGAGTACCTTGAACGTCGCGCAGCGTGCCGTGCAAACCTTCGGTCGGATTAAGCTGAGAATTCGCTATATCGAAGCTCGCTCCAAGAGCTTTAAAATGAGCCAAGTTGCCTCGCGAAAAGTTCTGCCATTACTAAGTTATGGCTCGGACAGCGTTTGCCTAGCGTTGGAGTGCTAGCATACTAGCGTTGACTCGGGTAGCATTCCGCCGTCGAATAGCGCAGAAATGAAATTCCAGCGAGGAAGGAATTCGCTTGAATCAATTTGACTATATTCAGGTACAAACAGAAAAGGATTAAATAGTTCTAGCTAGCAAGGACCTTGGGAATCAACCTGGGAACAACCAGGGATGATCCCAAATAATTCCAAGCAACAGAACCAACCTGGCTGGACAAAATAGCAGGTGGTAGGTTGGTAAACAACCTCTGGTTCTGTTTTTCCAACCTGGGAAAACAACAACCAGGTTCAGGTTCTAAAAACAGAACCTGTTTTGTCTTTGCCCAACCAGCCAAATGCTGGTTCCGCTGGTTTCCCCTGGCCTTGTAGCATGCAGATACAGACAAACAACATCCAACCTTCACCTAAATTGTACCCCTATAGTGCCTTCCCTGCTACACTATAGTTAACCAAACAAAACAGTACAATTTCGAGTTGGATAGAACTGAATCTGCGCAATCAACTCAACCGAACTGCAAAGCTTCCATCTTGGGTTCCTTTGCGAGCTCGTCCTTTCTGCTTGCACTGTTCATAGCGCGTACAATGTTGTGCCGAAGCGCACATTGCGCGAGTACCTGCAAATGCATCAAGCGAAAATTGCGAAAGCAAACAAACACACGAACACACCATTCACACGCAAATGCATTCGCACACGCATACTCGTACAAACAGACGGCAGGATGTCGTGCAATGTGCATTTGCATCCAACACACTCCCCCTCAGCCTGCCGGCTGCATCCTCATCATTCCATGCTAGTTCATGCTCATTCCACTCATGCGCACACAACGCCAATGAGGCTCATCCGCAAGCCTCTTGGTGAGAAAGTCTGCTGGCTGCTGGTGAGTCTTGATGTAGATTGGATTCACCGTCCCCCTCTTCACCTCCTTACGCAGCCAGTGCCACTTGATACGCATGTGCTTGTTCAGCCCATGAAGCACAGCGTTTCTGGCCATCCCAAGAGCCCCCTTGCTATCACAAAACAGCGGCGTAGCAACTTTCTGCTCCTGGCCAATCTCCTCTAACAGCCTCCTCAGCCAAATCACTTCCTTCACCCCATGGAACATCGCCATGTACTCTGATTCTACGGAAGAGAGTGCCGTCTCCGTCTGCTTCTTGGACCTCCAACTAACAGGTCCTCCCCCAACTACGCAGATATATCCTCCCACAGATGAGGAATCCTCCTTCTCAGAAGCCCACGTAGCATCGGTAAAGCAAGTGAGAAATAGCTTGCCTTCTCCAAGCCTCTCCCCCTTCTCTTTCAGCACCTCCACCCCTTTCTGCTTCACCTGTGCAGATGCGGAGTATTGAACTCCAATGCTTGGGTGAGAGTTCAGGTACTTCACCACACGCTCAGCTGCATCCACCTGCTCCTCTGATGGATTCTGCACCACCCTAGCCAGCTGCCCAACCGAGAAAGAGATGTCGGGCCTCGTGTGAACTGCTGCGTACAAGAGGCTGCCCACCAAGGACTGAAATTGCTGCTGCTCTTCAGCTTCAACCCCTTCATCCTCTGCAGCCTTCACAAGCTTGAATTCTGCTGGCAGGGAAGTTGCAACCTTGCGCTCATTCTCAATCCCATACTTCTCCCCCAGCTCCTTGATGAACTTCTCCTGGTGCAGCTTCAACCACATGTGATCTGGATCCCTCTCCACGTGCATCCCGAGGTAGTACTTTACCTCCCCAAGGTTCTTGCACTTGAAGTTTTCCATCAGTTGCTGCTGCACTTTCTGGATCTCCTTCATGCTGCTGCTGAAGAGAAGAATGTCGTCCACATAGACCAGAAACAGCACCAGCTTCTCCCCCTCGCCCTTGAGAAAGAGGCTCTCATCACAGCTGCTGGTCCTGAATCCCATCTCCTCTAAAACAGCTGCCAACTTCTGGTACCAGCAGCGTGGCGCCTGCTTCAAGCCGTAGATGGACTTGTTGAGCTTGCACACCCTGCCCGTACCATCCTCATACCCAGGCGGCTGCGTCATGTACACATCCTCCTCTAAAATCCCATTCAGGAATGCCGTTGAAATATCCATCTGAATGATGAATTTCCCACTAACAGCTGCATCTGCCAACAAGACACGGAGGGTAGGGGGTTTGGCAGTGGGAGCAAAGATCTCGTTGAAGTCCTGCTTCTCCTTCTGCATAAACCCCTTCGCCACCAGCCTACTCTTGTAGATGGTGACCTGCCCCTTGTCATCGGTCTTGATCCTCAGCACCCACTTGCATTGTATCGCTTTCTTCCCATCAGGCAGCACCACCAGATCCCATGTCCTATTCTCCAGCAGACTCTGGTACTCAGCATCCCTAGAAGCCAGCCACTTGTCCCTATCTGGTCCAGCTAATGCCTCCTCCATGCTAGCTGGTTCCTCTGGTGCAGGGGCAAGAAAACAGTACGCAGGCTCATCCTCCTCATCCGGGTCATAGCCATGAGGTAGAATCAGCAATGCCTCTTCGGTCCCTAGCTGCTGCTCTGCTGCATCAGTTCCTGCAGTCAGCTTCTTAGTAGCCATACGGGTACGTCCTGGCCTGGAGACGGGTGTCTCCCATCCCTTCATAACGACACCCTTCGGCTTCTTAGTTTTTCCCTGCTGCTTCTCTCCTCCCTCGGGTCCAGCAGCTCCACTAGTGCTGCCGCCAGTTTCCACACCATTTTCTCCACCAGCAGATGCCTCCTGTACCTTCTCTCCATCACCATTTCCAGCAGCTGCCTCCTCTCCCTCCTCCCACACACTAGGAGTCAGGTCCAGCTGCATGGTGATCTGCTCCATCTGCTGGGACACCCTTGCCTCCGGCTGTTTCTCCCAGCTCCCATACATCATGCCCTCAATGAATTTCACATCCCTGCTGTCAAACAACACACCCTTGGATGGTTCCCACAGCAGCCATCCCTTGCTCTCAGCAGCCAGCCCCAAATGCACACACCAGATTGCACTCGCCCCCAACTTACTGCGGTAGGTCTTGGGGACGTGGGCGACTGCCATGCAACCGAACACCCTCAGCATGTCCACCGGCGGCTTCCTCCCAAGCCACCTCTCCAACGGCACCCACGAGTCATCCCCAACCTTGGTGAGCACCCTGTTCCTAGCGACAGTGGCGTGCCGGACAGCATGAGGCCACATAGAATTGCTCAGCCCAGATTCTATGAGCAGCGCCCTAGCTGTCTCCAGAATGGTCCGGTTTGCCCGTTCTGCTACACCATTGGACTGTGGGGTATAAGCCGTGGTCAGCTCTCTCTGGATGCCCTGCTTCTTGAGCCAGGCCGTCATTTCAGCTCCAAGGAACTCACCACCCCGGTCTGTCCTAATCCGCTTCACTACACACTCCGCCTGCTTCTCCACGAATGGCAGCCAATCGTCCCGTATCGTGGAGGCGGCGTGGTCCTTCTGCTTCAGCGGATACGCCCACATCAGCCTGCTCCAGTCATCCACAATTGTAAGAAAATACCGCTCCCCCTTGTGCCCTTGCACCGGCAGCGGCCCCACCAAGTCCATGTGGACCAGCTCCAAAGGCTTCTTGCTCCTGCCAGCCACACTATGGAAAGGGAAACGGGTGAACTTTGAAAGCAAACAGATTTCACAGTTGTCATCGGGTGGCTGTCCGTTCAGCTTCAGACCCTTAACGGCTCCATCCTTCTCCAGCTGCTTCAGCAAAGGCATTGCCACATGCCCTAAGCGCCGGTGTGCCGTTGCCCAATCTGTCTCCCCAGATCTGGCCGACACTTTCACACCAACCCCTCCAACGGCATTGCACTCCCCCTGGGATGCAGACCCCTCTCCAGCCTGCCCCCCACCATGCCACGCCAGGGCCGGCAGCTGCCACATAGATCTGTACACGTCCTTGCTCTCGTGCAGATCCCAAAGCACCCGATTGCCCAGCTTCCCCTTATAAGTGCGTGCCCCATCCGTGTTGGTGTTCACCCCAGCCTTGCCAAGCTTACGGAGGGAGATAAGGTTGGCCTTCAGGTCGGGGACGAAGAGAACGTCGTGCAGCACCACCGGCTTGCCATCCGCTCCCTTAAACGCAGCTCGTCCCGCACCAGCCACCTTCAACATGTGTCCAGAGGCGGAGCACACTTCATTGATCGGTGCAGCTCGTACTTCGTCCAGCAGGTCCTTGCGCGGCGTCATCGTCCAAGCAGCGCCTGTGTCCAACACCCAATAGTCTAGGGGATGCAGCTCTGCTCCAACTTTGGCAGAGGCGTCTCCTTGCTCCCCTTGTCTCCCACATGGAAGAATTGGCCCGCGGTGCGCTCCTTCTTCTTCTCCGCACCGCCGTTGCCCTTCGGGTTGTTGTTGGGTGCAAATTTACAATTGCACCGACATCCTGCCGTCTGTTTGTACGATATGCGTTGTGCGAATGCATTTTGGTGTGATGGAATGTTCGGGGGTGTTTGTTTGCTTTCGCATTTTCGCTTGATGCATTTGCAGGTACTCGCGCAATGTGCGCTTCGGCACAACATTGTACGCGCTATGAACAGTGCAAGCAGAAAGGACGAGCTCGCAAAGGAACCAAAGATGGAAGCTTTGCAGTTCGGTTGAGTTGATTGCGCAGATTCAGTTCTATCCAACTCGAAATTGTACTGTTTTGTTTGGTTAACTATAGTGTAGCAGGGAAGGCACTATAGGGGTACAATTTAAGTGAAGGTTGGATGTTGTTTGTCTGTTATCTCATGCTACAAGGCCAGGGGAAACCAGCGGAACCAGCATTTGGCTGTTAGGCAAGACAAAACAGTTCTGTTTTTAGAACTGAACCTGGTTGTTGTTTTCCCAGGTTGGAAAAACAGAACTAGAGGTTGTTTACCAACCTACCACCTGCTATTTTGTCCAGCCAGGTTGGTTCTGTTGCTTGGAATTATTTGGGATCATCCCTGGTTTTTCCCAGGTTGATTCCCAAGGTCCTTGCTAGCTAGAACTATTTAATCCTTCTCTGTTTGTACCTGAATATAGTCAAATTGATTCAAGCGAATTCCTTCCTCAGCGGGAATTTCGTTTCTGCGCTATTCGACGGCGGAATGCTACCAGAGTCAACGCTAGTATGCTAGCACTCCAACGCTAGGCAAACGCTGTCCGAGCCATAACTTAGTAATGGCAGAACTTTTTGCGAGGCAACTTGGCTCATTTTAAAGCTCTTGGAGCGAGCTTCGTTATAGCGAATTCTCAGCTTAATCCGACCGACGGTCTGCACGGCACGCTGCGCGACGTTCAAGGTACTCTTGCTGTTTTGACTAAGTCCTTCTTGATCCTCTCTCTCTACAAACTCGGACCCGAGGATAGGGGCTGGTCTTGTACCAGGCACCCAGGGACCTTTGGAGGTGACCCCGAGGAGAGGTTTTAAGTTTGATAAAGTCCTAATAGCTTGAGTTTATTAGGCCCTTACACCAACAAGCTGGTATCAGAGCTGCGTTATAGTGATCCTCGTTATAGTTAGCTATGGCGGGCAACACCTCGGCGGGAGCTGGTGAATCTTCAGCCCAAGATCGTAGCGGCAGCCAAGATTCTGGTCTTTCAGCGCCAAGGGGAGCGCGAACAAACCAGGGCTCGCTGATCAAGGAGGTGCTGAAGAATTTCACCGTCGAGAAGTTCAATGGTGAGGGCTATGATGATTGGGCCTGGAAAATGCAATTATATTTCCGTCAGATCGGTTTGCTGAAACTAATGATTGGGAAGGAGCCTAGACCGAGTGACCCCACGCTGCAGGAAGATTGGGACGAGCGCTCCTCGGCTGGCTACTATTTGATGTCGCAGAGTTTGGAGCTGAACCAGCGTCACCACGTCATGCACCTGCTGCCGGAGGTTGAATGCGGTCCGAAGGCGTGGACCGTGTTGAAGGAGCTGCACGCCCCGACCTCCGTTGTCGCAACGTTGATGCTGGAGAGGGAGCTGTCCGCGTTGCGCCTGAGCGAGGGAGAGCCGGTGCAACCAGTCCTGGACAAGATGCGCGACCTCTACGCGAAGTTGGCGACCGCGGGAATCACCTACCCGGAGCAGACCAAGTGCTTGAAGATGCTCTCGCTGCTGCCAGAATCGTGGCTTCAATTTACGAGCGGATTGAGCCTGCCGCAGAACCAGAGCTTGTGGACGCTCGAGTGGGTGCGGACGAAGATTCTGGAGGAGGACTTCCGTCGCCGCCAACTGAGGGGTGGAGACGACGGCAGCAGCGGCTACGGGATGCAAGGGAGCCGACGTGGCAGAGGACGTGGCTTCGGTGGTGCTGGACGCGGTGCAAAGAAGGACGACGACTCCAACGACCAACAAGGAGGTACCGGTTGGGGTCGCGGTGCGAAATCTGGACGTGGGGGCAAGTCGGGTGCTGGTGGCAAAATGAAAGGGAGTTGCTGGTATTGTGAGAAGGAAGGGCACCCCTGGTTTTTGTGCTATAAGAAACCCGATGGATGGACCCCCCAGAATCGTCACCAGGATGGCGGCGCGCGGAGGAACCAGAAAAACGGCGCCAACATGGTATCCCGAGGTCGACGTGGTGCATCAGATGCAGTCGTCAGCACGAGGTGGACTTGGTGTGTGCGCTGTGCAGGTGACGAAGCAGTGCACGCCAATCATCTACGAGCACCTGCGAAGCGGGTGCGATGCTGGACTGCAGGAGCAACGCTGGCACGCCGTCGACTTGCGCTGTTGTCACGCCGTCGACCTGCAGCGTTGGCAAGCCGCGTCTCTGCACTGCTGGAGCGCGGTCGACCAAGTCGTGCTGGCACGCGGTCAACCGTGCTGCGCTGGCAGTCGACCTGCTTGCATCCTAGCTCTGATGTAGTCTTTCCTAGCCAACTTCATTGTATCATTGTTGTCAACTTTCTCTAGTGAAACTCTTGCCAAATTGCCTTGTGAACTAGCAAGCAGTGTGTGCACTAGGAAAACGACTAAGGAACGAGGAACGCAGAGATCACACGAGCACCCGTGCCTAGCCCGCAGCCTAGCTCCCGTTGTAGTAGTTATCTCTGCAAATTCAATGTTTTGAAACCGATCAGTTCCAGCTACATGGCGCGGCAGCAAATCATCGACATAAATAGTACAGCAGCGTAACACAGTACACGCAGCAGATGGAGAGCCTCTTCAACCGAATTACCGACCTGACCGAAGGGGAAAAAAACATCCGCGTATACTGAGGGGCTAAAGATGGAAGTCCGCCGACAGGTGATCGCTGCGAACTACAGTAGCTACCGCGACATGGTGTGTGCAGCAGAGAGATTCGATGCGCTGACGCGAGGTCCATAACCTGTGACACGACGCCACGTGCCGAACAGATCATTCGACACGAAGCGATCGACACCACTTACTGCCACCGACCCGATGGATATCGACAAGATCGACGCGAAGCAGCAGCCGACAAAATGCGTACGAGAAATGCTAATCTTGCGGCGCAGCAGGGCATCAACTCTTGCAGTATTGGAAAATGAAGAAGGCACGAGCAGAGCTATAGGGCAAACAACTGTGGAGCATCCCCCGAAGTAAAATAACGAGCATTGCCGGGTAGCTGCGATTGACCTGGCGATCCCGAAAAGATCCGAAAAATGCATAAAGGCGACAATGTGGCGACTTCGGCGCGCGAAAAAATGAGTACATAATGGCGCGAATTTAAATCGTCATGACCGGCCGGCAACAGGGGAAATTGCCTAGACAAACGGGGAGTCCGCCAAACAAGACTTTGCACCGACCGGGAAACTCCAGCCGAACACCCACGAAAGTAAGAATTCGTTACAGATATCCTATAAAGATACTTTAACTAAGAATATTACTTCTCGTGATTTTCAAGCCTTTGATAAATTCAGGAAAGGTTTAGAGGCTAAGAAGAAGCACATAGAGATTACTCGGAGCAGATGCAAGCCACTACTTCTCGAGGTGATAGGCAAACGCGCGACGCCTCCAGGCACTGAAGGACGCGGTGCGTCCCACTCGATGTGTGACCGTGGGACGTTGGAGAAAGTTGGAAAGAAGGCTGAGGAGGACTCAATCTTCAGCAACGATGGTGGACGGTACGAAGCTTTCCATCCACGGCGAGTCAACACTGCAGCTGCATATCGGTGCGTTGAGGTGGAAGCCGAAGCTACCAGTCACCAATATCAACGGACTAGATTTCATCTTGGGGCGAGATTGACTGGGTCAATCGGAAGGTGTGCATCTAGAACAACGGGAAACGTGTGGAGCTGCGAAGCTGGACGGATACAGGGGACGTTCCTGAAACGACACTGGCACGGTTCGAACGGACGGTGAACGAGAGTAACACGGGTTACTTAGCACAATAATATAATGCTAGACAACCTACCCGCATGAGTACCTCTACACGCACCCAAGACACGGATCGTGGAGGAACCAGGTGCGAAACCTGTCTCACGTGCACATACTGACTGAGTCCGACAAAACTGACAGACATGAAGAAGCAGATAGAGTATTTACTGGAAAGACAACTGTGTTGGGTGCAAATGCACATTGCACGACATCCTGCCGTCTGTTTGTACGAGTATGCGTGTGCGAATGCATTTGCGTGTGAATGGTGTGTTCGTGTGTTTGTTTGCTTTCGCATTTTTTGCTTGATGCATTTGCAGGTACTCGCGCAATGTGCGCTTTGGCACAACATTGTATGCGCTATGAACAGTGCAAGCAGAAAGGACGAGCTCGCAAAGGAACCCAAGATGGAAGCTTTGCAGTTCGGTTGAGTTGATTGCGCAGATTCAGTTCTATCCAACTCGGAATTGTACTGTTTTGTTTGGTTAACTATAGTGTAGCAAGGAAGGCACTATAGGGGTACAATTTAGGTGAAGGTTGGATGTTGTTTTTCTGTATCTGCATGCTACAAGGCCAGGGGAAACCAGCGGAACCAGCATTTGGCTGGTTGGGCAAAGACAAAACAGATTCTTTTTTTAGAACCTGAACCTGGTTGTTGTTTTCCCAGGTTGGAAAAACAGAACCAGAGGTTGTTTACCAACCTACCACCTGCTATTTTGTCCAGCCAGGTTGTTTCTGTTGCTTGGAATTATTTGGGATCATCCATGGTTGTTCCCAGGTTGATTCCCAAGGTCCTTGCTAGCTAGAACTATTTAATCCTTCTCTGTTTGTACCTGAATATAGTCAAATTGATTCAAGCGAATTCCTTCCTCGCTGGAATTTCGTTTCTGCGCTATTCGACGGCGGAATGCTACCCGAGTCAACGCTAGTATGCTAGCACTCCAACGCTAGGCAAACGCTGTCCGAGCCATAACTTAGTAATGGCAGAACTTTTCGCGAGGCAACTTGGCTCATTTTAAAGCTCTTGGAACGAGCTTCGATATAGCGAATTCTCAGCTTAATCCGATCGACGGTCTGCACGGCACGCTGCGCGACGTTCAAGGTACTCTTGTTGTTTTGACTAAGTCCTTCTTGATCCCTCTCTCTACAAACTCGGACCCGAGGATAGGGGCTGGTCTTGTACCAGGCACCCAGGAACTCTCACCCAGCATTGGAGTTCCAATACTCCGCATCTGCACAGGTGAAGCAGAAAGGGGTGGAGGTGCTGAAAGAGAAGGGGGAGAGGCTTGGAGAAGGCAAGCTATTTCTCACTTGCTTTACCGATGCTACATGGGCTTCTGAGAAGGAGGATTCCTCATCTGTGGGAGGATACATCTGCGTAGTTGGGGGAGGACCTGTTAGTTGGAGGTCCAAGAAGCAGACGGAGACGGCACTCTCTTCCGTAGAATCAGAGTACATGGCGATGTTCCATGGGGTGAAGGAGGTGATTTGGCTGAGGAGGCTGTTAGAGGAGATTGGCCAGGAGCAGAAAGTTGCTACGCCGCTGTTTTGTGATAGCAAGGGGGCTCTTGGGATGGCCAGGAACGCTGTGCTTCATGGCCTGAACAAGCACATGCGTATCAAGTGGCACTGGCTGCGTAAGGAGGTGAAGAGGGGGACGGTGAATCCAATCTACATCAAGACTCACCAGCAGCCAGCAGACTTTCTCACCAAGAGGCTTGCGGATGAGCCTCATTGGCGTTGTGTGCGCATGAGTGGAATGAGCATGAACTAGCATGGAATGATGGGGATGCAGCCGGCAGGCTGAGGGGAAGTGTGTTGGGTGCAAATTCACATTGCACGACATCCTGCCGTCTGTTTGTACGAGTATGCGTGTGCGAATGCATTTGGGTGTGAATGGAATGTTCGTGTGTTTGTTTGTTTTCGCTATTTTCGCAATTTTCGCTTGATGCATTTGCAGGTACTCGCGCAATGTGCGCTTCGGCACAACATTGTACGCGCTATGAACAGCCCGTCTGTTTTGTACGAGTATGCGTGTGCGAATGCATTTGCGTGTGAATGGTGTGTTCGTGTGTTTGTTTTCTTTCGCATTTTTCGCTTGATCCATTTGCAGGTACTCGCGCAATGTGCGCTTTGGCACAACATTGTATGCGCTATGAACAGTGCAAGCAGGAAGGACGAGCTCGCAAAGGAACCCAAGATGGAAGCTTTGCAGTTCGGTTGAGTTGATTGCGCAGATTCAGTTCTATCCAACTCGGAATTGTACTGTTTTGTTTGGTTAACTATAGTGTAGCAGGGAAGGCACTATAGGGGTACAATTTAGGTGAAGGTTGGATGTTGTTTGTCTGTATCTGCATGCTACAAGGCCAGGGGAAACCAGCGGAACCAGCATTTGGCTGGTTGGGCAAAGACAAAACAGGTTCTGTTTTAGAACCTGAACCTGGTTGTTGTTTTCCCAGGTTGGAAAAACAGAACCAGAGGTTGTTTACCAACCTACCACCTGCTATTTTGTCCAGCCAGGTTGGTTCTGTTGCTTGGAATTATTTGGGATCATCCCTGGTTGTTCCCAGGTTGATTCCCAAGGTCCTTGCTAGCTAGAACTATTTAATCCTTCTCTGTTTGTACCTGAATATAGTCAAAATTGATTCAAGCGAATTCCTTCCTCGCTGGAATTTCGTTTCTGCGCTATTCGACGGCGGAATGCTACCGAGTCAACGCTAGTATGCTAGCACTCCAACGCTAGGCAAACGCTGTCCGAGCCATAACTTAGTAATGGCAGAACTTTTCGCGAGGCAACTTGGCTCATTTTAAAGCTCTTGGAGCGAGCTTCGATATAGCGAATTCTCAGCTTAATCCGATCGACGGTCTGCACGGCACGCTGCGCGACGTTCAAGGTACTCTTGCTGTTTTGACTAAGTCCTTCTTGATCCCTCTCTCTACAAACTCGGACCAGAGGATAGGGGCTGGTCTTGTACCAGGCACCCAGGGACCCTTGGAGGTGACCCCGAGAGAGGGTTTTAAGTTTGGTTAAGTCCTAATAGCTTGAGTTTATTAGGCCCTTACACCAACAGTTGGCGCCGTTTTTCCCGAGGATAGGGGCTTCCTCCCAGCGCGGAGGTGCCATCCCCGAGGAGAGGTTTTAAGTTTGATTATGTCCTAATAGCTTGAGTTCTTAGGCCCTTAACCAACGTTGGGCCGTTTTTCCATTCCTCCGCGCGCCGCCATCGGGTTTCTTATAGCACAAAAACCAGGGGTGCCCTTCCTTCTCACAATACCAGCAACTCCCTTTCATTTTGCCACCAGCACCCGACTTGCCCCCACGTCCAGATTTCGCACCGCGACCCCAACCGGTACCTCCTTGTTGGTCGTTGGAGTCGTCGTCTTTCTTTGCACCGCGTCCAGCACCACCGAAGCCACGTCCTCTGCCACGTCGGCTCCCTTGCATCCCGTAGCCGCTGCTGCCGTCGTCTCCACCCCTCAGTTGGCGGCGACGGAAGTCCTCCTCCAGAATCTTCGTCCGCACCCACTCGAGCGTCCACAAGCTCTGGTTCTGCGGCAGGCTCAATCCGCTCGTAAATTGAAGCCACAATTCCGGCAGCAGCGAGAGCATCTTCAAGCACTTGGTCTGCTCCGGGTAGGTGATTCCCGCGGTCGCCAACTTCGCGTAGAGGTCGCGCATCTTGTCCAGGACTGGTTGCACCGGCTCTCCCTCGCTCAGGCGCAACGCGGACAGCTCCCTCTCCAGCATCAACGTTGCGACAACGGAGGTCGGGGCGTGCAGCTCCTTCAACACGGTCCACGCCTTCGGACCGCATTCAACCTCCGGCAGCAGGTGCATGACGTGGTGACGCTGGTTCAGCTCCAAACTCTGCGACATCAAATAGTAGCCAGCCGAGGAGCGCTCGTCCCAATCTTCCTGCAGCGTGGGGTCACTCGGTCTAGGCTCCTCCCCAATCATTAGTTTCAGCAAACCGATCTGACGGAAATATAATTGCATTTTCCAGGCCCAATCATCATAGCCCTCACCATTGAACTTCTCGACGGTGAAATTCTTCAGCACCTCCTTGACAAGCGAGCCCTGGTTTGTTCGCGCTCCCCGTGGCGCTGAAAGACCAGAATCTTGGCTGCCGCTACGATCTTGGGCTGAAGATTCACCAGCTCCCGCCGAGGTGTTGCCCGCCATAGCTACCTATAACGAGGATCACTATAACGCAGCTCTGATACCAGCTTGTTTGTGTAAGGGCCTAATAAACTCAAGCTATTAGGACTTAATCAAACTTAAAACCTCTCCTCGGGGTCACCTCCAAGGGTCCCTGGGTGCCTGGTACAAGACCAGCCCCTATCCTCGGGTCCGAGTTTGTAGAGAGAGGGATCAAGAAGGACTTAGTCAAAACAGCAAGAGTACCTTGAACGTCGCGCAGCGTGCCATGCAGACCGTCGGTCGGATTAAGCTGAGAATTCGCTATATCGAAGCTCGCTCCAAGAGCTTTAAAATGAGCCAAGTTGCCTCGCGAAAAGTTTTGCCATTACTAAGTTATGGCTCGGACAGCGTTTGCCTAGCGTTGGAGTGCTAGCATACTAGCGTTGACTCGGGTAGTATTCCGCCGTCGAATAGCGCAGAAACGAAATTCCAGCGAGGAAGGAATTCGCTTGAATCAATTTGACTATATTCAGGTACAAACAGAGAAGGATTAAATAGTTCTAGCTAGCAAGGACCTTGGGAATCAACCTGGGAACAACCAGGGATGATCCCAAATAATTCCAAGCAACAGAACCAACCTGGCTGGACAAAATAGCAGGTGGTAGGTTGGTAAAAAACCTCTGGTTCTGTTTTTTCCAACCTGGGAAAACAACAACCAGGTTCAGGTTCTAAAAACAGAACCTGTTTTGTCTTTGCCCAACCAGCCAAATGCTGGTTCCGCTGGTTTCCCCTGGCCTTGTAGCATGCAGATACAGACAAACAACATCCAACCTTCACCTAAATTGTACCCCTATAGTGCCTTCCCTGCTACACTATAGTTAACCAAACAAAACAGTACAATTCCGAGTTGGATAGAACTGAATCTGCACAATCAACTCAACCGAACTGCAAAGCTTCCATCTTGGGTTCCTTTGCGAGCTCGTCCTTTCTGCTTGCACTATTCATAGCGCGTACAATGTTGTGCCGAAGCGCACATTGCGCAAGTACCTGCAAATGCATCAAGCGAAAAATGCGAAAGCAAACAAACACACGAACACACCATTCACACGCAAATGCATTCGCACACGCATACTCGTACAAACAGACGGCAGGATGTCGTGCAATGTGCATTTGCACCCAACACGGTCGTCCGTCGCTTTGTAGGTATGCATGATGTACGGCCACGCTTGGTAGCCAGCATCCACTCGAAATATGCACGACTTCAATACGACTTGCACGAGAGACGAGCAACACCTTGAAATGACCATAAAGGTCAGAAGGTTAGCAGTATGAAATTCTGACCAGAGCTCGACATCCTCCTCGTTCGGTGCCAAAACATTTCCGTCGACGAACTTCTTCAATCCGGCGATCTCCAGCTGAGGCTCGATGGATTCGATCCATGTGATCAAGTCGTGTCGACCTTCGAGCAGCTTCGGCACAGTGATCTTGTCCGGCGAAAAAATTAAAATAGCCGTACGATGACATGATGCCTCCGTCTCGACCAGCCGACGCATGAGTCGCCGAAGACGGCCTGACTCTTCTCCGCTGAGGAGATCGACGTTGACTATCGATGTTGCCCTGAGAGCTGCCTCCAGTCGCAGACGATCGCAGCACTTGCACTTGCACTCCGCCAACACAGACGTCAGCAGCCCGAATCACAGCGCGAACCCTCGTGCTTCCACTGCCGACAATATTGCCGCCGTCACCTTCGTTGTGCACGGGTTGGGGAGAGGTGGATACGCCGTCTGCTTCAGCACGGGGAGGGGGATGCTCACGTGCCCACTGCGCACGCGTTCCAAGGAGCAGTATCTGCAAGTCCGCCTCGCCGTACGCGCCAGCCTCATCGCGTGCCCGAACACCATCCAACCGCGCCTGCAGAGTATCTTCTACTCCTGCATCGACACCTTGGTCGTCCATGGCGGTCTAAACGGTTGCCTACCCACAACAACTTATGTATTGCTTGCGCAAAAGTCGGCTCCTATTTGAAGGTCTAAATGCGGGGTCATTCCACACTCACAGCACCATGCGCACTTACTCTTGGTATCAACTATATGGGTAGGTTATGCACTTACTCTTGGTACCAAGTATCTGGGTAAGTAACGCACTTAGTCTTGATACCAAGAACATGGGTAAGTAACGCACTTACTCTAAGTACCTACGATTTGAGTAGGTACCAACCATATGGATAAGTAACACACTTACTCTTTATACGAACCATATGGGTAAGTACCGCACTTACTCTTGATACCAACCATATGGGTAAGTAAGTGAAATATGTTACTCTTAGTACCAAACATATGGATAAGTAATACACTTACCCTTGGTACCAACCATATGGGTAAGTAACCCACTTACTCTGCATACCAGCCTTATAAGTAGATAAAGCTTTTACTCTTGATAACGAGGATATGGGTAAGTAGCGCACTTACTCTTGGTACCAACCATATGGGTAAGGAGCTAGCGCACTTACTCTTGAGTACCAACCATATGAGTATGTATCGCGCTTACTCTTGAAACTGGCCATATGGTAAGTAATGCACTTACTATGAATACCAACCATATGAGTACGTACCGCACATACTCTTAGTATCGACCATATTGATACCAACCATACGGGTCTCTAACGCACTTACTCTTACAGGTAAGTAAAGCATATACTCTATGTACAAACCATATGAATAAGTAACGCACTTACTCTTAGTACCAACCACTTGGATAGGTAACACACTTACTAAAGATATCAAAGATACGAGTAAGTTGTCAACAGGAGTTGGGTGTTCGCCCCGTCCTCGCTTGGGCGGAGCCGACTTCGTGGTCGAGTGTACGGGGAGTGCAGTTGACCTGCAGCAGTAGGCGATGCCAAGTTGGGCGAGCTGGTCGACGGGTTTGGTTGACTCACACGGGGCCAATGCAAAGCCGCCGACTTTGGGATGCCGGCTGCCTTCTACGGTTGGACGACATCGGGGCTGAGCGAGCTGGGAAGGGCGCCGAATTGAAGGGCGCCGACTTTGGGAGGTCCACCTGAGGAGGGCGTCAACTTGGTAACGCCGACCTGGATAGCCGACTTGGTGCAGTCGGCGAACAGTTGGTCTGGTCGACCACAAGTGGTCGACCTAGCGGAGTGGCTGACTTCGTGAAGTCGGCAGAAAATGGTCGTCGACCTGGGTGGTCGACGGCACAACGAGCAGCACCTAGTCGTCGTGGTTGCCCGGTCGACCAAGTTACCCGGGCGACGGGGATCTGTAGAGGTGTGCGACAGTCAGCCAGGTGATTCTGGCAAAGCTGACCTCGGAGATAGTATCCCAAGATCGATGTGCTAGATCAGGTGCAGCCGTGGGCACGTGGTCGGCTTGGCGTCTGCGTTGTGCACGTGACGGGGCACAGCACGCCAACCAACTGCGAGCACCTGCGAAGCGGTACACTGCTCTCATATGGGTGCAAAGCTGTGCGTGCAGCATTGGCACGCCGTCGAGTTGCATTATTGGCAGGCCGCCACTTTGCAATGGTGGAGCGCGGTCGACCTTGCAATGCGGTTCGGTTGTATTGATTGTGCAGATTCAGTTCTATCCAACTCGAAATTGTATTGTTTTGTCTAGATGACTATAGAGTAGCATGGCAAGCACTATATGGGTACAATTTAGGTGAAGGTTGGATGTTGTTTGTCTGTATCTACATGCTACAAGGCCAGGGGAAACCAGCAGAACCAGCATTTGGCTGGTTGGGCAAAGACAAAACAGGTTCTGTTTTTAAAACCTGGACGTGATTGTCGCTTTCCCAGGTTGGAAAAATAGAACCAGAGGTTGTTTACCAACCTACCACCTGCTATTTTGTCCAGCCAAGTTGGTTCTGTTGCTTGGAATTATTTGGAATCATCCCTGGTTGTTCCCAGGTTGATTCACAAGGCCATTGCTAGCTAGAATTATTGATTCCTTCTCTGTTTTCCCCTGAGTATAGTCAATTGATTCAAGCGACTTCCTTCTTTGCTGGAATTTCGTTTCTACATGGTTTGACGGCGAGTCAACGCTAGTACGCTAGCACCCTAATGCTAGGCAAACACTGTCGAGCCATAACTATATAATGGCATAACTTATTATTAAGTTCTTGGAGCTAGCTTCGATATAGCAAATTTTTAGCTCAATCCGATCGACGGTCTGCATGGCACGCTGCGCGACGTTCAAGGTACTCTTGCTAATTTGGCAAGTCATTCTTGCTCCCTCTTTCTACAATCTCGGACCCGAGGATAGGGGCTAGTCTTGTACCAGTCACCTAAGGACCCTTGGAGGTGACCCCGAGGAGAGGTTTTAAGTTTGATTGAGTCTTAATAGCTTGAGTTTATTAGGCCCTTACACCAACAAGCACCTCACTTACTCTAGGTACCAGCCATATGAGTGAGTAACGAACTTACTCTTGATACCAACCATATGGGTAAGTAACGCACCTAATATTTGTACTAACCATATAGATAAATAACGCACTTAATCTAGGTACCAACCACATAGGTAAGTAACGCACTTACTCTTGGAAACAACCATGTGGGTAAATGACGCACTTACTCTAAGTGCCAACCATATCGGTAAGTAGCACACTTACTCTTACTACCAACCATATGGGTAGGTAACGCACTTGCTCTTGGTACCAACCATATGGGTAAGTAATGCAGCTGCTCTTGGTACCAACCATATGGGTAAATAGTCACTTACTCTAACTACCATCCATATGGTAAAGTATCGCAATTGCTCTTGGTACCAACCATATGGGTATGTAACGCACTTACTCTTAGTACCAACCATGAGGAGTAATGCACCTGCTCTTACAACCTGTTGTGTAAGTAAGTAACGCACTTGCTCTTGGTACCAACCATATGGGTATAACACACTCACTCTTGCTATCAACCATGTAGGTAAGTAACGCACTAACTCTTGATACCAACCATATGGGTAAGTAACGCACATACTCTTGTTCTATACCATATGAGTAAGTAACACACTTTCTCTTAGAACCAACCATATGGGTAAGTAACGCACTTACTCTTGGCACTAGCTATATGGGTAAGTAACGCACTTACACTTGGTACCAACCATTTGAGTAGGTAACACCCTTTTTCTTGATACCAACCATATGAGTAAGAAACGCAGTTACTCACTTGCTCATACTACCAACTATATAGATAAGTAATGCACTTGCTCTTTGTACAAACCATATGAGTAAATAGTCACTTACTCTAAGTACCAACAATATGGGTAAGTCACGCGCTTACTCTTACTACCAACTATATGGGTAAGTATCGGACTTGCACTTCGTACCAATTATATGGGTATACCGACTTACTCTAAGTACCAACCACATAAGTAAGCAACGCATTTACTCTTGGTACCAACCATATGGGTAAGTAACGCACTTACTCTTGGTACCAGCCATATGGGTAAGTAATGCACTTACTCTTGATACCAACCGTATGAGCAAGTAACACACTCACTCTTTGGTACCAACCATATGGGTAAGTGACGCACATACTTTTGAAACCAACCGTACGGGTTTGTAACGCATTTATTATAAGTACCAGCCATATGGATAAGTAACGCACTTAATCTTGGTACTGCGGTGATAACTCGTATAACGGGAGCTGGTCTACGGGACTGGCACGGTGAATGGCATGCCAACACTGCAGCAAGGCGGCTGCACAATGTTGCATCCCCATGACGGCGGTGCACCCGCTTCTTAGGTGCACCACGGCTGGTTGGTGTGCCACGCCCCGTCACGTGCACAGCGCAGGAACCAGGCCGAGAACACGCCAGCGACTGCGCCCACCAGCCACGTCGACCTCGGGATACCACTTCCGAGGTCGGCTTCGCAGGAACGATCCTGGGGATCATCCCATACGTCGCCCGGGTAACTCGGTCGACCGTGCAACCACGCCGGATCAACTAGACTGATCGGTCGCCGGTTACACCAAACCGGCGTCTCCCAAAGTCGGCGCCAGCTGGTCAGCGCCTCCCAAGTTGGCCTCGCCAGGTTGACCACCTGAACCCGGCGCCCTTCAGCTCGGCGCCACCCCAGCTCGGCGCCCTGCAGCTCGGTGCCTTACAGCTCGACGTCGGCGCCTACCAGGGCGCTTTTTCCCAGGTCGACGTCACCACCTTCCAAAGTCAGCACCCCTCCCCTTGTCGACCACCAGGTCAAGTCGGTCGCCGGCCCCCGTTATCGATGGCGTTGCAGTGGCCTAGCGCCTAAGTTGGCGTTGCCCACTGCAGTTGGTTGGCTGCGCTCCCCACACACCTGGCAGCGAAGTCGGCTCCGCCCAAGCGAGGACGGGGCCAACACACAACTCCCGTTGACAGGTACCCACCAGATGGGTAAGTAACGCTGGAGAGCCAATGCAACCCATGTTGGATGAGATGCGAGACATCTTCACGAAGCTCAGGATTGGTGGCGTTGTCTACTTTCAGCTTGTTCTGTGCGTGGAGATATTGATCCGACTTCCTGAGTCCTAGTCTGCCCTAGCCATCAACCTCAACTCCCAGCAATCCGAATAGAGTGTGGATTATATTCGTGCGCGAATCCTTGAAGAAGATTTGAGGCGCTGAAGTGTAGAGCACTCAAGGGATGGTGCTGGTTATGGAGTTGGGGGTGGAATGAGTGGTTTTAAAAAAGAAGTGGAAGGGAAAAAAAGAATGAGATTTCTCAAGAGGAGAGTGGTGGAGGCCAAGGGGAGGTGTGCTTCTATTGCATGAAGCGCGTCCATTGTTGGAGAAAATGCTACCAATGGCCCCGAAATTGGACCCTGCCTTCCTCAAGCAACAAGCATGGTGGCAAGAGGAGTGGAAGTCATGGTAGAGAGTTGAAAGGAGAAGGATGACGAGAAAGGTGGCGAACCTGAAGAGCAGGAGAGGGTGTTTCTTCTTCTTTGTGAATGAAGGAATGACCAACTCCGCTATGGTTGCCAAGGTTCTCCTTCATCCCCTCACCTGCATTGGATGATTGTCTCTAGGAGCTCCTGACACATCGTGCAGATCTTCTTGATGAGATCCAGCCTGCACCGATCTATACAGTCACATCCGCGACTGGCGCCAAGGCAAAAGACATAGGCATGGGATGCGCCAACCTGATTTTGACGGGCCGATTGGGAGACGCGGATGGATGGTGAGCTTGGGTGCTGGACTTGTGCGCGAACCTGATTTCAACTAGCCGATTGTGAGACGCAGGTGTGAACACCGAAGCTATTGGCTTGGAGCGCTATTGTGACCTACAACGCAAGGGAGAGGTCCACAAGCGCATGTGGCAGATCCCGGTCCTCCCTTGGCATAAATAGGGCAATGTGGCTGCCATGGCTTCAATGGAGGAGCAATATTGTGTGCAAAGTGAGGAGCTGATTGGCGCAAGCGCAGCCGTAAAGGCGTCAGCTACCTTGGGCCAAGCATCTTGGGAGACGTGGCATCGACGACTTGCACATGTGGCTGTCTCCACATTGGAGGTGATGCACAAGGAGAAGTGCGTACACCGCATGCAAGTGCATGGTGGTGGCGCTGCCTTTGACGGCTGCGAGGCATGCATGCAGACCAAATTCGTGCGGTTCCCGTTTCCACGTGCGGAGGGATCAGCCAAGGCACCATTGGAGGTGGTGCACATGGACCTTGTAGGTCCTATGCGGACTGAGGGGACTGGGGGAGCATTATACTTTCTTGCGTCATTTGCATGAGCGTAAATCATTATGCATTGCTGTTGGATTTTATCACCTCTGTGTTTTTCTCCAAGTCTAAATGCTTGATCGCGCAGGAGAAATCCAGAGCTTTCCAACGATACCAAGATCGCCTTATTTATTCCAACCAAGATCGATCAAGTTACAAGATTTCCAAGATTTGGGAATTCTTTCTTGATTTAAGATGTTATCTACACTGGGCGATTATTGAGACATGATTAAAATGGACCTTTGGTAGGGTGGTTAGAAAGGCAACTTTGACTTTTGCCTAGAACTTTCTACCATGGGATGCAAATGTGCAACACGTTGGCAAAACCCAATTGGGTTGGATTTTGCATGTGACACCTCAAGGACCTCATGATGAGGGTTGCATTTTTTATGCTATGAAGGTTCCTACTATCCTTCGCTAGCATTTGGAGAGCGCATCCCTCACAAGGTTCTCTTGAAACCCCCAACTCCTATCATTCTATCTCCAATGTTTGTTCTTCCTTTATCCATTCTAGTGAAAGCAGCAGCTATACGTTTTCAAATCGTTCTTATCTGCTGGATCACTTTTTGACGTGATTCAGCTTTGAGGTGGTAGCAAAAGTCAGCGCGCACAATTCTACCGAGCGGGATTGCGTTTAGTTGAGAAATGAGTTCGTCGTAAGTCTTCAAAGTGACCGGATCCTGTGCAACATAAATAACAAGCTTACCGTTGGTACCGACCATATGGGAAATTAACCCCTTACCCTCGATACCAACCATATGAGTAAGTAACGCACTTACTCTTTATACTAACCATATGAGTAAGTAATGCACCTACACTTAGTACTAACCATATGGGTAAGTAACGCACTTACTCTTGATACCAACCATATAGGAAAGAAACGCACTTACTCTTTGTACCAACCAGATTAGTAAGAAACACATTTATTCTTGGTACCAACTATATGGATAGGTAATGCAATTACTCTTGATACCAACCATATGAATAAGTAACACACTTACTCTTGGTACCAAACATATGGGTAAGTAACGCACTTACTATTAGTACCAACCATATGGGTAAGTAACACACTTGGTACCAACCATATGGGAAAGTTACGTACTTACTCTTGATACCAACCATATGGGTAAATAATGCATGTTGGTGCTAGGGCCTAAACAACTCAAGCTATTAATGTTAGAGACTAAGGACGGAGTCTAGAACGTTTAGGGGCCGAAATATCTCAAAATCGTTGGTCTAAAATTCTGGACAGAACTGTCGACTTCACAAGAAACGCCGTCGACGAAAACGCACCGTTTTAATTTCACCAAAATCAACTATGTTATAGCTCTAGAGCGTGGCTACAATTCCCAATTCAAATCGCACAAAACAATGAAGTAAATTTTGAGTTATGAATTTCGGCTCGCTAGGAGGTATGCTAGAGCTGAAACTTAACTCACTCACAATTATCCACACAAGAACCACACAAGAAATTTAAAGTAGCTAGAAACAAGGTAGGAGGGAAGAGGAGGACGAGAGGGAAGGTCCCCAAGGAGTCCCCAACCAAGGAAACCCCATAAGCACAAACGATTTCCTCACTATAGGAACTCAACTTTCACCCTTGTTATTTTCCCAACCTCTCAATTCCACCTCACCCAACTTGGCCACACTTGCCAACCTGGTTTAGCTTCTCCCAACCACTTGGCATCATCTACAGTAGAAGTGACGAATTTCTCAAACCCCAAAAGTCTATACC
The DNA here is from genome assembly GCA_947470075.1 of Closterium sp. Yama58-4. Lineage (NCBI taxonomy): Eukaryota > Viridiplantae > Streptophyta > Zygnematophyceae > Desmidiales > Closteriaceae > Closterium > Closterium sp. Yama58-4. The sequence continues at coordinate 95,360 of CANIUD010000738.1, forward strand.
CCATATTGAGTCACTCCGCAAGTTCCCATCGCCGCATCGAAATATCAAAAGCATACGAACTTCAATCGTTCGTAACTTTCTTATCCGTGCTCCGATAGCGACGATTCTTTGTTCATCGGAAAGCTCTCAAACAGAGAAGTTATTTTAGATATCTGCTCAAGCAAATGTAATTCATACACACTCAGAGAATCCAAACCACACCAAACACAAATTCTTGCACACGCTCACACCACGCATGCAATGCACGAACATATGATGGGAGGCAGACAGACGTGAATGCATATGATTGCATCACACAACAAACTCCCCCTCTGGTTGCCAAACATCATCACAAATGCCATAGTTGAAGCATGCACCCCCAATGCACACTCATCCCAACAAGCTTCATGCCCTTTCAACATTCTTCCAACACTTATCTCAATGGAGAATCATCTCCTTGTAACATCCCACTTCCATCATCCCCAAATATATAGCACCCCTCTGGAGCATCTCTCTCACAGCACAATGCTCCAAACCATCTCAACAAAGCCTCGTAGCAGTGGCTATCTCATCCTCATCCATTTGCTCAGCCGCACTCCCAGCCGGTACCACTTTTGGCGTGCCAAGAGTCGGATAGGTCAGCCTGGTAGGAGGGTGCACCTCCCTTCTAGGACGTACAGGCGGACATTGGGCACGTGGTTGAGCACGTTGTTGTTGCTGCTGCTGCTGCTGTTGCTGCGGCTGCTGCTGCTGCTGCTGCTGCTGCTCCTCCACCTCAGGTTCTTCCCCATCCTCAGTCACCCCAGAGATCTCCTCCTCTGAGACAGTAACCTCCACTTGCCTCGAAGACCACTGCACCTCATCGGCCTCAACGATCAGCGGTGTAGTTGGAAGCTTCTGCTGCTGCTGCTTCCACTCCTTGTAGTACAGGGACTCAAGGAACTTCACATCCCTTGACACAGTCAGCTGCTGGCTGGTCAAGTCCCATAGCAACCAGCCCTTGTGGTCCTTTGCAAGCCCCAAGTGCACACCCCATCTCCCAGAAGCCTCCAGCTTTCCCCACTTCTTCTTCGGCACATGAAACACCACCATGCAGCCATAGGCTCTCAGCATGTTGACTGCTGGTGCACTCCTCACCACTGCTGGGTGTAGGGGACCCACTGCTTCTCCCCCACAGTCGCCAGCACCTTGTTCTTCACAAGAGCGACCTGCCTCAGTGCAGTCACCCAAAACGGATCCGGCAGCCCTGCACGCCCAAGGAGAGTGCGGGCACATTCCTGCAGGGTCTGGTTGAACCGCTCAGCCACGCCTTTCTGCTGAGGGTTGTAGGGCACTGTGAGCTGATGCTGGATCCCTTTCTTCTTCAGCACCGCCTCAAATTCATTTCCAATAAACTCTCCTCCGTTGTCTGTAAGGATCACCTTCATCTTATGTCCCCTCTCCCTTTGTGCTTTCGGCATCCACTCCATAAGAACAGTCTTCAGAGGATACACCCCACACAACACGTGAGTGGTCGAACACAATGGTCCGGAAGTAGCGGCTGCCCGAAAGAGAAAGGGCCCTCGTGGGGCCCACCACATCCATGTGCACAAGTGCAAGTGGAGCCTTGGTTTGTCTTGTGCTGCTGTTGAAAGGAAACTCCGTGAACTTGGTCTCAAGGCATGTAGGGCAGATTCCAATCTTCTTTGTTGCCCCCTTCACCTCCAATCCCTTCAAGCTCCCATCCTTAACCAATTTTTGCAGCATTGGGATGTTGATGTGGCACAACCTCTCGTGCCACGTCTCCCAATCGGCCTCACCGTTCCCAGATGAAGTCTTTACCCATGCAGCTGTCGCATCCATACCAGGAAGTACCTCACCATGTGGCTGCTGCACCTTTTTGACTGCATCCAGTGCCCCATCAGTTAGTGGAGTCTCCTCTCCTCCCACAGTTTCCTTAGCCGTTGCTGCTGCCGTGGCCGTTGCTAGAGGTTTCCTGTTCCAAGGGATGATGGGCAGCTGCCACAGGTCCTTGATGCAGCTGCTCTTCTCCTCCAAATAGGCTCCACAGTAGCATCTTCCCAAGTTTTGCACGGCAGTTGGTTGGGCCAAATGTCACTTTGGCCTTGCTCTTCTGCAGCCGGCGCACAGAAAGAAGGTTAGCGAACTAACCTTCACACAACAGTATATTTCCAAGCCCCACAAGCTCCCCATTGGCTCCCATCACCTTAGCATTCCCAACACCAATCACAGGGAGCAAAGCACCTGAAGCGGCAGCCACAAACTTGATCTTCCTAGGGGGGGCTTTACCTCATCAAGCAAATCTGCCCGTGGGGTCATGTGACTTGTGCAACCTGAATCGATCACCCAGTGAGTGAGGGGGTGCATCACAACCTTTCCAGGCGAACCCACATCACCCTCACTCTCTTTCACATATTCAACCATGAGGAACATCCAAGGTAAGGCTTTTCCTTATGCACATAAACCTCGCACAGCACCACCGTTTGCACGTTCATTACTTGGCGGCTTCATGCCTGGAGGCGCCCATCCCTCAGGCCGGCTGAAACACTTGAACCACGGGTGTCCAGCCTTCTTGCAGTACCAGCAAGCTCCCTCCATTCGGGTGCTCCCCCTGCCACCAGAGCTCCCATGCCCCTCATTGTAGTCATCTAGACCTCTCTCTCTGCCAAAGCCTCTCCCACGGCCTCGGCCTCTTCCACCCCCTCTTCCTCCGCTGCCGCCTGCAGCTCCGTACCCCTCAGCAGTCTTGTTGGCAGCACCGCCTCTCGTATGGCAACTGCGGAAGTCCTCCTGCAGAATCTGCTGCCGTAGCCACTCAGGTGTCCACTGGTCCTGTTCAGTGTTGAGGGTGGGGATAAGGTTGTCCCACGAGTTGTCTAGCACCGAGATGATCTTCGTGCACTGCTGCATCTGCGACACCTTGCTGCCCGCCGCTGCCATCCTCGCATAAGTGTCCTTGATCTTGTCAAGGACCGGCTTCACATCGTCTCCCGGTCGCATGGAGAGGGCAGCCAACTTGCGTCGCATAGTAGCTTCCATGCCTTCGGTCATGAGTCATCTAGCTCCACTAAGTCCTTGATGTGCTGGAACATATCGTTGTTGATCGATTGTAGGATGAGGTGAAACAACACCGCAAACTTCTCAATCCACCGATCGTGGGCATCACCTTCCTCCAGCGTCTTCTCTTCTCCCATAGCCAACTTCAATATCTTGTACCATTTGAAGGCACTCCTCATCTGCCCACTCCATTCCTCATAATTGGAGCCATCCAAAGCTTCGATCTTGGATGGTGGCGGTTCACTCATTTTCTCAGATGCTTCTCCACTCTCTTGCCTCATCTTCTCTTCTCCTAATCTCAGGTTTCAGCTCCCCCCTTGCTGTCCACACTGAAGTCTCACAATATTTTCACAAGTGTCGGCGCCAACAAAATTTCGGCAGAGTTTCCCCTTAGCGGAAGTCACATCCAACCTCTAGAACTCCACTTAGGCACGCCCACAGGCCATGGTGGGTCTAGGAGGGTCTTCACACCTCAGTAGACTCTTGACAAGGTCCTCAATCAGCTCTGATACCACTTTTTAGAGACTAAGGACGGAGTCTAGAACGTTTAGGGGCCGAAATATCTCAAAATCGTTGGTATAAAATTCTGGACAGAACTGTCGTCTTCACAAGAAACGCCGTCGATGAAAAACTTCACCGGTAGAACTTCACCAAAATCAGCTATGTTGTAGCTCTCGAGTGTGGCTACAATTCCCAATTTGAATCGCACAAAAAGATGAAGTAAATTTTGAGTTATGAATTTCAGCGCGCTAGGAGGTATGCTGGAGCTTAAACTTAACTCACTCACAATTATCCACTTAAGAACCATAAAGAGAATAAGAGTAGCTAGAATGTCAGAATGAACGGACAGGAATGACTGTACTAGCACAAAGTTGGATACAAGTAGTAAACCCTAATCTAGTGTACCCCCTAAGGTGTAACCCACTACAGCCTACAATCATATAAACATATAATGTTTGACACACCCCCATAGGCGCAGTGGGAGACAACCACAGGGTCACGAGACCAGTCAAAGCAAAGGAAGGCAAGCTCAGGGTGGATCTCAAGGATTCCACACAAATTCCGAGCACAAGCTAGTGGTCACAAGACCAGTTCACATGCAGGTTTATAACAGAGCAAGAGATACAGTGATCACAACCTAGCAAGAGTAAACATGCAGGTATAGATATATATAGTGATCACAGTACAAGCAAAGTCAAGAGGTAAGCAAGTGAGGTCCAGTAGGCACAAGGCCTAGTAGAGTGCAGAAGCGCTGATGGTCACGAGGCTGAAGCGCCTTGGTGAACACATCAGCAGTGTTGGCCTCAGTGGCCACGTAGCGAATACAAAGCTGACCGCGCTGCTGCAGCTCACGAGCAAGGAAGTACCGCAGGGCGATGTGCTTCGTTCTGTGCTCCAGTCTGTGCTCCAGACACAAGGCAATGGCAGCCTTGTTGTCGACGTACAGTACTGGAGGAGAACGAGGCGGCTCTCCGAGGTCGGTCAGCAGGTAGGTCAGCCAGCGTAGCTCCTGGGCAGCCATGGCTGTAGCGTAGATCTCAGCCTCGCAACTGGAGCCGAGAACAGAAGAAGAGCGTGTAGAGCGCCAAGAAACTGAGCCAGAGCCAAGGCTGAAGGTGTAACCCTGAGACGACCACTGAGTGGCCTGGTCGTCTGCCCAAGAAGCGTCTGAGTGCCCTGTGAGAACAACTCGGTCTCGCCCTCCAAGCACAAGCCCCATGCCCGACGTACTGCACAAGTAGCGCAACACCCTTTTAGCGGCATCCATGTGCTCCTTCCTGTGACGGCCAGGAGCGACATAGCGTGCAAGGATGCTAAGAGGGTATGCAAGGTCAGGTCGAGTGCAGGTCATCAGGTACATGAGGCAGCCCACAAGCTCTGGATACGGGCCACTCGGCTCTACGGACTCATCCGAAGGCAGAGCTGAGAGCGAGTGACCGGTAGGCAGAGGAGTGGACTGAGGCGAGGAGTACGTGAAGCGGAAGCGCTGGAGAACCTGCTGCACCATGTGTGACTGAGTCAGGGTGATGGTGCGCCGTGCTCTGTCCCGGGTGATCCGCAAGCCAAGATAGCTTGTCAGCTCACCCAGGTCTGTGCACGTGTGTCTCCTCTGCAGCTCCGACTTCACGTAGGCGAGTCCTGCAGTGTCAGCAGTGGCAAAGACCAAGTCGTCGACGTACACGAGGATGTAGAACGGCGGCAGCGAAGTGTCGGTGCGCAGGAACAGCGACGGGTCAGCTGTAGAAGGCGCGAACCCAAGAGCCGCAAGTGTAGTCCTCAGTGTGTCGTGCCACTCACGCGGAGCCTGGCGGAGACCGTAGACCGGCCGCTGAAGCCTCCACTGGGTACCAGGAGGAAACGACCCAGTGAAGCCAGGTGGGCGGCGCAGCCAGATCTCCTCGTGCAGGTTGCCCTGCAAGAAAGCAGTGCTGAAGTCAAGTGCAGCAGCACCCGAAGAGTAGTCATCTTCGGGGTGGGGGAGAAGGTCTGGAAGAAGTCAACTCCCTCTCGCTGACTGAAGCCTCGAGCCACGTAACGCGCCTTGAAGACAGGCGGAGAACCCGGCGGCCGCTTCACCCTGAAAATCCACATGCCACTGACGATGTTCGCCCCAGGAGGGGGAACCTCGTCGACGTAGGTGCGTGTGGACTTCCAGGAAGCCATCTCGGCGTCCATGGCTGTCTGCCACTGAGAGGAGTAGGGACCCGCCATCGCCTCAGCGTAAGTGCGCGGGGTCGGGATGTCTGGTGCATCCGGGTCTCCCTCAGGGGCAACTAGCAAGGACACGAGACGGGGCAAAGCAGCAGCAAGACACTGGAACTCCTCCTGTCTGTCCTCAAGGACGTCCGTGCCAAGAGCACACTCACCCCCGACGGACGGAGGACAGACAGACTCAGACTCAGACTCAGCAACAAGGCTAGCAGCGTAGTCTAGACGACAGGCAGCAGCAAAGTCAACCAACTCAGAGACCAGAGCAGACGCAGCCGAGGACTCAAAGGTAGGGTCAGTGACAACAGTAGCGAGGAGACGAGTGACAGTAGGGTGCTCAGCACGGTACCGGTCAGACTCAGGGTCCGGAACGTGAGGCAAAGAGGACGCAGGAGGAGACGGTAGAGGGACACGCTGAGGAGCAGTAGAGGGACGCAGAGTCATGTAATGAGTGCCTGGGACAGGAGGAGGACGCTCACGATGGACACGACTACCAGTGCGAGCAGGACGAACAGGCGACGCAGGACGAGACTCAGGCTCACGACGCTCTGTAAGACCTCCTGTGGGACCAGTGTAAGGAGAGGGAGCAGGGAGAGGCGAGGTAGGCGGTAACTGTGACTGCGGCTGGACAGGCGGAGGACACTCTACGGAGGGAGGAGGACAAGGAGGAGGAGCCTGCCCAAGAACCTGCTGAAGGAGCGGTACGAAGTACGGTCGCGGCCGCGCAGCGTCTCCAGAAGCAGAGGAGACTCCAGCGGCCGGGTCCACAGCACCAGCAGCAGCTCCACCGGCCGGGTCCTCAGCACCAGTAGTAGCTCCAACGCCCGGGTCCTCAGCAGCAGCAGCAGCGCCACCGCTCGGGTCCTCAGCTCCAGCAGCAGCTCCACCGTCCGAGTCCTCAGTACCAGCAGCAGCTCCACCGTCCGGGTCCTCAGCACCAGCAGCAGCTCCACCAGGCGGGTCCGCAGCACCAGCAGCAGCTCCCACGTCCGGGTCCTCAGCACCAGCAGCAGCGCCACCCCCAGGGTCCGCAGCACCAGGAGCACCACTCCGAAGACTGCTGAATGGGGGGGAGCTCCTGGGTAGGAGGGGAAGTACCGGGACGAGCTCCAGCAGCACCTCTCCGGAGGCGGCAGTACTCGAGGTACCTCTCCTGCAGCTGCTGGGAGGAGAGGGCTCCTCCAGGTGTAGCACGCTCAG
>CANIUD010000739.1:0-232500 GCA_947470075.1 Closterium sp. Yama58-4
TTTGGTGTTGGGTGCACATTGCACGACATCCTGCCGTCTGCTGTCTTTTGTATGAGTATGCGTGTGCGAATGCATTTGCGTGTGAATGGTGTGTTCGTGGTGTGTTTGCTTTCGCATTTTTCGCTTGATCCATTTGCAGGTACTCGCGCAATGTGCGCTTTGGCACAACATTGTATGCGCTATGAACAGTGCAAGCAGGAAGGACGAGCTCGCAAAGGAACCCAAGATGGAAGCTTTGCAGTTCGGTTGAGTTGATTGCGCAGATTCAGTTCTATCCAACTCGGAATTGTACTGTTTTGTTTGGTTAACTATAGTGTAGCAGGGAAGGCACTATAGGGGTACAATTTAGGTGAAGGTTGGATGTTGTTTGTCTGTATCTGCATGCTACAAGGCCAGGGAAAACCAGCGGAACCAGCATTTGGCTGGTTGGGCAAAGACAAAACAGGTTCTGTTTTTAGAACCTGAACCTGGTTGTTGTTTTCCCAGGTTGGAAAAACAGAACCAGAGGTTGTTTACCAACCTACCACCTGCTATTTTGTCCAGCCAGGTTGGTTCTGTTGCTTGGAATTATTTGGGATCATCCCTGGTTGTTTCCAGGTTGATTCCCAAGGTCCTTGCTAGCTAGAACTATTTAATCCTTTCTTGTTTGTACCTGAATATAGTCAAATTGATTCAAGCGAATTCCTTCCTCGCTGGAATTTCGTTTCTGCGCTATTCGACGGCGGAATGCTACCCGAGTCAACGCTAGTATGCTAGCACTCCAACGCTAGGCAAACGCTGTCCGAGCCATAACTTAGTAATGGCAGAACTTTTCGCGAGGCAACTTGGCTCATTTTAAAGCTCTTGGAGCGAGCTTCGATATAGCGAATTCTCAGCTTAATCCGATCGACGGTCTGCACGGCACGCTGCGCGACGTTCAAGGTACTCTTGCTGTTTTGACTAAGTCCTTCTTGATCCCTCTCTCTACAAACTCGGACCCGAGGATAGGGGCTGGTCTTGTACCAGGCACCCAGGGACCCTTGGAGGTGACCCCGAGGAGAGGTTTTAAGTTTGGTTAAGTCCTAATAGCTTGAGTTTATTAGGCCCTTACACCAACAAGCTGGTATCAGAGCTGCGTTATAGTGATCCTCGTTATAGGTAGCTATGGCGGGCAACACCTCGGCGGGAGCTGGTGAATCTTCAGCCCAAGATCGTAGCGGCAGCCAAGATTCTGGTCTTTCAGCGCCAAGGGGAGCGCGAACAAACCAGGGCTCGCTTGTCAAGGAGGTGCTGAAGAATTTCACCGTCGAGAAGTTCAATGGTGAGGGCTATGATGATTGGGCCTGGAAAATGCAATTATATTTCCGTCAGATCGGTTTGCTGAAACTAATGATTGGGGAGGAGCCTAGACCGAGTGACCCCACGCTGCAGGAAGATTGGGACGAGCGCTCCTCGGCTGGCTACTATTTGATGTCGCAGAGTTTGGAGCTGAACCAGCGTCACCACGTCATGCACCTGCTGCCGGAGGTTGAATGCGGTCCGAAGGCGTGGACCGTGTTGAAGGAGCTGCACGCCCCGACCTCCGTTGTCGCAACGTTGATGCTGGAGAGGGAGCTGTCCGCGTTGCGCCTGAGCGAGGGAGAGCCGGTGCAACCAGTCCTGGACAAGATGCGCGACCTCTACGCGAAGTTGGCGACCGCGGGAATCACCTACCCGGAGCAGACCAAGTGCTTGAAGATGCTCTCGCTGCTGCCAGAATCGTGGCTTCAATTTACGAGCGGATTGAGCCTGCCGCAGAACCAGAGCTTGTGGACGCTCGAGTGGGTGCGGACGAAGATTCTGGAGGAGGACTTCCGTCGCCGCCAACTGAGGGGTGGAGACGACGGCAGCAGCGGCTACGGGATGCAAGGGAGCCGACGTGGCAGAGGACGTGGCTTCGGTGGTGCTGGACGCGGTGCAAAGAAAGACGACGACTCCAACGACCAACAAGGAGGTACCGGTTGGGGTCGCGGTGCGAAATCTGGACGTGGGGGCAAGTCGGGTGCTGGTGGCAAAATGAAAGGGAGTTGCTGGTATTGTGAGAAGGAAGGGCACCCCTGGTTTTTGTGCTATAAGAAACCCGATGGATGGACCCCCCAGAATCGTCACCAGGATGGCGGCGCGCGGAGGAACCAGAAAAACGGCGCCAACATGGTCGCTGATTCGTCCGACAACAACCCGAAGGGCAACGGCGGTGCGGAGAAGAAGAAGGAGCGCACCGCGGGCCAATTCTTCCATGTGGGAGACAAGGGGGAGCAAGGAGACGCCTCTGCCAAAGTTGGAGCAGAGCTGCACCCCCTAGACTATTGGGTGTTGGACACAGGCGCTGCTTGGACGATGACGCCGCGCAAGGACCTGCTGGACGAAGTACGAGCTGCACCGATCAATGAAGTGTGCTCCGCCTCTGGACACATGTTGAAGGTGGCTGGTGCGGGACGAGCTGCGTTTAAGGGAGCGGATGGCAAGCCGGTGGTGCTGCACGACGTTCTCTTCGTCCCCGACCTGAAGGCCAACCTTATCTCCCTCCGTAAGCTTGGCAAGGCTGGGGTGAACACCAACACGGATGGGGCACGCACTTATAAGGGGAAGCTGGGCAATCGGGTGCTTTGGGATCTGCACGAGAGCAAGGACGTGTACAGATCTATGTGGCAGCTGCCGGCCCTGGCGTGGCATGGTGGGGGGCAGGCTGGAGAGGGGTCTGCATCCCAGGGGGAGTGCAATGCCGTTGGAGGGGTTGGTGTGAAAGTGTCGGCCAGATCTGGGGAGACAGATTGGGCAACGGCACACCGGCGCTTAGGGCATGTGGCAATGCCTTTGCTGAAGCAGCTGGAGAAGGATGGAGCCGTTAAGGGTCTGAAGCTGAACGGACAGCCACCCGATGACAACTGTGAAATCTGTTTGCTTTCAAAGTTCACCCGTTTCCCTTTCCATAGTGTAGCTGGCAGGAGCAAGAAGCCTTTGGAGCTGGTCCACATGGACTTGGTGGGGCCGCTGCCGGTGCAAGGGCACAAGGGGGAGCGGTATTTTCTTACAATTGTGGATGACTGGAGCAGGCTGATGTGGGCGTATCCGCTGAAGCAGAAGGACCACGCCGCCTCCACGATACGGGACGATTGGCTGCCATTCGTGGAGAAGCAGGCGGAGGCGGAGTGTGTAGTGAAGCGGATTAGGACAGACCGGGGTGGTGAGTTCCTTGGAGCTGAAATGACGGCCTGGCTCAAGAAGCAGGGCATCCAGAGAGAGCTGACCACGGCTTATACCCCACAGTCCAATGGTGTAGCAGAACGGGCAAACCGGACCATTCTGGAGACAGCTAGGGCGCTGCTCATAGAATCTGGGCTGAGCAATTCTATGTGGCCTCATGCTGTCTGGCACGCCACTGTCGCTAGGAACAGGGTGCTCACCAAGGTTGGGGATGACTCGTGGGTGCCGTTGGAGAGGTGGCTTGGGAGGAAGCCGCCGGTGGACATGCTGAGGGTGTTCGGTTGCATGGCAGTCGCCCACGTCCCCAAGACCTACCGCAGTAAGTTGGGGGCGAGTGCAATCTGGTGTGTGCATTTGGGGCTGGCTGCTGAGAGCAAGGGATGGCTGCTGTGGGAACCATCCAAGGGTGTGTTGTTTGACAGCAGGGATGTGAAATTCATTGAGGGCATGATGTATGGGAGCTGGGAGAAACAGCCGGAGGCAAGGGTGTCCCAGCAGATGGAGCAGATCACCATGCAGCTGGACCTGACTCCTAGTGTGTGGGAGGAGGGAGAGGAGGCAGCTGCTGGAAATGGTGATGGAGAGAAGATACAGGAGGCATCTGCTGGTGGAGAAAATGGTGTGGAAACTGGCGGCAGCACTAGTGGAGCTGCTGGACCCGAGGGAGGAGAGAAGCAGCAGGGAAAAACTAAGAAGCCGAAGGGTGTCGTTATGAAGGGATGGGAGACACCCGTCTCCAGGCCAGGACGTACCCGTATGGCTACTAAGAAGCTGACTGCAGGAACTGATGCAGCAGAGCAGCAGCTAGGGACCGAAGAGGCATTGCTGATTCTACCTCATGGCTATGACCCGGATGAGGAGGATGAGCCTGCGTACTGTTTTCTTGCCCCTGCACCAGAGGAACCAGCTAGCATGGAGGAGGCATTAGCTGGACCAGATAGGGACAAGTGGCTGGCTTCTAGGGATGCTGAGTACCAGAGTCTGCTGGAGAATAGGACATGGGATCTGGTGGTGCTGCCTGATGGGAAGAAAGCGATACAATGCAAGTGGGTGCTGAGGATCAAGACCGATGACAAGGGGCAGGTCACCATCTACAAGAGTAGGCTGGTGGCGAAGGGGTTTATGCAGAAGGAGAAGCAGGACTTCAACGAGATCTTTGCTCCCACTGCCAAACCCCCTACCCTCCGTGTCTTGTTGGCAGATGCAGCTGTTAGTGGGAAATTCATCATTCAGATGGATATTTCAACGGCATTCCTGAATGGGATTTTAGAGGAGGATGTGTACATGACGCAGCCGCCTGGGTATGAGGATGGTACGGGCAGGGTGTGCAAGCTCAACAAGTCCATCTACGGCTTGAAGCAGGCGCCACGCTGCTGGTACCAGAAGTTGGCAGCTGTTTTAGAGGAGATGGGATTCAGGACCAGCAGCTGTGATGAGAGCCTCTTTCTCAAGGGCGAGGGGGAGAAGCTGGTGCTGTTTCTGGTCTATGTGGACGACATTCTTCTCTTCAGCAGCAGCATGAAGGAGATCCAGAAAGTGCAGCAGCAACTGATGGAAAACTTCAAGTGCAAGAACCTTGGGGAGGTAAAGTACTACCTCGGGATGCACGTGGAGAGGGATCCAGATCACAGGTGGTTGAAGCTGCACCAGGAGAAGTTCATCAAGGAGCTGGGGGAGAAGTATGGGATTGAGAATGAGCGCAAGGTTGCAACTCCCCTGCCAGCAGAATTCAAGCTTGTGAAGGCTGCAGAGGATGAAGGGGTTGAAGCTGAAGAGCAGCAGCAATTTCAGTCCTTGGTGGGCAGCCTCTTGTACGCAGCAGTTCACACGAGGCCCGACATCTCTTTCTCGGTTGGGCAGCTGGCTAGGGTGGTGCAGAATCCATCAGAGGAGCAGGTGGATGCAGCTGAGCGTGTGGTGAAGTACCTGAACTCTCACCCAAGCATTGGAGTTCAATACTCCGCATCTGCACAGGTGAAGCAGAAAGGGGTGGAGGTGCTGAAAGAGAAGGGGGAGAGGCTTGGAGAAGGCAAGCTATTTCTCACTTGCTTTACCGATGCTACGTGGGCTTCTGAGAAGGAGGATTCCTCATCTGTGGGAGGATACATCTGCGTAGTTGGGGGAGGACCTGTTAGTTGGAGGTCCAAGAAGCAGACGGAGACGGCACTCTCTTCCGTAGAATCAGAGTACATAGCGATGTTCCATGGGGTGAAGGAGGTGATTTGGCTGAGGAGGCTGTTAGAGGAGATTGGCCAGGAGCAGAAAGTTGCTACGCCGCTGTTTTGTGATAGCAAGGGGGCTCTTGGGATGGCCAGAAACGCTGTGCTTCATGGGCTGAACAAGCACATGCGTATCAAGTGGCACTGGCTGCGTAAGGAGGTGAAGAGGGGGACGGTGCATCCGATCTACATCAAGACTCACCAGCAGCCAGCAGACTTTCTCACCAAGAGGCTTGCGGATGAGCCTCATTGGCGTTGTGTGCGCATGAGTAGAATGAGCATGAACTAGCATGGAATGACGGGGATGCAGCCGGCAGGCTGAGGGGGAGTGTGTTGGGTGCAAATGCACATTGCACGACATCCTGCCGTCTGTTTGTACGAGTATGCGTGTGCGAATGCATTTGCGTGTGAATGGTGTGTTCGTGTGTTTGTTTGCTTTCGCATTTTTCGCTTGATCCATTTGCAGGTACTCGCGCAATGTGCGCTTTGGCACAACATTGTATGCGCTATGAACAGTGCAAGCAGGAAGGACGAGCTCGCAAAGGAACCCAAGATGGAAGCTTTGCAGTTCGGTTGAGTTGATTGCGCAGATTCAGTTCTATCCAACTCGGAATTGTACTGTTTTGTTTGGTTAACTATAGTGTAGCAGGGAAGGCACTATAGGGGTACAATTTAGGTGAAGGTTGGATGTTGTTTGTCTGTATCTGCATGCTACAAGGCCAGGGGAAACCAGCGGAACCAGCATTTGGCTGGTTGGGCAAAGACAAAACAGGTTCTGTTTTTAGAACCTGAACCTGGTTGTTGTTTTCCCAGGTTGGAAAAACAGAACCAGAGGTTGTTTACCAACCTACCACCTGCTATTTTGTCCAGCCAGGTTGGTTCTGTTGCTTGGAATTATTTGGGATCATCCCTGGTTGTTCCCAGGTTGATTCCCAAGGTCCTTGCTAGCTAGAACTATTTAATCCTTCTCTGTTTGTACCTGAATATAGTCAAATTGATTCAAGCGAATTCCTTCCTCGCTGGAATTTCGTTTCTGCGCTATTCGACGGCGGAATGCTACCCGAGTCAACGCTAGTATGCTAGCACTCCAACGCTAGGCAAACGCTGTCCGAGCCATAACTTAGTAATGGCAGAACTTTTCGCGAGGCAACTTGGCTCATTTTAAAGCTCTTGGAGCGAGCTTCGATATAGCGAATTCTCAGCTTAATCCGATCGACGGTCTGCACGGCACGCTGCGCGACGTTCAAGGTACTCTTGCTGTTTTGACTAAGTCCTTCTTGATCCCTCTCTCTACAAACTCGGACCCGAGGATAGGGGCTGGTCTTGTACCAGGCACCCAGGGACCCTTGGAGGTGACCCCGAGGAGAGGTTTTAAGTTTGGTTAAGTCCTAATAGCTTGAGTTTATTAGGCCCTTACACCAACAGTTGGCGCCGTTTTTCTGGTTCCTCCGCGCGCCGCCATCCTGGTGACGATTCTGGGGGGTCCATCCATCGGGTTTCTTATAGCACAAAAACCAGGGGTGCCCTTCCTTCTCACAATACCAGCAACTCCCTTTCATTTTGCCACCAGCACCCGACTTGCCCCCACGTCCAGATTTCGCACCGCGACCCCAACCGGTACCTCCTTGTTGGTCGTTGGAGTCGTCGTCTTTCTTTGCACCGCGTCCAGCACCACCGAAGCCACGTCCTCTGCCACGTCGGCTCCCTTGCATCCCGTAGCCGCTGCTGCCGTCGTCTCCACCCCTCAGTTGGCGGCGACGGAAGTCCTCCTCCAGAATCTTCGTCCGCACCCACTCGAGCGTCCACAAGCTCTGGTTCTGCGGCAGGCTCAATCCGCTCGTAAATTGAAGCCACAATTCCGGCAGCAGCGAGAGCATCTTCAAGCACTTGGTCTGCTCCGGGTAGGTGATTCCCGCGGTCGCCAACTTCGCGTAGAGGTCGCGCATCTTGTCCAGGACTGGTTGCACCGGCTCTCCCTCGCTCAGGCGCAACGCGGACAGCTCCCTCTCCAGCATCAACGTTGCGACAACGGAGGTCGGGGCGTGCAGCTCCTTCAACACGGTCCACGCCTTCGGACCGCATTCAACCTCCGGCAGCAGGTGCATGACGTGGTGACGCTGGTTCAGCTCCAAACTCTGCGACATCAAATAGTAGCCAGCCGAGGAGCGCTCGTCCCAATCTTCCTGCAGCGTGGGGTCACTCGGTCTAGGCTCCTCCCCAATCATTAGTTTCAGCAAACCGATCTGACGGAAATATAATTGCATTTTCCAGGCCCAATCATCATAGCCCTCACCATTGAACTTCTCGACGGTGAAATTCTTCAGCACCTCCTTGACAAGCGAGCCCTGGTTTGTTCGCGCTCCCCGTGGCGCTGAAAGACCAGAATCTTGGCTGCCGCTACGATCTTGGGCTGAAGATTCACCAGCTCCCGCCGAGGTGTTGCCCGCCATAGCTACCTATAACGAGGATCACTATAACGCAGCTCTGATACCAGCTTGTTTGTGTAAGGGCCTAATAAACTCAAGCTATTAGGACTTAATCAAACTTAAAACCTCTCCTCGGGGTCACCTCCAAGGGTCCCTGGGTGCCTGGTACAAGACCAGCCCCTATCCTCGGGTCCGAGTTTGTAGAGAGAGGGATCAAGAAGGACTTAGTCAAAACAGCAAGAGTACCTTGAACGTCGCGCAGCGTGCCATGCAGACCGTCGGTCGGATTAAGCTGAGAATTCGCTATATCGAAGCTCGCTCCAAGAGCTTTAAAATGAGCCAAGTTGCCTCGCGAAAAGTTCTGCCATTACTAAGTTATGGCTCGGACAGCGTTTGCCTAGCGTTGGAGTGCTAGCATACTAGCGTTGACTCGGGTAGTATTCCGCCGTCGAATAGCGCAGAAACGAAATTCCAGCGAGGAAGGAATTCGCTTGAATCAATTTGACTATATTCAGGTACAAACAGAGAAGGATTAAATAGTTCTAGCTAGCAAGGACCTTGGGAATCAACCTGGGAACAACCAGGGATGATCCCAAATAATTCCAAGCAACAGAACCAACCTGGCTGGACAAAATAGCAGGTGGTAGGTTGGTAAACAACCTCTGGTTCTGTTTTTCCAACCTGGGAAAACAACAACCAGGTTCAGGTTCTAAAAACAGAACCTGTTTTGTCTTTGCCCAACCAGCCAAATGCTGGTTCCGCTGGTTTCCCCTGGCCTTGTAGCATGCAGATACAGACAAACAACATCCAACCTTCACCTAAATTGTACCCCTATAGTGCCTTCCCTGCTACACTATAGTTAACCAAACAAAACAGTACAATTCCGAGTTGGATAGAACTGAATCTGCACAATCAACTCAACCGAACTGCAAAGCTTCCATCTTGGGTTCCTTTGCGAGCTCGTCCTTTCTGCTTGCACTATTCATAGCGCGTACAATGTTGTGCCGAAGCGCACATTGCGCAAGTACCTGCAAATGCATCAAGCGAAAAATGCGAAAGCAAACAAACACACGAACACACCATTCACACGCAAATGCATTCGCACACGCATACTCGTACAAACAGACGGCAGGATGTCGTGCAATGTGCATTTGCACCCAACACGGTCGTCCGTCGCTTTGTAGGTATGCATGATGTACGGCCACGCTTGGTAGCCAGCATCCACTCGAAATATGCACGACTTCAATACGACTTGCACGAGAGACGAGCAACACCTTGAAATGACCATAAAGGTCAGAAGGTTAGCAGTATGAAATTCTGACCAGAGCTCGACATCCTCCTCGTTCGGTGCCAAAACATTTCCGTCGACGAACTTCTTCAATCCGGCGATCTCCAGCTGAGGCTCGATGGATTCGATCCATGTGATCAAGTCGTGTCGACCTTCGAGCAGCTTCGGCACAGTGATCTTGTCCGGCGAAAAAATTAAAATAGCCGTACGATGACATGATGCCTCCGTCTCGACCAGCCGACGCATGAGTCGCCGAAGACGGCCTGACTCTTCTCCGCTGAGGAGATCGACGTTGACTATCGATGTTGCCCTGAGAGCTGCCTCCAGTCGCAGACGATCGCAGCACTTGCACTTGCACTCCGCCAACACAGACGTCAGCAGCCCGAATCACAGCGCGAACCCTCGTGCTTCCACTGCCGACAATATTGCCGCCGTCACCTTCGTTGTGCACGGGTTGGGGAGAGGTGGATACGCCGTCTGCTTCAGCACGGGGAGGGGGATGCTCACGTGCCCACTGCGCACGCGTTCCAAGGAGCAGTATCTGCAAGTCCGCCTCGCCGTACGCGCCAGCCTCATCGCGTGCCCGAACACCATCCAACCGCGCCTGCAGAGTATCTTCTACTCCTGCATCGACACCTTGGTCGTCCATGGCGGTCTAAACGGTTGCCTACCCACAACAACTTATGTATTGCTTGCGCAAAAGTCGGCTCCTATTTGAAGGTCTAAATGCGGGGTCATTCCACACTCACAGCACCATGCGCACTTACTCTTGGTATCAACTATATGGGTAGGTTATGCACTTACTCTTGGTACCAAGTATCTGGGTAAGTAACGCACTTAGTCTTGATACCAAGAACATGGGTAAGTAACGCACTTACTCTAAGTACCTACGATTTGAGTAGGTACCAACCATATGGATAAGTAACACACTTACTCTTTATACGAACCATATGGGTAAGTACCGCACTTACTCTTGATACCAACCATATGGGTAAGTAAGTGAAATATGTTACTCTTAGTACCAAACATATGGATAAGTAATACACTTACCCTTGGTACCAACCATATGGGTAAGTAACCCACTTACTCTGCATACCAGCCTTATAAGTAGATAAAGCTTTTACTCTTGATAACGAGGATATGGGTAAGTAGCGCACTTACTCTTGGTACCAACCATATGGGTAAGGAGCTAGCGCACTTACTCTTGAGTACCAACCATATGAGTATGTATCGCGCTTACTCTTGAAACTGGCCATATGGTAAGTAATGCACTTACTATGAATACCAACCATATGAGTACGTACCGCACATACTCTTAGTATCGACCATATTGATACCAACCATACGGGTCTCTAACGCACTTACTCTTACAGGTAAGTAAAGCATATACTCTATGTACAAACCATATGAATAAGTAACGCACTTACTCTTAGTACCAACCACTTGGATAGGTAACACACTTACTAAAGATATCAAAGATACGAGTAAGTTGTCAACAGGAGTTGGGTGTTCGCCCCGTCCTCGCTTGGGCGGAGCCGACTTCGTGGTCGAGTGTACGGGGAGTGCAGTTGACCTGCAGCAGTAGGCGATGCCAAGTTGGGCGAGCTGGTCGACGGGTTTGGTTGACTCACACGGGGCCAATGCAAAGCCGCCGACTTTGGGATGCCGGCTGCCTTCTACGGTTGGACGACATCGGGGCTGAGCGAGCTGGGAAGGGCGCCGAATTGAAGGGCGCCGACTTTGGGAGGTCCACCTGAGGAGGGCGTCAACTTGGTAACGCCGACCTGGATAGCCGACTTGGTGCAGTCGGCGAACAGTTGGTCTGGTCGACCACAAGTGGTCGACCTAGCGGAGTGGCTGACTTCGTGAAGTCGGCAGAAAATGGTCGTCGACCTGGGTGGTCGACGGGCACAACGAGCAGCACCTAGTCGTCGTGGTTGCCCGGTCGACCAAGTTACCCGGGCGACGGGGATCTGTAGAGGTGTGCGACAGTCAGCCAGGTGATTCTGGCAAAGCTGACCTCGGAGATAGTATCCCAAGATCGATGTGCTAGATCAGGTGCAGCCGTGGGCACGTGGTCGGCTTGGCGTCTGCGTTGTGCACGTGACGGGGCACAGCACGCCAACCAACTGCGAGCACCTGCGAAGCGGTACACTGCTCTCATATGGGTGCAAAGCTGTGCGTGCAGCATTGGCACGCCGTCGAGTTGCATTATTGGCAGGCCGCCACTTTGCAATGGTGGAGCGCGGTCGACCTTGCAATGCGGTTCGGTTGTATTGATTGTGCAGATTCAGTTCTATCCAACTCGAAATTGTATTGTTTTGTCTAGATGACTATAGAGTAGCATGGCAAGCACTATATGGGTACAATTTAGGTGAAGGTTGGATGTTGTTTGTCTGTATCTACATGCTACAAGGCCAGGGGAAACCAGCAGAACCAGCATTTGGCTGGTTGGGCAAAGACAAAACAGGTTCTGTTTTTAAAACCTGGACGTGATTGTCGCTTTCCCAGGTTGGAAAAATAGAACCAGAGGTTGTTTACCAACCTACCACCTGCTATTTTGTCCAGCCAAGTTGGTTCTGTTGCTTGGAATTATTTGGAATCATCCCTGGTTGTTCCCAGGTTGATTCACAAGGCCATTGCTAGCTAGAATTATTGATTCCTTCTCTGTTTTCCCCTGAGTATAGTCAATTGATTCAAGCGACTTCCTTCTTTGCTGGAATTTCGTTTCTACATGGTTTGACGGCGAGTCAACGCTAGTACGCTAGCACCCTAATGCTAGGCAAACACTGTCGAGCCATAACTATATAATGGCATAACTTATTATTAAGTTCTTGGAGCTAGCTTCGATATAGCAAATTTTTAGCTCAATCCGATCGACGGTCTGCATGGCACGCTGCGCGACGTTCAAGGTACTCTTGCTAATTTGGCAAGTCATTCTTGCTCCCTCTTTCTACAATCTCGGACCCGAGGATAGGGGCTAGTCTTGTACCAGTCACCTAAGGACCCTTGGAGGTGACCCCGAGGAGAGGTTTTAAGTTTGATTGAGTCTTAATAGCTTGAGTTTATTAGGCCCTTACACCAACAAGCACCTCACTTACTCTAGGTACCAGCCATATGAGTGAGTAACGAACTTACTCTTGATACCAACCATATGGGTAAGTAACGCACCTAATATTTGTACTAACCATATAGATAAATAACGCACTTAATCTAGGTACCAACCACATAGGTAAGTAACGCACTTACTCTTGGAAACAACCATGTGGGTAAATGACGCACTTACTCTAAGTGCCAACCATATCGGTAAGTAGCACACTTACTCTTACTACCAACCATATGGGTAGGTAACGCACTTGCTCTTGGTACCAACCATATGGGTAAGTAATGCAGCTGCTCTTGGTACCAACCATATGGGTAAATAGTCACTTACTCTAACTACCATCCATATGGTAAAGTATCGCAATTGCTCTTGGTACCAACCATATGGGTATGTAACGCACTTACTCTTAGTACCAACCATGAGGAGTAATGCACCTGCTCTTACAACCTGTTGTGTAAGTAAGTAACGCACTTGCTCTTGGTACCAACCATATGGGTATAACACACTCACTCTTGCTATCAACCATGTAGGTAAGTAACGCACTAACTCTTGATACCAACCATATGGGTAAGTAACGCACATACTCTTGTTCTATACCATATGAGTAAGTAACACACTTTCTCTTAGAACCAACCATATGGGTAAGTAACGCACTTACTCTTGGCACTAGCTATATGGGTAAGTAACGCACTTACACTTGGTACCAACCATTTGAGTAGGTAACACCCTTTTTCTTGATACCAACCATATGAGTAAGAAACGCAGTTACTCACTTGCTCATACTACCAACTATATAGATAAGTAATGCACTTGCTCTTTGTACAAACCATATGAGTAAATAGTCACTTACTCTAAGTACCAACAATATGGGTAAGTCACGCGCTTACTCTTACTACCAACTATATGGGTAAGTATCGGACTTGCACTTCGTACCAATTATATGGGTATACCGACTTACTCTAAGTACCAACCACATAAGTAAGCAACGCATTTACTCTTGGTACCAACCATATGGGTAAGTAACGCACTTACTCTTGGTACCAGCCATATGGGTAAGTAATGCACTTACTCTTGATACCAACCGTATGAGCAAGTAACACACTCACTCTTTGGTACCAACCATATGGGTAAGTGACGCACATACTTTTGAAACCAACCGTACGGGTTTGTAACGCATTTATTATAAGTACCAGCCATATGGATAAGTAACGCACTTAATCTTGGTACTGCGGTGATAACTCGTATAACGGGAGCTGGTCTACGGGACTGGCACGGTGAATGGCATGCCAACACTGCAGCAAGGCGGCTGCACAATGTTGCATCCCCATGACGGCGGTGCACCCGCTTCTTAGGTGCACCACGGCTGGTTGGTGTGCCACGCCCCGTCACGTGCACAGCGCAGGAACCAGGCCGAGAACACGCCAGCGACTGCGCCCACCAGCCACGTCGACCTCGGGATACCACTTCCGAGGTCGGCTTCGCAGGAACGATCCTGGGGATCATCCCATACGTCGCCCGGGTAACTCGGTCGACCGTGCAACCACGCCGGATCAACTAGACTGATCGGTCGCCGGTTACACCAAACCGGCGTCTCCCAAAGTCGGCGCCAGCTGGTCAGCGCCTCCCAAGTTGGCCTCGCCAGGTTGACCACCTGAACCCGGCGCCCTTCAGCTCGGCGCCACCCCAGCTCGGCGCCCTGCAGCTCGGTGCCTTACAGCTCGACGTCGGCGCCTACCAGGGCGCTTTTTCCCAGGTCGACGTCACCACCTTCCAAAGTCAGCACCCCTCCCCTTGTCGACCACCAGGTCAAGTCGGTCGCCGGCCCCCGTTATCGATGGCGTTGCAGTGGCCTAGCGCCTAAGTTGGCGTTGCCCACTGCAGTTGGTTGGCTGCGCTCCCCACACACCTGGCAGCGAAGTCGGCTCCGCCCAAGCGAGGACGGGGCCAACACACAACTCCCGTTGACAGGTACCCACCAGATGGGTAAGTAACGCTGGAGAGCCAATGCAACCCATGTTGGATGAGATGCGAGACATCTTCACGAAGCTCAGGATTGGTGGCGTTGTCTACTTTCAGCTTGTTCTGTGCGTGGAGATATTGATCCGACTTCCTGAGTCCTAGTCTGCCCTAGCCATCAACCTCAACTCCCAGCAATCCGAATAGAGTGTGGATTATATTCGTGCGCGAATCCTTGAAGAAGATTTGAGGCGCTGAAGTGTAGAGCACTCAAGGGATGGTGCTGGTTATGGAGTTGGGGGTGGAATGAGTGGTTTTAAAAAAGAAGTGGAAGGGAAAAAAAGAATGAGATTTCTCAAGAGGAGAGTGGTGGAGGCCAAGGGGAGGTGTGCTTCTATTGCATGAAGCGCGTCCATTGTTGGAGAAAATGCTACCAATGGCCCCGAAATTGGACCCTGCCTTCCTCAAGCAACAAGCATGGTGGCAAGAGGAGTGGAAGTCATGGTAGAGAGTTGAAAGGAGAAGGATGACGAGAAAGGTGGCGAACCTGAAGAGCAGGAGAGGGTGTTTCTTCTTCTTTGTGAATGAAGGAATGACCAACTCCGCTATGGTTGCCAAGGTTCTCCTTCATCCCCTCACCTGCATTGGATGATTGTCTCTAGGAGCTCCTGACACATCGTGCAGATCTTCTTGATGAGATCCAGCCTGCACCGATCTATACAGTCACATCCGCGACTGGCGCCAAGGCAAAAGACATAGGCATGGGATGCGCCAACCTGATTTTGACGGGCCGATTGGGAGACGCGGATGGATGGTGAGCTTGGGTGCTGGACTTGTGCGCGAACCTGATTTCAACTAGCCGATTGTGAGACGCAGGTGTGAACACCGAAGCTATTGGCTTGGAGCGCTATTGTGACCTACAACGCAAGGGAGAGGTCCACAAGCGCATGTGGCAGATCCCGGTCCTCCCTTGGCATAAATAGGGCAATGTGGCTGCCATGGCTTCAATGGAGGAGCAATATTGTGTGCAAAGTGAGGAGCTGATTGGCGCAAGCGCAGCCGTAAAGGCGTCAGCTACCTTGGGCCAAGCATCTTGGGAGACGTGGCATCGACGACTTGCACATGTGGCTGTCTCCACATTGGAGGTGATGCACAAGGAGAAGTGCGTACACCGCATGCAAGTGCATGGTGGTGGCGCTGCCTTTGACGGCTGCGAGGCATGCATGCAGACCAAATTCGTGCGGTTCCCGTTTCCACGTGCGGAGGGATCAGCCAAGGCACCATTGGAGGTGGTGCACATGGACCTTGTAGGTCCTATGCGGACTGAGGGGACTGGGGGAGCATTATACTTTCTTGCGTCATTTGCATGAGCGTAAATCATTATGCATTGCTGTTGGATTTTATCACCTCTGTGTTTTTCTCCAAGTCTAAATGCTTGATCGCGCAGGAGAAATCCAGAGCTTTCCAACGATACCAAGATCGCCTTATTTATTCCAACCAAGATCGATCAAGTTACAAGATTTCCAAGATTTGGGAATTCTTTCTTGATTTAAGATGTTATCTACACTGGGCGATTATTGAGACATGATTAAAATGGACCTTTGGTAGGGTGGTTAGAAAGGCAACTTTGACTTTTGCCTAGAACTTTCTACCATGGGATGCAAATGTGCAACACGTTGGCAAAACCCAATTGGGTTGGATTTTGCATGTGACACCTCAAGGACCTCATGATGAGGGTTGCATTTTTTATGCTATGAAGGTTCCTACTATCCTTCGCTAGCATTTGGAGAGCGCATCCCTCACAAGGTTCTCTTGAAACCCCCAACTCCTATCATTCTATCTCCAATGTTTGTTCTTCCTTTATCCATTCTAGTGAAAGCAGCAGCTATACGTTTTCAAATCGTTCTTATCTGCTGGATCACTTTTTGACGTGATTCAGCTTTGAGGTGGTAGCAAAAGTCAGCGCGCACAATTCTACCGAGCGGGATTGCGTTTAGTTGAGAAATGAGTTCGTCGTAAGTCTTCAAAGTGACCGGATCCTGTGCAACATAAATAACAAGCTTACCGTTGGTACCGACCATATGGGAAATTAACCCCTTACCCTCGATACCAACCATATGAGTAAGTAACGCACTTACTCTTTATACTAACCATATGAGTAAGTAATGCACCTACACTTAGTACTAACCATATGGGTAAGTAACGCACTTACTCTTGATACCAACCATATAGGAAAGAAACGCACTTACTCTTTGTACCAACCAGATTAGTAAGAAACACATTTATTCTTGGTACCAACTATATGGATAGGTAATGCAATTACTCTTGATACCAACCATATGAATAAGTAACACACTTACTCTTGGTACCAAACATATGGGTAAGTAACGCACTTACTATTAGTACCAACCATATGGGTAAGTAACACACTTGGTACCAACCATATGGGAAAGTTACGTACTTACTCTTGATACCAACCATATGGGTAAATAATGCATGTTGGTGCTAGGGCCTAAACAACTCAAGCTATTAATGTTAGAGACTAAGGACGGAGTCTAGAACGTTTAGGGGCCGAAATATCTCAAAATCGTTGGTCTAAAATTCTGGACAGAACTGTCGACTTCACAAGAAACGCCGTCGACGAAAACGCACCGTTTTAATTTCACCAAAATCAACTATGTTATAGCTCTAGAGCGTGGCTACAATTCCCAATTCAAATCGCACAAAACAATGAAGTAAATTTTGAGTTATGAATTTCGGCTCGCTAGGAGGTATGCTAGAGCTGAAACTTAACTCACTCACAATTATCCACACAAGAACCACACAAGAAATTTAAAGTAGCTAGAAACAAGGTAGGAGGGAAGAGGAGGACGAGAGGGAAGGTCCCCAAGGAGTCCCCAACCAAGGAAACCCCATAAGCACAAACGATTTCCTCACTATAGGAACTCAACTTTCACCCTTGTTATTTTCCCAACCTCTCAATTCCACCTCACCCAACTTGGCCACACTTGCCAACCTGGTTTAGCTTCTCCCAACCACTTGGCATCATCTACAGTAGAAGTGACGAATTTCTCAAACCCCAAAAGTCTATACCCCATATTGAGTCACTCCGCAAGTTCCCATCGCCGCATCGAAATATCAAAAGCATACGAACTTCAATCGTTCGTAACTTTCTTATCCGTGCTCCGATAGCGACGATTCTTTGTTCATCGGAAAGCTCTCAAACAGAGAAGTTATTTTAGATATCTGCTCAAGCAAATGTAATTCATACACACTCAGAGAATCCAAACCACACCAAACACAAATTCTTGCACACGCTCACACCACGCATGCAATGCACGAACATATGATGGGAGGCAGACAGACGTGAATGCATATGATTGCATCACACAACAAACTCCCCCTCTGGTTGCCAAACATCATCACAAATGCCATAGTTGAAGCATGCACCCCCAATGCACACTCATCCCAACAAGCTTCATGCCCTTTCAACATTCTTCCAACACTTATCTCAATGGAGAATCATCTCCTTGTAACATCCCACTTCCATCATCCCCAAATATATAGCACCCCTCTGGAGCATCTCTCTCACAGCACAATGCTCCAAACCATCTCAACAAAGCCTCGTAGCAGTGGCTATCTCATCCTCATCCATTTGCTCAGCCGCACTCCCAGCCGGTACCACTTTTGGCGTGCCAAGAGTCGGATAGGTCAGCCTGGTAGGAGGGTGCACCTCCCTTCTAGGACGTACAGGCGGACATTGGGCACGTGGTTGAGCACGTTGTTGTTGCTGCTGCTGCTGCTGTTGCTGCGGCTGCTGCTGCTGCTGCTGCTGCTGCTCCTCCACCTCAGGTTCTTCCCCATCCTCAGTCACCCCAGAGATCTCCTCCTCTGAGACAGTAACCTCCACTTGCCTCGAAGACCACTGCACCTCATCGGCCTCAACGATCAGCGGTGTAGTTGGAAGCTTCTGCTGCTGCTGCTTCCACTCCTTGTAGTACAGGGACTCAAGGAACTTCACATCCCTTGACACAGTCAGCTGCTGGCTGGTCAAGTCCCATAGCAACCAGCCCTTGTGGTCCTTTGCAAGCCCCAAGTGCACACCCCATCTCCCAGAAGCCTCCAGCTTTCCCCACTTCTTCTTCGGCACATGAAACACCACCATGCAGCCATAGGCTCTCAGCATGTTGACTGCTGGTGCACTCCTCACCACTGCTGGGTGTAGGGGACCCACTGCTTCTCCCCCACAGTCGCCAGCACCTTGTTCTTCACAAGAGCGACCTGCCTCAGTGCAGTCACCCAAAACGGATCCGGCAGCCCTGCACGCCCAAGGAGAGTGCGGGCACATTCCTGCAGGGTCTGGTTGAACCGCTCAGCCACGCCTTTCTGCTGAGGGTTGTAGGGCACTGTGAGCTGATGCTGGATCCCTTTCTTCTTCAGCACCGCCTCAAATTCATTTCCAATAAACTCTCCTCCGTTGTCTGTAAGGATCACCTTCATCTTATGTCCCCTCTCCCTTTGTGCTTTCGGCATCCACTCCATAAGAACAGTCTTCAGAGGATACACCCCACACAACACGTGAGTGGTCGAACACAATGGTCCGGAAGTAGCGGCTGCCCGAAAGAGAAAGGGCCCTCGTGGGGCCCACCACATCCATGTGCACAAGTGCAAGTGGAGCCTTGGTTTGTCTTGTGCTGCTGTTGAAAGGAAACTCCGTGAACTTGGTCTCAAGGCATGTAGGGCAGATTCCAATCTTCTTTGTTGCCCCCTTCACCTCCAATCCCTTCAAGCTCCCATCCTTAACCAATTTTTGCAGCATTGGGATGTTGATGTGGCACAACCTCTCGTGCCACGTCTCCCAATCGGCCTCACCGTTCCCAGATGAAGTCTTTACCCATGCAGCTGTCGCATCCATACCAGGAAGTACCTCACCATGTGGCTGCTGCACCTTTTTGACTGCATCCAGTGCCCCATCAGTTAGTGGAGTCTCCTCTCCTCCCACAGTTTCCTTAGCCGTTGCTGCTGCCGTGGCCGTTGCTAGAGGTTTCCTGTTCCAAGGGATGATGGGCAGCTGCCACAGGTCCTTGATGCAGCTGCTCTTCTCCTCCAAATAGGCTCCACAGTAGCATCTTCCCAAGTTTTGCACGGCAGTTGGTTGGGCCAAATGTCACTTTGGCCTTGCTCTTCTGCAGCCGGCGCACAGAAAGAAGGTTAGCGAACTAACCTTCACACAACAGTATATTTCCAAGCCCCACAAGCTCCCCATTGGCTCCCATCACCTTAGCATTCCCAACACCAATCACAGGGAGCAAAGCACCTGAAGCGGCAGCCACAAACTTGATCTTCCTAGGGGGGGCTTTACCTCATCAAGCAAATCTGCCCGTGGGGTCATGTGACTTGTGCAACCTGAATCGATCACCCAGTGAGTGAGGGGGTGCATCACAACCTTTCCAGGCGAACCCACATCACCCTCACTCTCTTTCACATATTCAACCATGAGGAACATCCAAGGTAAGGCTTTTCCTTATGCACATAAACCTCGCACAGCACCACCGTTTGCACGTTCATTACTTGGCGGCTTCATGCCTGGAGGCGCCCATCCCTCAGGCCGGCTGAAACACTTGAACCACGGGTGTCCAGCCTTCTTGCAGTACCAGCAAGCTCCCTCCATTCGGGTGCTCCCCCTGCCACCAGAGCTCCCATGCCCCTCATTGTAGTCATCTAGACCTCTCTCTCTGCCAAAGCCTCTCCCACGGCCTCGGCCTCTTCCACCCCCTCTTCCTCCGCTGCCGCCTGCAGCTCCGTACCCCTCAGCAGTCTTGTTGGCAGCACCGCCTCTCGTATGGCAACTGCGGAAGTCCTCCTGCAGAATCTGCTGCCGTAGCCACTCAGGTGTCCACTGGTCCTGTTCAGTGTTGAGGGTGGGGATAAGGTTGTCCCACGAGTTGTCTAGCACCGAGATGATCTTCGTGCACTGCTGCATCTGCGACACCTTGCTGCCCGCCGCTGCCATCCTCGCATAAGTGTCCTT
Organism: Closterium sp. Yama58-4; assembly: GCA_947470075.1. Classification (NCBI taxonomy): domain Eukaryota; kingdom Viridiplantae; phylum Streptophyta; class Zygnematophyceae; order Desmidiales; family Closteriaceae; genus Closterium; species Closterium sp. Yama58-4. The sequence goes on from CANIUD010000739.1 coordinate 20,246, forward strand.
GATCTTGTCAAGGACCGGCTTCACATCGTCTCCCGGTCGCATGGAGAGGGCAGCCAACTTGCGTCGCATAGTAGCTTCCATGCCTTCGGTCATGAGTCATCTAGCTCCACTAAGTCCTTGATGTGCTGGAACATATCGTTGTTGATCGATTGTAGGATGAGGTGAAACAACACCGCAAACTTCTCAATCCACCGATCGTGGGCATCACCTTCCTCCAGCGTCTTCTCTTCTCCCATAGCCAACTTCAATATCTTGTACCATTTGAAGGCACTCCTCATCTGCCCACTCCATTCCTCATAATTGGAGCCATCCAAAGCTTCGATCTTGGATGGTGGCGGTTCACTCATTTTCTCAGATGCTTCTCCACTCTCTTGCCTCATCTTCTCTTCTCCTAATCTCAGGTTTCAGCTCCCCCCTTGCTGTCCACACTGAAGTCTCACAATATTTTCACAAGTGTCGGCGCCAACAAAATTTCGGCAGAGTTTCCCCTTAGCGGAAGTCACATCCAACCTCTAGAACTCCACTTAGGCACGCCCACAGGCCATGGTGGGTCTAGGAGGGTCTTCACACCTCAGTAGACTCTTGACAAGGTCCTCAATCAGCTCTGATACCACTTTTTAGAGACTAAGGACGGAGTCTAGAACGTTTAGGGGCCGAAATATCTCAAAATCGTTGGTATAAAATTCTGGACAGAACTGTCGTCTTCACAAGAAACGCCGTCGATGAAAAACTTCACCGGTAGAACTTCACCAAAATCAGCTATGTTGTAGCTCTCGAGTGTGGCTACAATTCCCAATTTGAATCGCACAAAAAGATGAAGTAAATTTTGAGTTATGAATTTCAGCGCGCTAGGAGGTATGCTGGAGCTTAAACTTAACTCACTCACAATTATCCACTTAAGAACCATAAAGAGAATAAGAGTAGCTAGAATGTCAGAATGAACGGACAGGAATGACTGTACTAGCACAAAGTTGGATACAAGTAGTAAACCCTAATCTAGTGTACCCCCTAAGGTGTAACCCACTACAGCCTACAATCATATAAACATATAATGTTTGACACACCCCCATAGGCGCAGTGGGAGACAACCACAGGGTCACGAGACCAGTCAAAGCAAAGGAAGGCAAGCTCAGGGTGGATCTCAAGGATTCCACACAAATTCCGAGCACAAGCTAGTGGTCACAAGACCAGTTCACATGCAGGTTTATAACAGAGCAAGAGATACAGTGATCACAACCTAGCAAGAGTAAACATGCAGGTATAGATATATATAGTGATCACAGTACAAGCAAAGTCAAGAGGTAAGCAAGTGAGGTCCAGTAGGCACAAGGCCTAGTAGAGTGCAGAAGCGCTGATGGTCACGAGGCTGAAGCGCCTTGGTGAACACATCAGCAGTGTTGGCCTCAGTGGCCACGTAGCGAATACAAAGCTGACCGCGCTGCTGCAGCTCACGAGCAAGGAAGTACCGCAGGGCGATGTGCTTCGTTCTGTGCTCCAGTCTGTGCTCCAGACACAAGGCAATGGCAGCCTTGTTGTCGACGTACAGTACTGGAGGAGAACGAGGCGGCTCTCCGAGGTCGGTCAGCAGGTAGGTCAGCCAGCGTAGCTCCTGGGCAGCCATGGCTGTAGCGTAGATCTCAGCCTCGCAACTGGAGCCGAGAACAGAAGAAGAGCGTGTAGAGCGCCAAGAAACTGAGCCAGAGCCAAGGCTGAAGGTGTAACCCTGAGACGACCACTGAGTGGCCTGGTCGTCTGCCCAAGAAGCGTCTGAGTGCCCTGTGAGAACAACTCGGTCTCGCCCTCCAAGCACAAGCCCCATGCCCGACGTACTGCACAAGTAGCGCAACACCCTTTTAGCGGCATCCATGTGCTCCTTCCTGTGACGGCCAGGAGCGACATAGCGTGCAAGGATGCTAAGAGGGTATGCAAGGTCAGGTCGAGTGCAGGTCATCAGGTACATGAGGCAGCCCACAAGCTCTGGATACGGGCCACTCGGCTCTACGGACTCATCCGAAGGCAGAGCTGAGAGCGAGTGACCGGTAGGCAGAGGAGTGGACTGAGGCGAGGAGTACGTGAAGCGGAAGCGCTGGAGAACCTGCTGCACCATGTGTGACTGAGTCAGGGTGATGGTGCGCCGTGCTCTGTCCCGGGTGATCCGCAAGCCAAGATAGCTTGTCAGCTCACCCAGGTCTGTGCACGTGTGTCTCCTCTGCAGCTCCGACTTCACGTAGGCGAGTCCTGCAGTGTCAGCAGTGGCAAAGACCAAGTCGTCGACGTACACGAGGATGTAGAACGGCGGCAGCGAAGTGTCGGTGCGCAGGAACAGCGACGGGTCAGCTGTAGAAGGCGCGAACCCAAGAGCCGCAAGTGTAGTCCTCAGTGTGTCGTGCCACTCACGCGGAGCCTGGCGGAGACCGTAGACCGGCCGCTGAAGCCTCCACTGGGTACCAGGAGGAAACGACCCAGTGAAGCCAGGTGGGCGGCGCAGCCAGATCTCCTCGTGCAGGTTGCCCTGCAAGAAAGCAGTGCTGAAGTCAAGTGAGTGAAGCTCGTAGTCGCGCTGAGCGGCTATGTGCAGCAGCACCCGAAGAGTAGTCATCTTCGGGGTGGGGGAGAAGGTCTGGAAGAAGTCAACTCCCTCTCGCTGACTGAAGCCTCGAGCCACGTAACGCGCCTTGAAGACAGGCGGAGAACCCGGCGGCCGCTTCACCCTGAAAATCCACATGCCACTGACGATGTTCGCCCCAGGAGGGGGAACCTCGTCGACGTAGGTGCGTGTGGACTTCCAGGAAGCCATCTCGGCGTCCATGGCTGTCTGCCACTGAGAGGAGTAGGGACCCGCCATCGCCTCAGCGTAAGTGCGCGGGGTCGGGATGTCTGGTGCATCCGGGTCTCCCTCAGGGGCAACTAGCAAGGACACGAGACGGGGCAAAGCAGCAGCAAGACACTGGAACTCCTCCTGTCTGTCCTCAAGGACGTCCGTGCCAAGAGCACACTCACCCCCGACGGACGGAGGACAGACAGACTCAGACTCAGACTCAGCAACAAGGCTAGCAGCGTAGTCTAGACGACAGGCAGCAGCAAAGTCAACCAACTCAGAGACCAGAGCAGACGCAGCCGAGGACTCAAAGGTAGGGTCAGTGACAACAGTAGCGAGGAGACGAGTGACAGTAGGGTGCTCAGCACGGTACCGGTCAGACTCAGGGTCCGGAACGTGAGGCAAAGAGGACGCAGGAGGAGACGGTAGAGGGACACGCTGAGGAGCAGTAGAGGGACGCAGAGTCATGTAATGAGTGCCTGGGACAGGAGGAGGACGCTCACGATGGACACGACTACCAGTGCGAGCAGGACGAACAGGCGACGCAGGACGAGACTCAGGCTCACGACGCTCTGTAAGACCTCCTGTGGGACCAGTGTAAGGAGAGGGAGCAGGGAGAGGCGAGGTAGGCGGTAACTGTGACTGCGGCTGGACAGGCGGAGGACACTCTACGGAGGGAGGAGGACAAGGAGGAGGAGCCTGCCCAAGAACCTGCTGAAGGAGCGGTACGAAGTACGGTCGCGGCCGCGCAGCGTCTCCAGAAGCAGAGGAGACTCCAGCGGCCGGGTCCACAGCACCAGCAGCAGCTCCACCGGCCGGGTCCTCAGCACCAGTAGTAGCTCCAACGCCCGGGTCCTCAGCAGCAGCAGCAGCGCCACCGCTCGGGTCCTCAGCTCCAGCAGCAGCTCCACCGTCCGAGTCCTCAGTACCAGCAGCAGCTCCACCGTCCGGGTCCTCAGCACCAGCAGCAGCTCCACCAGGCGGGTCCGCAGCACCAGCAGCAGCTCCCACGTCCGGGTCCTCAGCACCAGCAGCAGCGCCACCCCCAGGGTCCGCAGCACCAGGAGCACCACTCCGAAGACTGCTGAATGGGGGGGAGCTCCTGGGTAGGAGGGGAAGTACCGGGACGAGCTCCAGCAGCACCTCTCCGGAGGCGGCAGTACTCGAGGTACCTCTCCTGCAGCTGCTGGGAGGAGAGGGCTCCTCCAGGTGTAGCACGCTCAGGCTCAGCACCCCCAGACGCAGCACCCCCAGACCCAGCACCCCCAGGCTCAGCACCTCCAGGCTCCGCACCTCCAGGCTCCGCACCTCCTGGCTCAGCACCCCCAGGCTCCGCACCCCCAGACTCAGCACTCCCAGGCTCAGCACCCCCAGACGCAGCACCCCCAGGCTCAGCACCCCCAGACGCAGCACCCCCAGGCTCAGCACCCCCAGGCTCAGCACCCCCAGACTCAGCACCCCCAGGCTCAGCACCCCTAGACGCAGGACGAGAGTCAACAGCTACCTCGACAGGCTCACCCGGGTCTACCTGGGACACACCTGAGGGAGCGGCACCCTGAGGGGGGAGGGGGTCTGGTACCTCAGCACCTGGAGCGAGGAAGAGAGGCGGGGGGGGGGAGCGGGGCAGTGCGGTAGGGGAAGAGGCGGTAGTAGGGGACGGACTCGTCAAAAGTGACGTCCTGAGAGGGCAGGACACGGCGCGAGGTGGGGTGGTAGAACTGCCAACCAGGGGCGTCCGGGACAAAGCCAAGGAAGACGCAGGGGACAGCGCGACGGGAGAGCTTGTCCGCGGACGTGTCGCGGACAAAAGCTCGGGATCCCCAGACCCGAAAACGCGACGCATCGCCAGCCTCTCCCGTCCAACGCAGTGTCGGAGAAGTCTCGGGCAAGGAGAGACGGGGCCAGAGGTTGAGCTGATGCGCAGCGTATCGGACTGCAAACGGCCACAGAAAGTGGGGGGCAGCCGCATGAACCAAGGAGGTACGAGCGACCTCCATGACCAAGCCAATGCGGCGCTCAGCAACCCCATTCTGCTGTGGAGAGGCCGGAAGCGTGAACGACTGCTCAATGCCCTCCTGCTGACAGAAGGCCTCCAAGAGGCCAGAGGAAAACTCTCCACCTCTGTCAGAGTGCAGACGCAGGACAGGGAAGTCGGAGTGGAAACGCTCACTGAGCTGGAGACGAGATCTGCGGATCCAAGGGATCAAGACATCAGGGACGTCACCCTTGGTGCGCAAGGGGAAGACCGTGGTGTAGCGCGAGAAGTCGTCAACAACAATCAGGAAGTACCTCTCCTGACCCTGGCCACGGACGCGGGCTGGGCCCCACACGTCCATGTGGAGCGTCTGCAAAGGAGCAGTCGTCGGGGGAAAGGAGGAGGAGTGAGGAGCGGCGCGCTGCCGCCCCTCGACACAGGGAAGACAGGGAGGAGCAGGCGAGGCTGGAAGGGGAGGGAGCACCCTGGGAAGACCAGCAACAAGGTCCCGTTTGTGCATGGCCCGAAGGCGCTGCACAGACGGGTGACCAAGGCGGTGGTGCCAAAGGACAGTCTCATGCGTCAGAGAGCGACACGAGCAGGGGGCGGACAGCTGACCTGACGCAGACGCAGACGCGGACGCAGCTACCTGAGGGGACTCAATGGTCAGTGTGTAAAGGTCCGACCCCGGCTCCCGAGTGAAGGTAGCCAGGTGGCGACCCGTCCGAGCACACGTGCAGTGTGTCACGCGCTCGTAGGCAGGGGTGAACTGGTGAACACCCCCGTCCTGGAGCGCACTACCTGCCACCAAGTTCGTAGAGAACGAGGGGAGGTAGAGACCTGACAGCGTGCCGGACGGGACCGCCGGACAAGGAAGGACAGTGGAGGAGGTCGCAATGACCGGACCCCCAGAGGGGTCAGCAAGGGAGACAGCAACTGGCCGAGCGAGTGGCTCAAGGACAGTGCGGTCACGAAAGAAAGAGCGAGAAGCACCTGAGTCCAGGGTGAAGGTGTGCAGTGCCGTCGTCGACATAGAAACCAGGTAGGAGGGAAAAGGAGGACGGGAGGGAAGGTCCCTAATGAGTCCCCAACCAAGGAAACCCCATAAGCACACAAGATTCCCTCCCTATAGAAACGCAACCTTCGCCCTTGTCATTTTCCCAACCTCTCAATTCCACCTCACCCAACTTGGCCACACTTGCCAACCTGGTTTGGCTTCTCCCAACCACTTGGCATCATCTACAGTAGAAGCGACGAGTTTCCCCCAAATGTCTACAACCCTTAAAGTTTTATACCCCATATTGAGTCACTCCGCAAGTTCCCATAGTCGCCGCATCAAAATATCAAAAGCATACAAACTTCAACCGTTCGTAACTTTCTCATCCGTGCTTCGATAGCAACGATTCTTGGTTCGTCGGAAAGCTCTCAAGTTCACAGATAAGTTATTTCAGATATCTGCTCAAGCAAAATATCATTCACACACACTCAGAAAATCCAAACCATATCGAACACAAATTCTTGCACACGGTCACACCAAGCATGCAACGCACGGACATATGATGGGAGGCAGACAGACGTGAATGCGAATGATCAACTGGTAAGTCGACCAGGCCTTCTGGTCGACCTGGTTGGTCGACCAAGCCTTCTGGTCGACCTGGTAAGTCGACCAGGCCTTCTGGTCGACCTGGTAAGTCGACCAGGCCTTCTGGTCGACCTGGTTGGTCGACTTGGGAGGTCGACCGGCACATACAGGAGCAGCTGGTCGACGTGGTTGCCTGGTCGACCAGGTTATTTCGGGTGACGAGGTTCTGCGAAGGCACGCGACGGTCGCTCAGGCGATGTTGGCGAGGACGATCTCGGTGGTGGTATCCCGAGGTCGACGTGGCTGATCAGAATCAGTCGTCAGCACGAAGTTGACTTGGTGTGTGCGCTGTGCAGGTGACGAGGCACTACACGCCAATCATCTGCGAGCACCTGCGAAGCGGGTGCGCTGCTGTCCTGCGGGAGCAGCGTTGGCACGCCGTCAACCTGCGATGTTGGCACGCCGTCGACTTGCAGCACTGGCAAGCCGCGCCTCTGCACTGCTGGAGCACGGTCGACCAAGTCGTGCTGGCACGCGGTCGACCGTGCTACGCTGGCAGTAGACTTGCTTGCAAGCTAGCTCTGATGTAGTCTAGTCTTGCCAACTTCATTGAACTATTGTTGTCAACCTTTCCTAGTGAAACTCTTGCCAATTCTCCTTGTGAACTAGCAAGTAGTGTGAGCACTTGGAAACGACTAAGGAACAAGTGAACGCAGAGATCACACGAGCACCCGTGCCTAGCCCGTAGTCCAGCTCCCGTTGTAGTAGTTATCTTCGCATGGTGCGGTGAGCGTGGATCGAACACGCGACTTACCTTTTAGTCTAGTCGACTTAGTTGCACCTTACCTAAGTTGTTCGTAGGCCGGCAGCTGTGCAGTAGTCACTATGGTAGGCGCCGTAGGTGACACGGGGGTGGTGGACACCCTGGAGGCACGGCTGGAGAGCGCGAGGAGACGCCATGAGGCGAAGGAGTTCGGCGACCTCCCCTGGGCGGTCGTCGAGGCTGGCATCCGCTCCGTGTGGGCGACGGAGCACCCTCCTTCTCGGCCTGCATCTCCTTGACCGATGAACACCGAGGGCGGCGTCGACGTGGGCGTCAACGCCGGTGGTGACCAAGTCGGCAGCAGTGCGGGAGGCACGTCGTCGAGGCAGCGTGGTGTGATTCACGCCGATGAAGTCGGCGGCGTTCAGGTGCGAGGGATGCGGTCGTCGGCGGCTGCAGGCTCCTCGCAGGGTGACATCGGATGTCGACGAAGTGGGTCTCTGCCGATGTCGGCGACCCAGGTGACAGCAGGCGGGATTGCACCGAGCTACGGCTACTTCAAGTTCACGCCGGATAGGATCTTGGTCACTCCCCTGCTGGTTGGTCGACCCGACATTCTTACCTGGAAGGAAGCCATCGAGCCCCAGCTGGAGATGGCCGGGCTGATCAACTTTGCTCGCGGTATCGTGGTGACGCCGGATGACCCCGACTTGCGTGCGGAGTTTCGCGCCGTGCAGCTGCTGACCTTCACGGTCATATCGCGGTGCTGCTCGCCGGGCGTGCAAATCGCCCTGAAGTCGTGCAGGGAGCACCTCGACGCCGGCCACCGGGCGTGGCACTTCATCGAGTCGACTTACCAAGTCACCGACGACTTGTTCATCGCCCAGCTTGAAGGGCAGCTGACGCACCTGCGTATGGGCGACCAGGAGACGGCGACAGACTACTGCAACCGAGCTCGGCGGATTCTCGCCACCATCAGGATGGCCGGCGCGGAGTACTCGACGGCGTCGTACGTCACCCATGTCATGCAGGGACTCCCGAGCAGCTACAACCTGCTGAAGCGGCTGTCGATGGCGCCGAGCACGCGGGCAACGCTCAACGAGGACACGTTGACCTCGTACATCCTGCAGGACGAGGCAATGCAGGAGGCCGAGCGGTCCCAAGAGCTCTTGGCGCAGGTAAACTACGTCGCCCCGGCGAAGCAAGGTGGTCGACCGGGGCAGCGTGGACAGTCTGGCAGCGGTGGTAGCAGTGGCTCGAAGCCGGCCAAGGAAGTCGACAAGAAGAAGTCGACCAAGGACAGCGGTCGAGGAGGAGGAAGTCGACGTCGGGAGTGCTGGCTGTGCGGCGACCCCGACCACCTCTCCTTCGAGTGCCCCGACCGCGGTGACTCCGACGACGACGACGCCAAGGGAGGCCGTGGAAGGTCTGGCAGTCGTCGTCCTCGTCGAGGAGGAAACCAGCCGCGCAAGGAGAAGCAGTCGACCAAGTCGTCGACCTCGGCGAAGGACGCCGTTTCCTCTGCTGGCGGAAAAGGGCGTGACGACAAGACGGCATCGTGCTCACTGGTCGGCGTCGTGGAGCCGACCGTCTCGCTGGTGCCGGAGGCCGGCGAGGAATTCCAGGCGGTGGCAGCAGCTGTGCAGGCGAATCCGGCGGTGGTCCTGCTCGACAGCGGCTGCTCCCACCACCTGATGGGGACGAAGGACGCCTTTGTCGACTTGGGACCGAGCGGCGACGTGAAGCACGTGCGTGGCTTCAATGGGGCGCTGCAGGATGTCTAGGGTCGCGGCACTGTCGCCCTGCAAGGGGAGGCCGGGAAGCAGGTGCTCATCCCCGACGTACTGTACGTCCCGGGTGTACGGGCGAACCTGCTCTCAGCCGGCCAGCTGAAGGAGAGCGGCGTGAAGCTGCAGGAGGACGGCGACGGGATGTTGCTCGTCTCGGCGGCGGGAGACGTCCTCGGTCGGGCGTCCTACACCGGGCGAGTCCTCTGCACCGACCTGCGTCCCTGCTCAACGAGGTCGACGTCGACCAGTACCGAGGCCGTAGCCCTGCGGGCGATCGTCTCGGCGACGAAGTCGACGCTGTACAGGCTGCACGCGCGGCTGGCGCACGTCGGCATGGACACCATCCTGAGCTCAGCGAAGCACGAGGTCGCCACTGGGCTGGACCTCAAGTCGACGTCGGGCACCGACTCACCGTGTGTCTCGTGTGTCGGCGGAAAGTTGGCGCGGCACACCTTCCCCGACCAGGGCTCCGACGCCGACGATGTGCTGGCCGTCGTGCACATCGACCTGTGCGGGCCATTCCGGGTGGCCGCCAAGGATGGCAGCCTGTACCTTCTGCTACTGAAAGACCGCAAGACCCGCTACGTGTAGTTACGGCCGGTCGCCCGGAAGTCCGACGTGCTGCGAGAGTTCGAGCAGTGGCTGGTGACGGTTGAGCGGCAGACGACGAAGTCGGTGTTGATGCTGCGCTCTGACCGGGGAGGGGAGTTCCTCGGGAAGGACTTCACCGCCCTTGTGGACGGAAAGGGGATCCTCCACGACCTTACCTGCCCGTATACTCCGCAGCATAACAACATGGCGGAGCGGGAGATGAGGACGGTGGTGGAGTCGGTGCGGACGATGCTGCTGCACATGGGCGTCCAGCACCACTGGTGGCACCTCGCTTTGCGGCAGGCTGTCTGGGTCCGCAACTGCCTGGAGAGGTCGGCGACGCCGGGGACGACACCGTACCAGTTGCTCACCGGGAAGAAGCCCGACTTGTCGCTGGCGCGCGTGTGGGGCTGCATGGCACAGTTCCTCGTCTTCGAGCAGCAGCGTGGTGGGAAGCTGAAGCCGAAGGCCAAGTGGGGCCTTCACCTTGGCGTGTCGGAGGCGAGCAAGGGCTGGGAGCTCCTCGACATCGCTGACAACCGGGTGGTCACCACGTCGGACGTGGTATTCTACGAGGACGTGTCGCTGGAGGTGTGGAAGTCGAAAAGCACGGGCCGGTGTCAGGACAGACACCGACCACCCCGCCAACCGACACCTCGCAGGCGACGCTGCCTCTGCTCGCGGAGGTCGGTGAGCTCGCTGCTGGGGACATCGAGGTCGACCATCCTCCTTCCCCTCCTCCCACGACCCATGTTTCTCCCCTCGTGGCCGACCTGCGTGGACTGACTCCGGTGTCGGCCTCCGGCGATGAAAGTAGTGGGACGTTGCCTGCGGCCAAGAGCATCGCCGGTGGCCGACGTGACGAGCAGCAAGTCGACGTGGGAGTGAAGTCGACGTGGATAAGGGAGGAGCAGGTCGAGGAGGTGCAGCCGACTTGGGTGAAGCCGACAGGGGAGCAGGCAGCAACAAGGCCGACCAAGGAGCAGTCGGCGACCTGGCAGTCGACAGGGGAGCACGCAGCAACAAGGCCGACCAAGGAGCAGTCGGCGACCTGGTAGTAGGCAGGGGAGCTGACCGCAGGGGAGGAATCGGTCGGGACGCCGACCGAGGTGCAGCAGGACGGTGATGACGATGAAGGGGAGCAGTTGGGCGACGAGGAGTCCACCGACAGTGACGTGGGGAAGGCCCAGGTTGGACCACGGCGTACAGGCCGCCTTCGGAGGCCTCCCGACTTCTTCGTCCCGGCTGCCTTCACCACGGTGTATGACGTGGTCGACGAGGACGACGACCTGCTGTACGACGACGTTGATGAGGATGAAGACCTCGACCCCGACATGCACGCCGACCCCGAGCACCGTTGGGATATCTCCACGATGACGGTGAAGGAGGCGCTGGCTAGCTGGAAGGGTCCGACGGTGAAGGCCGCCATGGAGGAGGAGATCCGCAGCCTCATCGGCATGGGGACGTGGGAGCTGGTCGAACGCCCACCCGGGGTCAACATCATGAAGAACCGGTGGGTGTTGACGACGAAGTACCACATCGACAACACCCTTGAGCGCGAGAAGGCGAGGCTGGTCGTGAAGGGCTTCACGCATGTGTATGGCGCCGACTACGACGAGACGTACGCGCCGGTGAGCAGCTACGTCACAATGCGGATTTTCCTCAGCATCGTTGCCATCCTCGACCTCAACCCGATGCAGCTCGACATGAAGAACGCCTTTCTGCAGAGCAAGCTCGACCGCGTGCTGTACATGTACCAGCCGGACTACTTCAATGACGGGACCGGCCGGGTGTGCAAGCTGCTGAAGAGCCTCTACAGGCTGAAGCAGTCGCCGCTGCTGTGGTACAAGGCTCTTAACAACGTGCTGGTCGGCGCTGGCTGGAAGAAGAGCCAGGTCGACGAGGCTCTCTACTTCAAGGTCGGCGTCGACAAGGTGACCTGTTGGGTGCTGGTCTCTGTCGACGACTTGTTCGCCGCCAGCAGCAGTACCGCGATGCTGAAGGAGCTGAAGGAGCTACTGGAGGCCGCCTTCGAGCTGCGCGAGATCTCGCCGGTGCAAAAGTACCTCGGGCTGGAGATCGTGCGCGATAGGTCGGTGAGGAAGCTATGGCTGCACCAGCAGGGCTACGCCGACAAGCTGCGTAGGCGCTTCCTCGACCAGGAGCAGACCGGGCGCACCCCCAAGACGCCCGTTTCGGTCGACGCCTACGCCGAGCTCACCTTCGACGACGAGGAGGCGCAGGAGCGCCAGGAGGAGGAGTACCGGCAGAAGGTCGGCTCGCTGCAGTTCGCGGCGATGACGACGAGGCCGGACATCGCCTTCGCCTGCAGCAAGCTGGGGAGCGAACTTTCGGTGAGGAACGACCAGCACTGGCGCGAGGTCGACCGCTGCCTTGCCTATCTCGCCAACACGCGTGACACCGCCTTGGAGTTTGGCGGTGGACCTGAGTCGTGGCTACGTGGAGCTAGTTGGCTACGTGGACGCCGACAACGTCGGCGACAAGCAGAACTGGACGAGGACGGGTGGCTACGTGTTCGTCTACGGAGGGGCCGCGGTCTCCTGGTCGAGCCAGCGCATCAAGTGCGCGACGCTGTCGTCGACCGAGTCGGAGTACGTGGCGGCCGTCGAAGCCGGCAAGGAGGGACGCCGACTTCGCTTCCTCCTGGCAGAGTTCCGGCAGCTGGATGCTGGGAAGCCGACGGTCCTCCGGGTGGACAACAAGTCGGCCATCACAGCGGCCGAGGGCATGGGGTTGGCGGGCAACCTCAAGCATATGGAGCGGCGACAGGCCTGGCTGCAGCACATGGTGAAGCGGGGGAAGTTTTCGCTGCAGTACATCCCGACTGCTGAGCAGCCGGCCGACTTCTTGATCAAGGCGCTGCACTATCCGGCCTTCAACCGGTGCTCCGTTGCAATCGGCCAAGTGCGCCTGGCCGACGTGGGCGACGACGACGTGCAGCAGTAGGTGCCATGCCCTCTTGCATGGCTGGTGCGGTGGACGACGTGCTGTGTGTTGGGTGCACGTCGACGAGCTTTTCTCCAAAGAAGTACTGCCGTGTGGGTTGGGGGCCCAAGCGTGAACGCGGCAGGGGAGTGTTAACGAGAGTTGTGTGTTGGCCCCGTCCTCGCTTGGGCGGAGCCGACCTGCAGCAGTGGGCGAGCTGGTCGACGAGGAAGTCGACCTGCTCGAGTGCTTCTGCATGGGCGCCGACTTCAGGATGGCGCCGACTTCAGGAAGGTCGACCTGGGAAGTCGACTTGGTGACGCCAACTTGGGGTAGCCGACTTGGGTGGTCGGCTGACAGAACTTCTGGTCGACCTGGTTGGTCGACCAGGCCTTCTGGTCGACCTGGTAAGTCGACCAGGCCTTCTGGTCGACCTGGTTGGTCGACCAAGCCTTCTGGTCGACCTACTAAGTCGACCAGGCCTTCTGGTCGACCTGGTAAGTCGACCAGGCCTTCTGGTCGATTTGGTATGTCGACCAGGCCTTCTGGTCGACTTGGTGGTTGGTCGACCAGGCGTGAAGTCGACCTGGTGGTCGACCGAACATAGTGGTCGACCTGGGGAGGTCGACTGGAGGTGGCCGTCGACTTGGGAGGTCGACCGGCACATACAGGAGCAGCTGGTCGACGTGGTTGCCCGGTCGACCAGGTTATCTGGGTGACGAGGTTCTGCGAAGGCACGCGACGGTCGCTCAGGCGATGTTGGCGAGGACGATCTCGGTGGTGGTATCCCGAGGTCGACGTGGCTGATCAGAAGCAGTCGTCAGCACAAAGTTGACTTGGTGTGTGCGCTGTGCAGGTGACGAGGCACTACACGCCAATCATCTGCGAGCACCTGCAAAGCGGGTGCGCTGCTGTCCTGCGGGAGCAGCAATGGCACGCCGTCAACCTGAGATGTTGGCACGCCGTCGACTTGCAGCACTGGCAAGCCGCGCCTCTGCACTGCTGGAGCGCGGTTGACCAAGTCGTGCTGGCACGCGGTCGACCGTGCTGCGCTGGCAGTAGACTTGCTTGCATGCTAGCTCTGATGTAGTCTAGTCTTGCCAACTTCATTGAACTATTGTTGTCAACCCTAGTGAAACTCTTGCCAATTCTCCCTGTGAACTAGCAAGTAGTGTGAGCACTTGGAAACGACTAATGAGCAAGTGAACAAAGAGATCACACGAGCACCCGTGCCTAGCCTGTAGTCCAGCTTCCGTTGTAGTAGTTATCTTCGCAGGGGACTTCCTTGGGACCTTCCCTCTCGACCTCCTCTTCCCTTCTACCTGGTTTCTAGCTACTCTAATCCTCTTTGTGGAACTTGTGAGAACAAAATTGTGATTGATCTAAGTTTCAATGGCAGCATACCCCCTAGTGCGCCGAAATTGATAACTCCAGCGAGTTATACTCCACCTTTTGATTTGATTCAAACTGGGAATGGTAGCCAAGATCCGGGGATACAACATGCACGAGTTTGGCGACATTTTAACAGTTAGGTTATCGTCGATAGCGTTTCTTGTGAAGTCGACGGTATCTGTCCAGAATTCTAAGCCAATGATTTGGAGATATTTCGGTCCTCAATCTTCATCGACTCCGTCCTTAGTCTCTAACACTAGGAGTTAGGTCTAGCTGCATGGTGATCTGCTCCATCTTTTGGGAAACCTTTGCCTCCTAGCTCCCATACATCATGCCCTCAATGAATTTCACATCCTTGCTGTCAAACAACACACCCTTGGATGGTTCCCATAACATCCATTCCTTGCTCTCAGCTGCCAGCCCCAAATGGACACACCAAATTGCATTCGACCCCAACTTACTGCGATAGTACTTTGGAACGTGGGGACTGCCATGCAACCAAACACCCTCAGCATGTCCACCGGCGGCTTCCTCCCAAGCCACCTCTCCAACAGCACCCACGAGTCATCCCCAACCTTAGTGAGCACCCTGTTCCTAGCCACGGTGACGTGCTGGACAGCATGGGGCCACACCTCATTGATCGGTGCAGCGCGTACGTCGTCCAGCAGGTCCTTGCGTGGCGTCATTGTCCATGCGGCGCCAGTGTCCAACACCCAAAAGTCCAGGGGGTGCAGCTCTACTCTCACCTTGGCAGAGCCATCTCCTTGCTCCCCCTTGCCTCCGACATGGAAGAACTGGCACGCAGTGCGTTCCTTCTTCTCGGCACCGCCATTGCCTCTCAGGTTATCGTCGGACGAATCAGCGACCATGTTCGTGCCGTTTTTCTGGTTCGCCCGCGTGCCGCCATCTTCGTGTCGATTCTGGGGGGTCAATCCAACTGGTTTCTTGCAGCACAAAAACGAGGTATGCCCCTCTTTCTCACAATACGAGCAACTCCCTTTTATTTTGCCACCAGCACCCGACTTGCCCCCACGTCCAGCTTTGCACCACGACCCCGACCGGTACCTCCTTGTTGGTCGTTGGAGTCGTCGTCCTTCTTTGCACTGCGCCCAGTACCAGTGAAGCAACGTCCCTTTTCACATCGGCCTCCTTGCATCCCATAGCCGCAACTGCTGTCGTCTCCACTTCTCAGTTGGCGGCGATGGAAGTCCTCCTCCATAATCTTTGCCCGCACCCACTCGAGCGTCCACAAGCTCTGGTTCTGCGGTAGGCTCAATCCGCTCGTGAATTGAAGCCACGATTCCGGCAGCAGCGAGAGCATCTTCAAGCACTTGGTCTGCTCCGGGTAGGTGATTCCCGCGATCGCCACCTTTGCGTAGAGATTACGCATCTTGTCCAGAACAGGTTGCACCGGCTCTCCCTCGCTCAAGCGCAACGCGGACAGCTCCCTCTCCATCATGAGTGTTGTGGCGACAGAGGTAGGGGCGTGCAGCTCCTTCAACACAGTCCACGCCCTTGGACCGCACTCAACATCGAGCAGCAGGTGCATGACGTGGTGACGCTGGTTCAGCTCCAAACTCTGCGACATCAAGCAGTAGCTAGCCGAGGCGCACTCGTCCCAATCTTCCTGCAGTGCGGGGTCACTCGGTCTAGGCTCCTCCCCAATCATTAATAGCTTTCGGCAAACCGATCTGACGAAAACACAGTTGCATTTTCCAGGCCCAATCATCATAGCCCTCACCATTGAACTTCTCGACGGTGAAGTTTTACAATACCTCATTGATCAGCGAGCCTTGGTTTGTTCGCGCTCCCCTTGGCGCCGAAACACCAGAATCTTGGCTGCCGCTATGATCTTGGGCTGAAGATTCACCAGCTCCCGCCGAGATGTTGCCCGCCATAGCTAACTATAACGAGGATCACTATAACGCAGCTCTGATACCAGCTTGTTGGTGTAAGGGCCTAATAAAGTCAAGCTATTAAGACCTAATCAAACTTAAAACCTCTCCTCAGGGTCACCTCCAAGGGTCCTTGGGTGCCTGGTACAAGACCAGCCCCTATCCTTGGGTCCGAGTTTGTAGACAGTGGAATCAAGAGTGACTTAGCCAAAATAACAAGAGTACCTTAAACGTCGCGCAGCGTGCCGTGCAGACCGTCGATCGGATTTAGCTGAGACTTTGCAGGCAAAGGCGATGTCCAGCCTTGTCAAAGTCGCCGCGAACTGCAGCGAGCCGACCTTCTGCCGGTACTCCTCTTCTTCACACTCCTGAGCCTCCTCGTCGTCAAATGTCCGCTCGGCGTAGGCGTCGACGAAGACCGGTGTCTTCGGGGTGTGCACGGTCTATACCTCGTTGATAAAATGCTTGCGCAGCTTGTTGGCGTAGTTCTGCTTGTGCAGCCACAACTTCCTCGCCAGCCTGTTGCGCACGATCTCCAGCCCAAGGTACTTCTCCACCGGTGAGATCTCGCGCACTTTCAAGGCAGCCCCGAGCAGCTCCTTCAGCATCGCGGTGCTGCTGCTAGCAGCGAGCAGGTCGTCGACGTAGACCAGCACCCAGGAGGCCGCTCCGTCGTCGCCGACCTTGAAGTAGAGGGCCTCGTCGACCTGGCTCTTCTTCCAGCTAGCACCGACTAGCACGTCGTTGAGCGCCTTGTACCACAACAGCGGCGACTGCTTTTGCTCGTACAGACTCTTCAGCAGCTTGCACACCCGGCTGGTCCCGTCGTTGCAGTAGTCCGGCTAGAACATGTACTGCACCCTGTCGAGCTTGCTCTGCAAGAAGGCGTTCTTCATGTCGAGCTGCATCAGGTTGAGGTCGAGGACGACGACGATGCTGAGGAAGATCCTCAGCATGACGTAGCTGCTCACCGGCGCTTACATCTCGCCATTATCGGCGCCATACACCTATGTGAAGCCTTTCACGACCAGCCTCGCCTTCTCCCGGGCGATCGTGTCTTCGACGTGGTACTTGGTCATCACGACCCACCAGTTCTTCATGATGTTGATCCCACGTGGGCACGACCAGCTTCCATGTGCCCATGCAGATGAGGCTGCAAATCTCCTCGTCCATGTCGGCCTTCACTGCCTTGCCCTTCCAGCTCGCCAACGCCTCCTTCACCGTCATCGTCGCGATGTCCCAACGGTGCTCGGGGTCGGCGTGCATGTGCATCCGGGTCGAGCTCTGGCAGGTCGACATCGTCCTCGGCGTCGTCATACAGCAGGAAATCATCAGAGTCGTTGTACAGCGTGGTGTAGGCGGCCGGAGGGAGGAAGACCTGGTAGGTCAGCAGCTCAGACGGCCGACGAATTTGACTTGAACGCCGTAGTTCAGGATGGCCGACCTGGACCTTCATCACGTCACTGTCGCTGGACTGCTCTGACTGCTCCCTTTCACCGTCATGGGCTTAGTTGTCATCGACGTCCTGCTGCACCAAAATCGGCGTCCTAGCCGACTTCTCCCCTGCCGTCGACTCCCCTACCGACTGCCTGGTCGCCGAAGGCTCCTTGGTCGGCTTCACTGCAGCCGCTCCCCTGTCGGTGGCTTCCCTGCCAACTCCTCCTTTGCCGAATTCTTCGCCTGGCGCTTAACCACTACCAGCCACTTTTCGAACTCCCACAGCACGTCGGACTTCTTGGCAACCGGCCTCACCCACACGTAGCGGGTCTTCCGGTCCTTCAGCAGCAAGAAGTACAAACTCCTGTCCTTGGCTGCCACCCGAAACGGCCCGCACAAGTCGATGTGCACGACAGCCAGAGCGTCGTCGACGTCTGAGCCCTTGTCGGGGAAGGTGTGCCGCGCCAACTTCCCGCCGACGCACGAGACACATTGAGAGGCGGTGCCGGCCAACGGCTTGATGTCCAGGCCGGTGGCGAACTTGTGCTTTGCCAAGCTATTAATGGTGTCGACGCGGTCATGTGAAAGCTTCGCGTGCCACCGGGCCGGCGTCGACTTCGCCGTGCCATGATGAACGCCACCAGCTTCGCCAGCGTGAATCACTCCTCTCTACCTCAAGGTGCCTCCCGCGCTGCTGCTGACTTGGGCGTCACCCCCGACCTCATCGTCGACGCTGCCCTCGTTCTGAACCAGTCAAGACATGCGACTTCAGTACTGGGAGGAGGGTGCTCGCTCGCCCACTGTGCGCGGGTTCCCAAAAGCAGCAAAACCAGACTCGCTCCTCCGTACTCGCCGTTCGCGTGACGTTTCACAACATCAGCCTCCCTCGCCTGCAGGGTGTCCGCTACACCTAACTCGGGCTCGTGGCCTACCATGGCGACTAAGATGGTTGCCGGCCTACGAACGAAACAGGTAATGTGGGCCTAGGTCGACCTAACTGAAGGTAAGTTGCGGGGCCTTCCACACTTACTGCACCATGCGGAGATAACTACTACAACGGGAGCTAGGCTACGGGCTAGGCACGGATGTAGGAGTGATTGTAGCGTTCCTTAAATGTTTGCTTGTGTTCACGCTATTTGCTCATTCACGGGGGAAATCAGCAAGAGTTTCACTAGCAAAGATTGACAACAATGGTAGCAACAAAGTTGGCAAGCAAGACAACATCAGATTCTAGCAAGCATGCAGGTCGACTCCCAGCGCAACACGGTCGACCAAGTTCCAGCACTGCAAGGTCGACCGCGCTCCAGCAATGCAATGTAGTGGTCTGCCAACACTGCAAGTCGACGGCGTGCGAATGTTGCAGCAAGGCGGCTGCACAGCGTTGCACCCGCAGGACAGCAGCGCACCCGCTTCGCAAGTACTCGCAGTTGATAGGCGTGCTGTGCCCCGTCACGTGCACAACGTAGACGCCAAGTCGTCCACGTGCTGTTGATTGCATCTAATCAGCCACGTTGACCTTGGGATACCACCACAAAGGTCGGCTTTGCCAGAATCACCTGGACGACTGTCGCGCACCTCAGCGGAACCCCCTCTCCCGGGTAACCTGGTCGACCAAGCAACCACGTCGACCAGCAGCTTCTCCCCGTGCCCGTCGACCGACCAGGTCGACGACCACCACCGGTCGACCTCACCAAGCCGACCACACCCTATGTCGACCAGCTCCAGGTCGACCAGCCCAGCTGTCAACCGACCACACCAAGTCGGCTACCCAGGTCGCCGTCACCAACTCGACGCCCTCCTCTGGTCGACTTCACCAAGTCGACCACCGACAAAAGACGGCGCCCTCCCAAGTTGGCGCCCCTCCTAGGTCGACGTCTGCCCTCGTCGACCACCGGGTTGAAGTTGGCCGCCGGCGTCCCATAGTCGGCGGCTTTGCAGTGGCCTCGTGCAAGTCCGTCGACCAGCTCAACCAAGACGGTGTCGCCCACTGCTGCAGGTCGGCTGCACCTCCCACACATCGACCACGAAGTCAGCTTCATCGGGGCCAACACACAACTCCTTTTGACAAGAAACACATTTACTCTTGATACCAACCATACGGGGAAATAATGCACTTACCCTTGATACCAATAATGCACATCTGCAGAAACAGTCTCGACGTCGTCCACGTGTGTGGCAGTTGACGGCATTGGACCTGGGTCAACGGCTGTGCAACAATTTCAGAGTCGTCCCATGCGGCAAGTGACAGCGGTGGCTCGTCGTTATTTTGCGCGTATGACTCACGGAGTGTGGATCGGCAGCTGGCAACAACGGACATGCGTCAGCTTGCGTGACATTTTTGGAAGGTTCTATTGTGGAGAAGGAAAAAAAAATCAGGGGGCAGCTGGAGGGACTCGCCAGGCGCTTAAGTAATTGCGTCCGAAAAAGAGAGACACCACGAGGACTGCCCGAATTATGCGGGAGACAACTGCCGTCCCGCCCGACCTGTTAAGTGCAGCGGCCTTTACTGCATTGGCGGGCGCGTCACCAACGATTTCGGCGGGAGTGCACGTGGACAGACGGGATTTTCAGACCCGCCGACACTTACGGGCTGCAACGAAAAGCGGAGTGGCCACATCACACTTAAGAAGAAGTGGGGCGTAGGCGACGAGGGAAACCAAGGCCGGTAACCTTGTAAACGACTCGTGCGATGCTGCGTGTCTGGTTTAGTTGCAAGCTGGCCGGCAGTTTTGAGAGCGATTTCTCCTACCAGGGAAGTAGTTTTTGGGGACAGCTGCAAGCGACCCACGATAAAATGGTGTTCAACATACTACTCCGACATTTACGGAGGAGTTGGTACAGGCCGTCACGACACACAGGAAGAAACTGCCCTACGGCTAAGCGGGGGTTGAAGAACGTTGTGAAGAGCAGATTCAAAGCTGGTGGAACCGATCTGCGGCCCTACTTCGCCCGAACCTCACCATCCCCACCGATTACTGGTTCCGACTAATGCGACTGACCTGATTCGGATTAAAAACCGGGGTGAACACATGCCTACCCTGTGCTGGTTAAAGGCACCTGGATTGGTGCTCGTTTTGACAGTTGCATGAAAATACCAAAAAAAGGAAGTTCGCGGCCTTGATCTATTCTGACAAAAGCGGGATGATTGAACGGCACGCTAAAACGTCGTGGAGCTGCGAAGAAGAAGTGGTGCAGTCTACGGATTACTCCTGACCCGAGTGTCTACACGAGTTGACAGCGCATCGGCGAAGCTGGGACCCGGAAGCTGTGGAGTTTTAGTGGCGTGACAGGCGCGGTGGGCTGCAAAACGGTTGGGCGACAGTTTCCTTTTAACTAAGGCTGCCCCAACTTCGATAGTTTTTGCCCCTCCACCATAGCCGGGTTCGCACGGGAAACACCGACAAAATCTCATCCGACAAAAGCAGATGCTGTGTGAACGGCGGGATGCGAAATTGTCTGGGGGTGAAATGATAAAATAATGAACTTGAGGGTATTTCTTCGCTTCTTGGAGTGCGGTTGAGTCGTTGGGGGACTTCGCCTGAAGGGCAATTTTTAGGTTGCCTGGCAAGAAACAAAGCAGCAGGGATACCTAGGACCCTTGGTGTTTAAACGCACACCGAAGGAAATTCTTCAGAAAAGGGGAGCGTGGGAGCAGCCGAAACTTTGGGATTTACCTGCCAGCGACAAGCGATGGGTGAAACATCTGCAAAGTGTTAATGGGAGTTGTGTGGTATTTTGTTAAACATCATCAGCGGGAGCAGCTTCGACGACGGGGTCAACGGCGTTGATGCCACTAGGTTCCGTGAAATTCGCTTGGTCTCAGAATAACCCAGGGCAGTCCCGGGTTCTCGATTGAACCCACATGCTAGAGTACACCCGAGACAACTTACCGGCTATACGGCAAAGAGTGCGAACATTTTTGTGGGATTTCTCTGTTGGGTGCAAATTTACATTGCACGACATCCTGCTGTCTGTTTGTACGAGTATGCGTGTGCGAATGCATTTGCGTGTGAATGGTGTGTTCGTGTGTTTGTTTGCTTTCGCATTTTTTGCTTGATGCATTTGCAGGTACTCGCGCAATGTGCGCTTTGGCACAACATTGTATGCGCTATGAACAGTGCAAGCAGGAAGGACGAGCTCGCAAAGGAACCCAAGATGGAAGCTTTGCAGTTCGGTTGAGTTGATTGCGCAGATTCAGTTCTATCCAACTCGGAATTGTACTGTTTTGTTTGGTTAACTATAGTGTAGCAGGGAAGGCACTATAGGGGTACAATTTAGGTGAAGGTTGGATGTTGTTTGTCTGTATCTGCATGCTACAAGGCCAGGGGAAACCAGCGGAACCAGCATTTGGCTGGTTGGGCAAAGACAAAACAGGTTCTGTTTTTAGAACCTGAACCTGGTTGTTGTTTTCCCAGGTTGGAAAAACATAACCAGAGGTTGTTTACCAACCTACCACCTGCTATTTTGTCCAGCCAGGTTGGTTCTGTTGCTTGGAATTATTTGGGATCATCCCTGGTTGTTCCCAGGTTGATTCCCAAGGTCCTTGCTAGCTAGAACTATTTAATCCTTCTCTGTTTGTACCTGAATATAGTCAAATTGATTCAAGCGAATTCCTTCCTCGCTGGAATTTCGTTTCTGCGCTATTCGACGGCGGAATGCTACCCGAGTCAACGCTAGTATGCTAGCACTCCAACGCTAGGCAAACGCTCTCCGAGCCATAACTTCGTAATGGCAGAACTTTTCGCGAGGCAAGTTGGCTCATTTTAAAGCTCTTGGAGCGAGCTTCGATATAGCGAATTCTCAGCTTAATCCGACCGACGGTCTGCACGGCACGCTGCACGACGTTCAAGGTACTCTTGCTGTTTTGACTAAGTCCTTGATCCCTCTCTCTACAAACTCGGACCCGAGGATAGGGGCTGGTCTTGTACCAGGCACCCAGGGACCCTTGGAGGTGACCCCGAGGAGAGGTTTTAAGTTTGATTAAGTCCTAATAGCTTGAGTTTATTAGGCCCTTACACCAACAAGCTGGTATCAGAGCTGCGTTATAGTGATCCTCGTTATAGGTAGCTATGGCGGGCAACACCTCGGCGGGAGCTGGTGAATCTTCAGCCCAAGATCGTAGCGGCAGCCAAGATTCTGGTCTTTCAGCGCCAAGGGGAGCGCGAACAAACCAGGGCTCGCTTGTCAAGGAGGTGCTGAAGAATTTCACCGTCGAGAAGTTCAATGGTGAGGGCTATGATGATTGGGCCTGGAAAATGCAATTATATTTCCGTCAGATCGGTTTGCTGAAACTAATGATTGGGGAGGAGCCTAGACCGAGTGACCCCACGCTGCAGGAAGATTGGGACGAGCGCTCCTCGGCTGGCTACTATTTGATGTCGCAGAGTTTGGAGCTGAACCAGCGTCACCACGTCATGCACCTGCTGCCGGAGGTTGAATGCGGTCCGAAGGCGTGGACCGTGTTGAAGGAGCTGCACGCCCCGACCTCCGTTGTCGCAACGTTGATGCTGGAGAGGGAGCTGTCCGCGTTGCGCCTGAGCGAGGGAGAGCCGGTGCAACCAGTCCTGGACAAGATGCGCGACCTCTACGCGAAGTTGGCGACCGCGGGAATCACCTACCCGGAGCAGACCAAGTGCTTGAAGATGCTCTCGCTGCTGCCAGAATCGTGGCTTCAATTTACGAGCGGATTGAGCCTGCCGCAGAACCAGAGCTTGTGGACGCTCGAGTGGGTGCGGACGAAGATTCTGGAGGAGGACTTCCGTCGCCGCCAACTGAGGGGTGGAGACGACGGCAGCAGCGGCTACGGGATGCAAGGGAGCCGACGTGGCAGAGGACGTGGCTTCGGTGGTGCTGGACGCGGTGCAAAGAAAGACGACGACTCCAACGACCAACAAGGAGGTACCGGTTGGGGTCGCGGTGCGAAATCTGGACGTGGGGGCAAGTCGGGTGCTGGTGGCAAAATGAAAGGGAGTTGCTGGTATTGTGAGAAGGAAGGGCACCCCTGGTTTTTGTGCTATAAGAAACCCGATGGATGGACCCCCCAGAATCGTCACCAGGATGGCGGCGCGCGGAGGAACCAGAAAAACGGCGCCAACATGGTCGCTGATTCGTCCGACAACAACCCGAAGGGCAACGGCGGTGCGGAGAAGAAGGAGCGCACCGCGGGCCAATTCTTCCATGTGGGAGACAAGGGGGAGCAAGGAGACGCCTCTGCCAAAGTTGGAGCAGAGCTGCACCCCCTAGACTATTGGGTGTTGGACACAGGCGCTGCTTGGACGATGACGCCGCGCAAGGACCTGCTGGACGAAGTACGAGCTGCACCGATCAATGAAGTGTGCTCCGCCTCTGGACACATGTTGAAGGTGGCTGGTGCGGGACGAGCTGCGTTTAAGGGAGCGGATGGCAAGCCGGTGGTGCTGCACGACGTTCTCTTCGTCCCCGACCTGAAGGCCAACCTTATCTCCCTCCGTAAGCTTGGCAAGGCTGGGGTGAACACCAACACGGATGGGGCACGCACTTATAAGGGGAAGCTGGGCAATCGGGTGCTTTGGGATCTGCACGAGAGCAAGGACGTGTACAGATCTATGTGGCAGCTGCCGGCCCTGGCGTGGCATGGTGGGGGGCAGGCTGGAGAGGGGTCTGCATCCCAGGGGGAGTGCAATGCCGTTGGAGGGGTTGGTGTGAAAGTGTCGGCCAGATCTGGGGAGACAGATTGGGCAACGGCACACCGGCGCTTAGGGCATGTGGCAATGCCTTTGCTGAAGCAGCTGGAGAAGGATGGAGCCGTTAAGGGTCTGAAGCTGAACGGACAGCCACCCGATGACAACTGTGAAATCTGTTTGCTTTCAAAGTTCACCCGTTTCCCTTTCCATAGTGTGGCTGGCAGGAGCAAGAAGCCTTTGGAGCTGGTCCACATGGACTTGGTGGGGCCGCTGCCGGTGCAAGGGCACAAGGGGGAGCGGTATTTTCTTACAATTGTGGATGACTGGAGCAGGCTGATGTGGGCGTATCCGCTGAAGCAGAAGGACCACGCCGCCTCCACGATACGGGACGATTGGCTGCCATTCGTGGAGAAGCAGGCGGAGTGTGTAGTGAAGCGGATTAGGACAGACCGGGGTGGTGAGTTCCTTGGAGCTGAAATGACGGCCTGGCTCAAGAAGCAGGGCATCCAGAGAGAGCTGACCACGGCTTATACCCCACAGTCCAATGGTGTAGCAGAACGGGCAAACCGGACCATTCTGGAGACAGCTAGGGCGCTGCTCATAGAATCTGGGCTGGGCAACTCGATGTGGCCTCATGCTGTCCGGCACGCCACTGTCGCTAGGAACAGGGTGCTCACCAAGGTTGGGGATGACTCGTGGGTGCCGTTGGAGAGGTGGCTTGGGAGGAAGCCGCCGGTGGACATGCTGAGGGTGTTCGGTTGCATGGCAGTCGCCCACGTCCCCAAGACCTACCGCAGTAAGTTGGGGGCGAGTGCAATCTGGTGTGTGCATTTGGGGCTGGCTGCTGAGAGCAAGGGATGGCTGCTGTGGGAACCATCCAAGGGTGTGTTGTTTGACAGCAGGGATGTGAAATTCATTGAGGGCATGATGTATGGGAGCTGGGAGAAACAGCCGGAGGCAAGGGTGTCCCAGCAGATGGAGCAGATCACCATGCAGCTGGACCTGACTCCTAGTGTGTGGGAGGAGGGAGAGGAGGCAGCTGCTGGAAATGGTGATGGAGAGAAGGTACAGGAGGCATCTGCTGGTGGAGAAAATGGTGTGGAAACTGGCAGCAGCACTAGTGGAGCTGCTGGACCCGAGGGAGGAGAGAAGCAGCAGGGAAAAACTAAGAAGCCGAAGGGTGTCGTTATGAAGGGATGGGAGACACCCGTCTCTAGGCCAGGACGTACCCGTATGGCTACTAAGAAGCTGACTGCAGGAACTGATGCAGCAGAGCAGCAGCTAGGGACCGAAGAGGCATTGCTGATTCTACCTCATGGCTATGACCCGGATGAGGAGGATGAGCCTGCGTACTGTTTTCTTGCCCCTGCACCAGAGGAACCAGCTAGCATGGAGGAGGCATTAGCTGGACCAGATAGGGACAAGTGGCTGGCTTCTAGGGATGCTGAGTACCAGAGTCTGCTGGAGAATAGGACATGGGATCTGGTGGTGCTGCCTGATGGGAAGAAAGCGATACAATGCAAGTGGGTGCTGAGGATCAAGACCGATGACAAGGGGCAGGTCACCATCTACAAGAGTAGGCTGGTGGCGAAGGGGTTTATGCAGAAGGAGAAGCAGGACTTCAACGAGATCTTTGCTCCCACTGCCAAACCCCCTACCCTCCGTGTCTTGTTGGCAGATGCAGCTGTTAGTGGAAAATTCTGTTGGTGTAAGGGCCTAATAAACTCAAGCTATTAGGACTTAATCAAACTTAAAACCTCTCCTCGGGGTCACCTCCAAGGGTCCCTGGGTGCCTGGTACAAGACCAGCCCCTATCCTCGGGTCCGAGTTTGTAGAGAGAGGGATCAAGAAGGACTTAGTCAAAACAGCAAGAGTACCTTGAACGTCGTGCAGCGTGCCGTGCAGACCGTCGATCGGATTAAGCTGAGAATTCGCTATATCGAAGCTCGCTCCAAGAGCTTTAAAATGAGCCAAGTTGCCTCGCGAAAAGTTCTGCCATTACGAAGTTATGGCTCGGACAGCGTTTGCCTAGCGTTGGAGTGCTAGCATACTAGCGTTGACTCGGGTAGCATTCCGCCGTCGAATAGCGCAGAAACGAAATTCCAGCGAGGAAGGAATTCGCTTGAATCAATTGACTATATTCAGGTACAAACAGAGAAGGATTAAATAGTTCTAGCTAGCAAGGACCTTGGGAATCAACCTGGGAACAACCAGGGATGATCCCAAATAATTCCAAGCAACAGAACCAACCTGGCTGGACAAAATAGCAGGTGGTAGGTTGGTAAACAACCTCTGGTTCTGTTTTTCCAACCTGGGAAAACAACAACCAGGTTCAGGTTCTAAAAACAGAACCTGTTTTGTCTTTGCCCAACCAGCCAAATGCTGGTTCCGCTGGTTTCCCCTGGCCTTGTAGCATGCAGATACAGACAAACAACATCCAACCTTCACCTAAATTGTACCCCTATAGTGCCTTCCCTGCTACACTATAGTTAACCAAACAAAACAGTACAATTTCGAGTTGGATAGAACTGAATCTGCGCAATCAACTCAACCGAACTGCAAAGCTTCCATCTTGGGTTCCTTTGCGAGCTCGTCCTTTCTGCTTGCACTGTTCATAGCGCGTACAATGTTGTGCCGAAGCGCACATTGCGCGAGTACCTGCAAATGCATCAAGCGAAAAATGCGAAAGCAAACAAACACACGAACACACCATTCACACGCAAATGCATACGCATACTCGTACAAACAGACGGCAGGATGTCGTGCAATGTGCATTTGCACCCAACACACTCCCCCTCAGCCTGCCGGCTGCATCCCCGTCATTCCATGCTAGTTCATGCTCATTCCACTCATGCGCACACAACGCCAATGAGGCTCATCCGCAAGCCTCTTGGTGAGAAAGTCTGCTGGCTGCTGGTGAGTCTTGATGTAGATCAGATTCACCGTCCCCCTCTTCACCTCCTTACGCAGCCAGTGCCACTTGATACGCATGTGCTTGTTCAGCCCATGAAGCACAGCGTTTCTGGCCATCCCAAGAGCCCCCTTGCTATCACAAAACAGCGGCGTAGCAACTTTCTGCTCCTGGCCAATCTCCTCTAACAGCCTCCTCAGCCAAATCACCTCCTTCACCCCATGGAACATCGCCATGTACTCTGATTCTACGGAAGAGAGTGCCGTCTCCGTCTGCTTCTTGGACCTCCAACTAACAGGTCCTCCCCCAACTACGCAGATGTATCCTCCCACAGATGAGGAATCCTCCTTCTCAGAAGCCCACGTAGCATCGGTAAAGCAAGTGAGAAATAGCTTGCCTTCTCCAAGCCTCTCCCCCTTCTCTTTCAGCACCTCCACCCCTTTCTGCTTCACCTGTGCAGATGCGGAGTATTGAACTCCAATGCTTGGGTGAGAGTTCAGGTACTTCACCACACGCTCAGCTGCATCCACCTGCTCCTCTGATGGATTCTGCACCACCCTAGCCAGCTGCCCAACCGAGAAAGAGATGTCGGGCCTCGTGTGAACTGCTGCATACAAGAGGCTGCCCACCAAGGACTGAAATTGCTGCTGCTCCTCAGCTTCAACCCCTTCATCCTCTGCAGCCTTCACAAGCTTGAATTCTGCTGGCAGGGGAGTTGCAACCTTGCGCTCATTCTCAATCCCATACTTCTCCCCCAGCTCCTTGATGAACTTCTCCTGGTGCAGCTTCAACCACCTGTGATCTGGATCCCTCTCCACGTGCATCCCGAGGTAGTACTTTACCTCCCCAAGGTTCTTGCACTTGAAGTTCTCCATCAGTTGCTGCTGCACTTTCTGGATCTCCTTCATGCTGCTGCTGAAAAGAAGAATGTCGTCCACATAGACCAGAAACAGCACCAGCTTCTCCCCCTCGCCCTTGAGAAAGAGGCTCTCATCACAGCTGCTGGTCCTGAATCCCATCTCCTCTAAAACAGCTGCCAACTTCTGGTACCAGCAGCGTGGCGCCTGCTTCAAGCCGTAGATGGACTTGTTGAGCTTGCACACCCTGCCCGTACCATCCTCATACCCAGGCGGCTGCGTCATGTACACATCCTCCTCTAAAATCCCATTCAGGAATGCCGTTGAAATATCCATCTGAATGATGAATTTCCCACTAACAGCTGCATCTGCCAACAAGACACGGAGGGTAGGGGGTTTGGCAGTGGGAGCAAAGATCTCGTTGAAGTCCTGCTTCTCCTTCTGCATAAACCCCTTCGCCACCAGCCTACTCTTGTAGATGGTGACCTGCCCCTTGTCATCGGTCTTGATCCTCAGCACCCACTTGCATTGTATCGCTTTCTTCCCATCAGGCAGCACCACCAGATCCCATGTCCTATTCTCCAGCAGACTCTGGTACTCAGCATCCCTAGAAGCCAGCCACTTGTCCCTATCTGGTCCAGCTAATGCCTCCTCCATGCTAGCTGGTTCCTCTGGTGCAGGGGCAAGAAAACAGTACGCAGGCTCATCCTCCTCATCCGGGTCATAGCCATGAGGTAGAATCAGCAATGCCTCTTCGGTCCCTAGCTGCTGCTCTGCTGCATCAGTTCCTGCAGTCAGCTTCTTAGTAGCCATACGGGTACGTCCTGGCCTGGAGACGGGTGTCTCCCATCCCTTCATAACGACACCCTTCGGCTTCTTAGTTTTTCCCTGCTGCTTCTCTCCTCCCTCGGGTCCAGCAGCTCCACTAGTGCTGCCGCCAGTTTCCACACCATTTTCTCCACCAGCAGATGCCTCCTGTACCTTCTCTCCATCACCATTTCCAGCAGCTGCCTCCTCTCCCTCCTCCCACACACTAGGAGTCAGGTCCAGCTGCATGGTGATCTGCTCCATCTGCTGGGACACCCTTGCCTCCGGCTGTTTCTCCCAGCTCCCATACATCATGCCCTCAATGAATTTCACATCCCTGCTGTCAAACAACACACCCTTGGATGGTTCCCACAGCAGCCATCCCTTGCTCTCAGCAGCCAGCCCCAAATGCACACACCAGATTGCACTCGCCCCCAACTTACTGCGGTAGGTCTTGGGGACGTGGGCGACTGCCATGCAACCGAACACCCTCAGCATGTCCACCGGCGGCTTCCTCCCAAGCCACCTCTCCAACGGCACCCACGAGTCATCCCCAACCTTGGTGAGCACCCTGTTCCTAGCGACAGTGGCGTGCCGGACAGCATGAGGCCACATAGAATTGCTCAGCCCAGATTCTATGAGCAGCGCCCTAGCTGTCTCCAGAATGGTCCGGTTTGCCCGTTCTGCTACACCATTGGACTGTGGGGTATAAGCCGTGGTCAGCTCTCTCTGGATGCCCTGCTTCTTGAGCCAGGCCGTCATTTCAGCTCCAAGGAACTCACCACCCCGGTCTGTCCTAATCCGCTTCACTACACACTCCGCCTGCTTCTCCACGAATGGCAGCCAATCGTCCCGTATCGTGGAGGCGGCGTGGTCCTTCTGCTTCAGCGGATACGCCCACATCAGCCTGCTCCAGTCATCCACAATTGTAAGAAAATACCGCTCCCCCTTGTGCCCTTGCACCGGCAGCGGCCCCACCAAGTCCATGTGGACCAGCTCCAAAGGCTTCTTGCTCCTGCCAGCCACACTATGGAAAGGGAAACGGGTGAACTTTGAAAGCAAACAGATTTCACAGTTGTCATCGGGTGGCTGTCCGTTCAGCTTCAGACCCTTAACGGCTCCATCCTTCTCCAGCTGCTTCAGCAAAGGCATTGCCACATGCCCTAAGCGCCGGTGTGCCGTTGCCCAATCTGTCTCCCCAGATCTGGCCGACACTTTCACACCAACCCCTCCAACGGCATTGCACTCCCCCTGGGATGCAGACCCCTCTCCAGCCTGCCCCCCACCATGCCACGCCAGGGCCGGCAGCTGCCACATAGATCTGTACACGTCCTTGCTCTCGTGCAGATCCCAAAGCACCCGATTGCCCAGCTTCCCCTTATAAGTGCGTGCCCCATCCGTGTTGGTGTTCACCCCAGCCTTGCCAAGCTTACGGAGGGAGATAAGGTTGGCCTTCAGGTCGGGGACGAAGAGAACGTCGTGCAGCACCACCGGCTTGCCATCCGCTCCCTTAAACGCAGCTCGTCCCGCACCAGCCACCTTCAACATGTGTCCAGAGGCGGAGCACACTTCATTGATCGGTGCAGCTCGTACTTCGTCCAGCAGGTCCTTGCGCGGCGTCATCGTCCAAGCAGCGCCTGTGTCCAACACCCAATAGTCTAGGGGGTGCAGCTCTGCTCCAACTTTGGCAGAGGCGTCTCCTTGCTCCCCCTTGTCTCCCACATGGAAGAATTGGCCTGCGGTGCGCTCCTTCTTCTTCTCCGCACCGCCGTTGCTCTTCGGGGTGTTGTCGGACGAATCAGCGACCATGTTCGCGCCGTTTTTCTGGTTCCTTCGCGCGCCACCATCCTGTTGACGATTCTGGGGGGTCCATCCATCGGGTTTCTTATAGCACAAAAACCAGGGGTGCCCTTCCTTCTCACAATACCAGCAACTCCCTTTCATTTTGCCACCAGCACCCGACTTGCCCCCACGTCCAGATTTCGCACCGCGACCCCAACCGGTACCTCCTTGTTGGTCGTTGGAGTCGTCGTCCTTCTTTGCACCGCGTCCAGCACCACCGAAGCCACGTCCTCTGCCACGTCGGCTCCCTTGCATCCCGTAGCCGCTGCTGCCGTCGTCTCCACCCCTCAGTTGGCGGCGACGGAAGTCCTCCTCCAGAATCTTCGTCCGCACCCACTCGAGCGTCCACAAGCTCTGGTTCTGCGGCAGGCTCAATCCGCTCGTGAATTGAAGCCACGATTCAGGCAGCAGCGAGAGCATCTTCAAGCACTTGGTCTGCTCCGGGTAGGTGATTCCCGCGGTCGCCAACTTCGCGTAGAGGTCGCGCATCTTGTCCAGGACTGGTTGCACCGGCTCTCCCTCGCTCAGGCGCAACGCGGACAGCTCCCTCTCCAGCATCAACGTTGCGACAACGGAGGTCGGGGCGTGCAGCTCCTTCAACACGGTCCACGCCTTCGGACCGCATTCAACCTCCGGCAGCAGGTGCATGACGTGGTGACGCTGGTTCAGCTCCAAACTCTGCGACATCAGATAGTAGCCAGCCGAGGAGCGCTCGTCCCAATCTTCCTGCAGCGTGGGGTCACTCGGTCTAGGCTCCTCCCCAATCATTAGTTTCAGCAAACCGATCTGACGGAAATATAATTGCATTTTCCAGGCCCAATCATCATAGCCCTCACCATTGAACTTCTCGACGGTGAAATTCTTCAGCACCTCCTTGACAAGCGAGCCCTGGTTTGTTCGCGCTCCCCTTGGCGCTGAAAGACCAGAATCTTGGCTGCCGCTACGATCTTGGGCTGAAGATTCACCAGCTCCTGCCGAGGTGTTGCCCGCCATAGCTACCTATAACGAGGATCACTATAACGCAGCTCTGATACCAGCTTGTTGGTGTAAGGGCCTAATAAACTCAAGCTATTAGGACTTAATCAAACTTAAAACCTCTCCTCGGGGTCACCTCCAAGGGTCCCTGGGTGCCTGGTACAAGACCAGCCCCTATCCTCGGGTCCGAGTTTGTAGAGAGAGGGATCAAGAAGGACTTAGTCAAAACAGCAAGAGTACCTTGAACGTCGCGCAGCGTGCCGTGCAGACCGTCGGTCGGATTAAGCTGAGAATTCGCTATATCGAAGCTCGCTCCAAGAGCTTTAAAATGAGCCAAGTTGCCTCGCGAAAAGTTCTGCCATTACTAAGTTCTGGCTCGGACAGCGTTTGCCTAGCGTTGGAGTGCTAGCATAGTAGCGTTGACTCGGGTAGCATTCCGCCGTCGAATAGCGCAGAAACGAAATTCCAGCGAGGAAGGAATTCGCTTGAATCAATTTGACTATATTCAGGTACAAACAGAGAAGGATTAAATAGTTCTAGCTAGCAAGGACCTTGGGAATCAACCTGGGAACAACCAGGGATGATCCCAAATAATTCCAAGCAACAGAACCAACCTGGCTGGACAAAATAGCAGGTGGTAGGTTGGTAAACAACCTCTGGTTCTGTTTTTCCAACCTGGGAAAACAACAACCAGGTTCAGGTTCTAAAAACAGAACCTGTTTTGTCTTTGCCTAACCAGCCAAATGCTGGTTCCGCTGGTTTCCCCTGGCCTTGTAGCATGCAGATACAGACAAACAACATCCAACCTTCACCTAAATTGTACCCCTATAGTGCCTTCCCTGCTACACTATAGTTAACCAAACAAAACAGTACAATTTCGAGTTGGATAGAACTGAATCTGCGCAATCAACTCAACCAAACTGCAAAGCTTCCATCTTGGGTTCCTTTGCGAGCTCGTCCTTTCTGCTTGCACTGTTCATAGCGCGTACAATGTTGTGCCGAAGCGCACATTGCGCGAGTACCTGCAAATGCATCAAGCGAAAATTGCGAAAGCAAACAAACACACGAACATTCCATTCACACCCAAATGCATTCGCACACGCATACTCGTACAAACAGACGGCAGGATGTCGTGCAATGTAAATTTGTACCCAACAATTTTAGAGGAGGATGTGTACATGACGCAGCCGCCTGGGTATGAGGATGGTACGGGCAGGGTGTGCAAGCTCAACAAGTCCATCTACGGCTTGAAGCAGGCGCCACGCTGCTGGTACCAGAAGTTGGCAGCTGTTTTAGAGGAGATGGGATTCAGGACCAGCAGCTGTGATGAGAGCCTCTTTCTCAAGGGCGAGGGGGAGAAGCTGGTGCTGTTTCTGGTCTATGTGGACGACATTCTTCTCTTCAGCAGCAGCATGAAGGAGATCCAGAAAGTGCAGCAGCAACTGATGGAGAACTTCAAGTGCAAGAACCTTGGGGAGGTAAAGTACTACCTCGGGATGCACGTGGAGAGGGATCCTGATCACAGGTGGTTGAAGCTGCACCAGGAGAAGTTCATCAAGGAGCTGGGGGAGAAGTATGGGATTGAGAATGAGCGCAAGGTTGCAACTCCCCTGCCAGCAGAATTCAAGCTTGTGAAGGCTGCAGAGGATGAAGGGGTTGAAGCTGAAGAGCAGCAGCAATTTCAGTCCTTGGTGGGCAGCCTCTTGTACGCAGCAGTTCACACGAGGCCCGACATCTCTTTCTCGGTTGGGCAGCTGGCTAGGGTGGTGCAGAATCCATCAGAGGAGCAGGTGGATGCAGCTGAGCGTGTGGTCAAGTACCTGAACTCTCACCCAAGCATTGGAGTTCAATACTCCGCATCTGCACAGGTGAAGCAGAAAGGGGTGGAGGTGCTGAAAGAGAAGGGGGAGAGGCTTGGAGAAGGCAAGCTATTTCTCACTTGCTTTACCGATGCTACGTGGGCTTCTGAGAAGGAGGATTCCTCATCTGTGGGAGGATACATCTGCGTAGTTGGGGGAGGACCTGTTAGTTGGAGGTCCAAGAAGCAGACGGAGACGGCACTCTCTTCCGTAGAATCAGAGTACATGGCGATGTTCCATGGGGTGAAGGAGGTGATTTGGCTGAGGAGGCTGTTAGAGGAGATTGGCCAGGAGCAGAAAGTTGCTACGCCGCTGTTTTGTGATAGCAAGGGGGCTCTTGGGATGGCCAGAAACGCTGTGCTTCATGGGCTGAACAAGCACATGCGTATCAAGTGGCACTGGCTGCGTAAGGAGGTGAAGAGGGGGACGGTGAATCCAATCTACATCAAGACTCACCAGCAGCCAGCAGACTTTCTCACCAAGAGGCTTGCGGATGAGCCTCATTGGCGTTGTGTGCGCATGAGTGGAATGAGCATGAACTAGCATGGAATGATGGGGATGCAGCCGGCAGGCTGAGGGGGAGTGTGTTGGGTGCAAATGCACATTGCACGACATCCTGCCGTCTGTTTGTACGAGTATGCGTGTGCGAATGCATTTGGGTGTGAATGGAATGTTCGTGTGTTTGTTTGCTTTCGCAAATTTCGCTTGATGCATTTGCAGGTACTCGCGCAATGTGCACTTCGGCACAACATTGTATGCGCTATGAACAGTGCAAGCAGAAAGGACGAGCTCGCAAAGGAACCCAAGATGGAAGCTTTGCAGTTCGGTTGAGTTGATTGCGCAGATTCAGTTCTATCCAACTCGAAATTGTACTGTTTTGTTTGGTTAACTATAGTGTAGCAGGGAAGGCACTATAGGGGTACAATTTAGGTGAAGGTTGGATGTTGTTTGTCTGTATCTGCATGCTACAAGGCCAGGGGAAACCAGCGGAACCAGCATTTGGCTGGTTAGGCAAAGACAAAACAGGTTCTGTTTTTAGAACCTGAACCTGGTTGTTGTTTTCCCGGGTTGGAAAAACAGAACCAGAGGTTGTTTACCAACCTACCACCTGCTATTTTGTCCAGCCAGGTTGGTTCTGTTGCTTGGAATTATTTGGGATCATCCCTGGTTGTTCCCAGGTTGATTCCCAAGGTCCTTGCTAGCTAGAACTATTTAATCCTTCTCTGTTTGTACCTGAATATAGTCAAATTGATTCATGTGAATTCCTTCCTCGCTGGAATTTCGTTTCTACGCGGTTCGTTGGCGGAATGCTACCCGAGTCAACGCTAGTACGCTAGCACTCTAATGCTAGGCAAACACCGTCTGAGCCATAACTTCGTAATGGCAGAACTTTTCGCGAGGCAACTTGGCTCATTTTAAAGCTCTTGGAGCGAGCTTCGATATAGCGAATTCTCAGCTTAATCCGACCGACGGTCTGCACGGCACGCTGCGCGACGTTCAAGGTACTCTTGCTGTTTTGACTAAGTCCTTCTTGATCCCTCTCTCTACAAACTCGGACCCGAGGATAGGGGCTGGTCTTGTACCAGGCACCCAGGGACCCTTGGAGGTGACCCCGAGGAGAGGTTTTAAGTTTGATTAAGTCCTAATAGCTTGAGTCTATTAGGCCCTTACACTAACAAGTGTGTGCGCGCACACCTTCCTGTACCTTACACACATTTTTCTACATTAAGTCCGAATCAGTGTGACTCGGTACACTATATTGATGCTTCAGTGTTACAGATACACCTTAGTACTAATTCATGAGGGTAGTCCTATATATTAAACTGAAAAATCAGTGCAAACATAAAGAAGATACTGAAATTTCAGGGAAAACGAAAATCACAGCTACAAAATCAGCCTAATCAGCGTGTTTTACGCTGATATCTGAGGGCCTGGTTACCGCGTTAAGTGACGACGTCTGACACCTAAGACAAGCCCTAAACCGATTTTTTTAGCCCACAATGAATGCAACTAGCATATATGTGCACAATGAATTGACCATCCATCTCGCTACTGACCCATCATTTAGAGCCGTGCCACTTCGCATACGTACCGTGCTGGTGTTTCATGGACGTGGCTGGTTTTTCAACGCAGCCATTCATGGCTCCAATGAATAGCAAGCGAGAGTTCTTCTCCTATTTCACATTGGGCACGGGAGGGATCGTCGCGAGTATGCGCTTATCAAGTATTACGAAGAATTTTGCAACATCGATGATATGACCCATTGCAAGCAATTTAAGTGGGCTGCAATGACACAAAGTGCCGTCCACCTTGTTCAACCACTGGCTGGGGAACCTTTGTGGTTGTTACACCACTCTATTTTTTTTTGTCTATTCTTTGTTTTGTACATATTTATTAACCTATATCATGTATGTACATCATAACAGCATAAACTTGTTCTTAGACATGTCCACGGAATTTGTAATACTTGTGAGGATTGATTGGTTAAAAAATGATTGAATCAATTGACTGAACCACCTGCATACGACACGAGGCTATCTATAGGCTTGACACAAGCAGGGTAACCAGGTGTTACGTGAAGGTTCTGATGGTCGCAAAGCGTCCCGAATGGATCCTTCCCAATTTTGGCAGTAGCCTCGCGGCTGCAACCGAGAAGAACAGAGTCCATGCACGCAACCTTTTTCGGAGCTTTTAGATAAAGTAAATATATGTAGGTAAAGCCATCGTACTCTCACAATATTCAACCTGATAAAGCATGATGAAGTTATTGAGCGTGTAAGCCATTTGTGAGATCGAGGAACTGGTTCAGAAATGATCTAATGGATTCATCGATTCACCAGGGTAAAACATGAGGCTATATATAGGCTTGACACAAGCAGGGTAACCAGGTCTTACATTAAGGTTCCGTAGGTCGCTAAGGATTTTGAATTGATGCTTCCTGAACTCAGTAGAAGCTGCTCGGTGTGAACCGAATAGCACTCAATTCGGTGCACGCAGCTTAATAAATATAGTTAAGCAAAGGATAAGGAAACCATTCTCATTTTGACCCACCAAAGCATTCTCATTTTGACCCTCTGAAATTCTCATTTTGACCCCAATGAAATTCTCAATTTGACACTTCCTTCCTCCTCATCCCCTTTGCCCCCAAGGTAACCTCAATTCTAAGGCCCGCCACTTTCCTCCACAATGCCCTCGCTTTCCACACTAGAAAACCGTGTTTTGATGGCATTGAGGGAGGGGGAGACTTAGTGGAGACTTGCTCTGGTCGATCCTGTTTTTAAGACCCGATCAACGACTACACAAGATCTTCAAGGAGGACGCGTCCCCGATCAGCGACAACACAAGATCTTCAAGGAGAACGCGACCTCGAAGTCATACTTGATAGTATAAGCGCTTCGTGTTAAACTGTATTATGCTTGTAGGCTGTAGTGGGGTAGCCAATATGGGGTACAACCCCAACTAGGGTTTCATATTTGTACCCAAACTTCTGCTAGTTCATTCATTCTTGCCTAGCTATTCTGAAATGGTATTCAGAGCAGGAGGTCCCTAGGACCTACCGACCGTTTTTTTTTAAGGGCCCACCACCGCTCGCATGCGGTTACCACGCTACCCCGTGCCCTAGCCTCGTAGCGCCCTCGTGCGCCCTCGTTAGCGCCCTCGCGCGCCCCTCGTTAGCGCCCTCGCGCGCCCCTCGTTAGCGCCCTTGCAGCGCCCCTCGTTAGCGCC
Organism: Closterium sp. Yama58-4; assembly: GCA_947470075.1. Lineage (NCBI taxonomy): Eukaryota > Viridiplantae > Streptophyta > Zygnematophyceae > Desmidiales > Closteriaceae > Closterium > Closterium sp. Yama58-4. The sequence continues at coordinate 57,074 of CANIUD010000739.1, forward strand.
CTCGCGCGCCCCTCGTTAGCGCCCTCGCGCGCCCCTTGCTAGCGCCCTCGCGCGCCCCTCGCTAGCGCCCTCGCGCGCCCCTCGCTAGCGCCCTCGCGCGCCCCTCGTTAGCGCCCTCGCGCGCCCCTTGCTAGCGCCCTCGCGCGCCCCTCGCTAGCGCCCTCGCGCGCCCCTCGCAGCGTCGCCCGCCCGCCGAGCCGCCCGCTCGCAGCGTCGCCCGCCCGCCACGCTGCCCGCTCGCCCCTCGCCCGCCGCGCTGCCTGCTCGCAGCGTCGCCCGCTCGCCCCGCTGCCCGCTTCGCAGCCCGCTCGCCCCGCTGCCCGCTTCGCAGCCCGCCCGCCCGCTCGCTGCCCGCTTCGCGGCCCGCCCGCTTCGCTGCCCGCTCGCAGCGCCGCCCGCCCGCCCGCTACCTGCTTCGCAGCGTCGCCCGCCCGCTTGCTGCCCGCTCGCAGCGTCGCCCGCCCGCCCGCTGCCCGCTTCGCAGCGTCGCCCGCTCGCTCGCTGCCCGCTCGCAGCGTCGCCCGCCCGCCCGCTGCCCGCTTGCAGCGTCGCCCGCCCGCCTCGCTGCCCGCTTGCAGCGTCGCCCGCCCGCCCGCTGCCCGCTTCGCAGCCGCCCGCCGCGCTGCCCGCTCGCCGCGTCGCCCGCCCGCCCCGCTGCCCGCTTCGCAGCCCGCCCGCCGCACTTCCCGCCTGCAGCGCCGCCCGCCTCGCCTGCTGCTCCCTGCCTGTGCACCGCCGCTTGCTCCTGCTGTGGCTGCTAGCTTCGCTCTAGCGCGTCCCCTCTGCTGCTGCCGCTGCTCTGCTGTGCCCTCACGCCTGAGCTATGGCCTCTATTCGCGTTCTTTCCTTCGATGCTGAGGGCCGTCCCGTGCAGTTCACTTCCTGGCTCGACGACCTGCAGTTGTATCTTATGAGCAATAGCACGGACCACATCTCCCTCTATGACTACGCGTCTGGTGCTGCCGTTGCTCCTGCTGCCACAGCCGAGCTTAGTGTTCGTTCCCACTGGCAGACTCGTGACGCTGCAGCTCGCCTGGCTATTCGCAGTCACCTGCCGTTCGCTGAGCTAGAGCACTTTGGCGACTGCAAAACCGCTAAAGCCCTATACGACGCTGTCGTTGCTCGCTACTCCTCACCTGCCACAGCCGAGCTTAGCCGTCTCATGCTGCCTTACCTGTTCCCTGACCTGTCCACCTTTGCTACAGTCGCCGATCTTATCACCCACCTTCGCACTAGTGATGCTCGCCTGCGTGCCGCCCTTCCCACCGAGTTCTGCGCTAAGAACCCCCCTCCCCTGTACTGGGCACTCCACTTCATAGTCACCCGTCTCCCTGACACCCTCAGCTCAGTGCGCGACTATTTCCTTGCTCGCTGTCCCACTGAGCTCACTGTCGCCCTCCTAGAGGAGAAGCTGCTAGCAGCCGAGAAGAGCATTGTCGCTGTAGGTGCTGCTCGCGGCGCTCCTCGCACCCCCATCTTTGAGGGGTGCTCTCCCTCTCCCCTCGCTCCCTCCTATGCTACTGCTGCTGCTGTTGACTTCCTTGGTGCTGAGTCTGCTGGCGCTGCTTCTGCTCCTGGTGGGAGGCGCCGCACCGGCAAGGGCAAGGGGGGCAAGGGTGGCGGGGGTGGCGCTGGGGGGGGAGGGGGTGGGGGAGGTGGGGGGGGAGGCGGTGCTGGAGGGAGCGGTGGCGGGAGTGCCGGTGGGAGTGGGGCCGGCGGCGGAGGCGGGGGCGGCGGCGGGAGCAGTGGCGGTGGTGGCAGCGGCGGCAGTGGCGGCGGTGGCGGTAGTGGCGGTGGCGGTGGCGGTGGTGGCGGTCGGAGCGGAGGTAGTGGCGGCGGTGGAGGTCGGAGTGGAGGCACCGGCTCGGGCCAGAGCTCCCAGCAGCAGCAGCGTCCCCAGTCGACCCAGCAGCTTCGTGAGTGGCTTGCTCAGCGTGGGACGTCGGGGGGCAGTGGCCGCTGTTCCTATGTCATTCGCACAGGTGATCGCAAGGGGCAGACGTGTGGAAAGTTCCACACTCAGTACCGCTGCTTCTTCCGCCTTGACGACGCTTGGCGTGAGGAGATGGGCGAGGATGTTGAGCGCCCTCGCTGGGCTGAGCTGATGAGGGCTGGTGTTGATGTCTTTGCTCTTGACTATGATGCTATTATTGCTGCCATGTATGCATTGACTGTTAGTGCCGAGGGAGACTGTTACTTGTGTGTGCCGCCTGACCCAGGTATAGAGCCCGCTGCCCTAGGTACTAGTGAGTCTGCTCTCTCTGGTATGGTGCCCCCTGTACTTGCTCCCTCTAGTGCTGTCCCGGCTGTTTGCGAGTCTGCTCTCTCAGGTACAGCACCCACAGAGACTGCTCTCTCAGGTACCGCACCGGCTGAGGCCTGTCACACCTTCACCCTTGACTCAGGTGCTTCCCGTTGCTTCTTTCGTGACAGTACTGAGCTCACACCGCTTCCTGCACCGGTCCCAGTCTCCTTGGCTGACCCCTCTGGGGGCCCAGTCCTTGCCCAGTCCACCACTGTCCTCCCTTGTCCGGCGGTTCCGTCTGGCTCGTTGTCGGGTTTCCACCTCCCCTCGTTCTCGACGAACCTGGTGAGCAACGCTGTCATCCAGGATCAGTGGGTTGACACCTTTACCCCTGGAGGACAGCGTGTGGCGATCTGCACGTGCTCTAGGACCGGCCGTCACCTGGCTACGTTTACCCGTCGGCCGGGGTCGAGTCTCTACACACTGACCACTGCGTCTCCTCAGGTCGCTGCTGTCGGTCAGGTGTCTGCGTCAGGTCTGGTAGCCCACGCCTGTGAGTGTCGTTCCCTGTCGCACCAGACTCTTCTCTGGCACCACCGCCTGGGTCACCCCTCCTTGCCACGCCTTCGTGGCATGCACCGTCGCCACCTTGTGTCTGGTCTTCCCAGGTCCCTCCCTCCCCTCCCTGCCTCGCCTGCGCCGCCTTGCCTTCCTTGCGTCGAGGGGCGGCAGCGCGCCGCTCCTCACTCCTCCTCGTTCCCCCCGATAGAGGCTCCTCTGCAGACCCTCCACCTGGACGTGTGGGGCCCAGCCCGCGTTCGTGGTCAGGGCGGTGAGCGGTACTTTTTGCTGGTTGTCGACGACTACTCGCGTTACACCACGGTCTTCCCCTTGCGCACCAAGGGTGAGGTCCCTGCTGTTCTGATCCCTTGGATCCGCACAGTTCGTCTCCAGCTCCGCCGCCGTTTCCGGACGGATCTTCCTGTCCTGCGTCTGCACTCTGACAGAGGTGGTGAGTTTTCCTCCGATCTCTTGAGGACCTTCTGTCAGGCGGAGGGCATTGAGCAGACCTTCACGCTTCCGGACTCCCCACAGCAGAATGGGGTTGCTGAGCGCCGCATTGGCCTGGTCATGGAGGTCGCTCGTACCTCCTTGGTCCACGCGGCGGCTCCCCATTTTCTGTGGCCGTTTGCTGTCCGGTACGCCGCGCATCAGCTCAACCTCTGGCCCCGTGTCTCCTTGCCGGAGACCTCGCCCACACTGCGTTGGACGGGGGAGGTTGGCGATGCGTCGCGCTTCCGGGTGTGGGGTGCTCGTGCCCTTGTCCGCGATACGTCCGCGGACAAGCTCTCCTCCCGCACGCTTCCCTGTGTCTTCCTTGGCTTTGTCCCTGACGCGCCTGGCTGGCAGTTTTACCACCCCACCTCGCGCCGGGTCTTCGCCTCTCAGGATGTCACCTTTGACGAGTCGGTCCCTTTTTACCGTCTCTTCCCCTACCGCACTGCCCCCCTCCCTCCCCCGCCGCTGTTCCTTGCTCCTGGTCCCCCTCCGGTAGACCCCCTCCCCCCTCAGGGTCCTGCTCCTTCAGGTGTCTCTCAGGTAGACCCTCCTCCCGTCGCTGAGCCTGTCGAGGTCACAGGTGACTCAGGTGCTGCTGCAGGTGGTGCTGCTGGGAGTGCTGAGTCTGGGGGTGCTGAGCCTGCGGGTGCTGGGCCTGGGAGTGCTGGGACTGCGGGTGCTGGGGCTGAGGGTACTGTGCCTGAGAGTTCGACGCCTGGGGGTGCTGTGCCTGGGGGTGCTGCGACTGGGAGTGCTGAGCCTGCGTGTGCGGAGTCTGGGGGTGCTGCGCCTGCGGGTACTGAGCCTGGGGGTGCTGCTACTGAGCCTACGGAGCCTCGGGTTGCTGCGTCTGGGGGTGCTCCGGTTCGGGGTGCTGAGCAGTCTCTCACACCGCAGCAGCTTCGTGACTGGTACGTCCGGCGCTTTCGCCGTCCTCGTGGCTCGGCTGGAGTTGGGGGTGCTGGAGCTGCTCGTCCTGGGGATGCTCCTACTGGGGGTACTGGAGCTGCCGGGACTGGTTGTTCTGGGAGCACTACGACTGGAGCTGCTGGAGCTGGGGACTCTGGCGCTGGCGGTGCTAGCGGAGTTGGAGCTGCCGCCTCTGGGGGTGCTCTTCCTAGCGGTGCTGCGGACCCTGAGGGTGGCGCTGCTGCTGGTGCTGCGGACCCACCTGGTGGAGCTGCTGCTGGAGCTGAGGACCCGAGCGGTGGCGCTGCTGCTGGTGCTGGGGACCCGGACGTTGGAGCTCCTGCTGGTACTGCGGACCCGGCCGCTGGAGTCTCTTCTGCTTCTGGAGACGCTGCGCGGCCGCGACCGTACTTCGTACCGCTCCTTCAGCAGGTTCTTGGGCAGGCTCCTCCTCCTTGTCCTCCTCCCTCCGTAGAGTGTCCTCCGACTGTCCAGCCGCAGTCACAGTTACCGCCTGCCTCGCCTCTCCCTGCTCCCTCTCCTTACACTGGTCCCACAGGAGGTCTTACAGAGCGTCGTGAGCCTGAGTCTCGTCCTGCGTCGCCTGTCCGTACTGCTCGCACTGGTCGTCGTGTCCGTCGTGAGCGTCCTCCTCCTGTCCCAGGCACTCACTACATGACTCTGCGTCCCTCTACTGCTCCTCAGCGTGTCCCTCTGCCGTCTCCTCCTTGCCGTCCTCTTTGCCTGCCGTTCCGGACCCTGAGTCTGACCGGTATCGTGCTGAGCACCCTACTGTCACGCGTCTCCTAGCTACTGTTGTCACTGACCCTACCTTTGAGTCCTCGGCTGCGTCTGCTCTGGTCGCTGAGTTGGTTGACTTTGCTGCTGCCTGTCGTCTAGACTACGCTGCTCGCCTTGTTGCTGGGTCTGAGTCTGCGTCTGTCTGTCCTCCGTCCGTCGGGGGTGAGTGTGCTCTTCGCACGGACGTCCTTGAGGACAGGCAGGAGGACTTTGACTCTCTCGCGGCTGCTGTACCTCATCTCGTGGCCTGGTTGCTTGCCCCTGAGGGAGACCCGGATGCACTAGACATCCCCACTCCGCGCACTTACGCAGAGGCGATCTCGGGTCCCTACTCCTCTCAGTGGCAGACAGCCATGGACGCAGAGATGGCATCCTAGAAGTCCACAGGCACCTACGTCGACGAGGTTCCCCCTCCTGGGGCGAACATCGTCGATGGCATGTGGATTTTCAGGGTGAAGCGGCCGCCAGGTTCTCCGCCTGTCTTTAAGGCTCGTTACGTTGCTAGAGGCTTCAGTCAGCGCCAGGGGGTTGACTTCTTCCAGACCTTCTCCCCCACCCCGAAGATGACCACTCTTCGGGTTCTGCTGCACGTTGCTGCTCAGCGTGACTACGAGCTTCACTCTCTTGACTTCAGCACAGCGTTCCTGCAGGGCAGCCTGCACGAGGAGATCTGGTTGCGCCGCCCACCTGGCTTTACTGGGTCGTTTCCTCCTGGTACCCAGTGGAGCCTCCGCCGGCCAGTCTACGGTCTCCGCCAGGCGCCACGCGAGTGGCACGACACACTGAGGACTACACTTGCGGCTCTTGGGTTCGCGCCGTCTACTGCTGACCCGTCGCTGTTTCTGCGCACAGACACGTCGCTGCCGCCGTTCTACATTCTCGTGTACGTCGACGACTTGGTCTTTGCTACTGCTGACACTGAGGCACTCGCTCGTGTGAAGTCGGAGCTGCAGAAGAGACACACCTGCACTGACCTGGGTGAGCTGCGTAGCTACCTTGGCTTGCAGATCACCCGGGACAGAGCTCGCCGCACCATCACCCTGACTCAGTCACACATGGTGCAGCAGGTCCTTCAGCGCTTCGGCTTCCAGTTCTCCTCACCACAGGCCACACCTCTGGCTACCAGCCACTCGCTCTCAGCTCCACCTCCGGACGAGTCCGTAGAGCCGAGTGGCCCGTACCCAGAGCTTGTGGGCTGCCTCATGTACCTGATGACTTGCACGCGACCTGACCTCGCGTACCCTCTTAGCATCCTTGCTCGTTACGTTGCGCCTGGGAGACACAGGCGAGAGCACTGGGAGGCTGCTAAGAGGGTGCTGCGCTACTTGTGCAGTACATCAGGCATGGGGCTGGTGCTTGGAGGACGCGACAGAGTTGTCCTCACTGGCCACTCGGACGCTTCTTGGGTGGACGACCTGGCTACGCAGCGGTCGTCACAGGGTTACACCTTCAGCCTTGGCTCTGGTTCTGTCTCGTGGCGGTCCACCCGCTCTTCTTCTGTTCTTGGCTCTAGTTGTGAGGCTGAGATCTACGCCACAGCCATGGCTGCCCAGGAGTTACGCTGGCTCACCTACCTGCTGACTGACTTGGGAGAGCGGCCTAGTTCTCCTCCAGTTCTGTACGGTGACAACAAGGCGGCCCTTGCCTTGTGTCAGGAGCACAGACTGGAGCACAGGACGAAGCACATTGCTCTTCGCTACTTTCTTGCTCGAGAGCTGCAGCAGCGAGGTCAGCTTCGGCTTGTGTACGTGGACTCGAAGGCCAACACTGCTGATATCTTCACCAAGGCGCTCCCGCCTAGTGATCATCAGCGGCACTGTACTTCTTTAGGCCTTGTGTCCACGTTTCCTCACTTGCTCACTGCTTGACATTCTTTGTACTGTACTTTATATATATCTTGTTGCTTGCTTGCTAGGTTTTGATCACTGTGTTGCTTGTCTTGTACTATATCTAGCACTGCATGTGAACTGGCCTTGACCCCCCCCCTAATATTATCTTCTTGACCCTGCCTTCCTCCCCACCACCTTTGCCCCCAAGGTTACCTCAATCATAAGGCCCGCCACTTTCCTCCCCAATGCCATTGAATCTTGTTTTTCACAACGGAATACCAGGTTTTGAGGGCAAAGGAAGACACATACTCAAAGCCATACTTGATATTACGGACATCTTTCAATCAAGTCACACATTTCAATACATATAAAAGAAGGTTTAAAGCAAGGGTGCGCATTCCTAGGGGTGATTTTCGGGTGTATTGGTTTGGTACACCCCTTGGAGTCCTGTGAATGGTTGGCGAAGAGTCCAACCATACGAAACACTGGAGCGAGGATTGGAGAATGTGCTAGCGAACACAAAAAAAATCGCTCACAAGTTAGGTTGGGGGAACAGACGACGGAAGGGGAGGCAAAAGATAAACCTTTGCCTCTACCCCCCCCAAAGTGCACCCTTGCTTTAACGTAAGTCGAATGATCGCTTTTCTACCAAAGTTGTAATTATTTCCGTATTTTTATGTTATATGATGTTTCCATGTTTAGTAGTCATTGTACTGTTTTTGTCCTCTCATGTATTCTCATTTCTATCCCCCAATTATTCTCATTTTGACCCCCTAGGCATTCTCATTTTGACCCCCTGATGTTCTCATTTTGACCACCCTGATATTCTCATCTTGACCCTCCCTTCCTCCCCAACACCCTTGCCCCAAAGGTTAACTCAATCCTAAGGCCCGCCACTCTCCTCCCCAACGCCCCTTGAATCCTGTTTTCCACGCCGTAAATCCGGGTTTTGCGGGCATTGAGGGGGCATGCACGATAAAATAAAGCTAAGCTAGATGAATCATAATGAAGTAGAATCAAGCTAGCAAAGCCTAACAAACTCGTCGTACTCTCACGCGTTCCCCACTCAAAGCTGGGTGGCATGAGATACACCCTGCTTGACAAGATAATGACTGAGAGCATTTTTTAGGGCGTCTAATTACCTGGCCGCTCCTAGGGGTCAGAGTGCTAGGGGTTTCCGTAATTCTACCCAGAAATAGTTAAATTTTGAAAGATTGAAGAAGGCTACCACTTTGGGGAAGATGGTAGGTGTTCTGTAGAGCAATTACCGCATACTCCTTTTCAATCATCTGCATGTTGCTAGCTTATACGACATACTACATATTGTCTTGTGGATATTAAAGCCTGGTAGGTTGTTTGTTCATGCCACCCGTATGTATTTCAAAAGGAAATCGAAGGTATCGAGACCCCGGAGGCGTCAGAATGGCGTGGCACATTAGATGGAGATTAATCGGAATCGGCGCAGTCGGCGAGCAGAGCGACAGTGAATACGGGCAAGCAAAAAACAAGAACGTCGAACAAGTTCTTTCTGGAATGCCGCATGCTTCCAATGGGGGCAACAAGAAGCCCACTGAATTGGAGGAAGATGACCAGCTCGTTGCTTTGCGCACACTGCTTGAGGGTCGAGGAACCCAGTCGAACACCCAACGAGCACAGATGCAGAGTAGGTGATCGTGTTGTGGATCGTGTTTTACCGTCTTATGCAGGCGCATGATGACGATGCAAAGACCGTTGCTCGTCTGGAAGAATTGTTGCTGAACGCTCTAGCAAAGAGCCGCGGAGGGTCTCGTCGTCGGAAAGCGGAGAAGCCGAGAGTGCCGGGACTCGAATGTGCCAACCCCAAACATTGCCGTATGGAGTCTGACAGCGCTGTATCCAAGGGCGATGAGGACAATGAGAGGTGATTTGCGTCGTCGCCATATGAGGTCATCGAGGACGCCAGTGCTCTAGTGCGCTCTAGATCTCTTCCCTGCAAACAAGACGTTGAAGGTGTGTAATGGGTTTTGTTTTGTGAAATGCCGCACGGTTGTTGCCGTGATGGTTGACATTCTGGTTTCTGTTTATGTGCATTTTGTTCGTTATGGATACAAATGAAATTAGTGGAAATTTGCGTTAATCTTTTTATATTTAACATTTAGCGCATGTGTGTCCTTGTGGGGATTTACCTGTTTCTGAGCAAGCCGTACGCAACGATGATGTTTTACCCAAGCAGCGATGACAAAACTGACGGACTGTGTACGGTTTTTGACTGTATGCCCCACGCTATGCGTGTGTGGCCTTGGCGACAAATCGTGTTGCTGGTACTTGAACAAGACGTTGAGCGAGTGTAAGACTAGGGCTGCATCGCGAGTTCGTGATATCGTGCTCGGGTTGTTCCGAAACGAGCGAGATGCTGCTAGCCCGTAAGCACAAAAGAAGGAGGGCATCGCTCAAAAGATTTGCCAACGTATTGGCATGGTGGGCGGCAGAGAAGGTTTGTGGAGTGTCGTGTTGATTAGTATCCAGCGGCATGGTGACACTGTATATCAAATATTGATTGTTCTCAATACATTGTGCTGTGTGTAAAAACGCTGGCAGTGTCCAACTGGAGCAACGATCGCCACGGCATGCCTCTGCTGCAATAAAATAGACCGTGATCGGCATAGGAGGGGGAGGCAGTGCAACTTACCATATTTTATTATTGTTATAGCACCCTTCTAGATTGTATGCACCGAATTCATTCGGTTTCCACCGAATTACCTTCTACCGAATTCGGAAAGGGCCCGTTGGGGACGCTTCGCGACACACAGAACATTCTAATAAGACTCGGGTTATTTCCTTTGTGTAGCGCCTATATAAAGTCTCGTGATGTACACAGGTGATCATATTATAATTCCTGAAGCAGTTCCTTCGATCCTCACAACACGCTTGCCAAGCTCAAGCGTCAACTCGAAGAATTCACGTTGGAAAATCATCAGGTACCAGTGGAAATGCAACATCTTCGCAATTCGGCTTCTAACCCGCATGGTCATGCTGCACCATTTCCTGCGCCTGCACCATCTCTTGCGCCCATCGCGTCTACTTGCGCGGATGTGCTACCGGAACGTGGAAGCGCACTCAAGGCTCAGAACACCGACTCGTTTGACACAAGTCAACGTGACCCGAACGTGCGGACATGGCTCTTCATGCTCAAAAACTGCTTCGCCGCGAGTGGGGTGCAAGGGGCGGACGGGCAGCAGCGGATCGAATATGCCGTAACGTTGCTGAGGGGCCTGGCCTTGGAGTGGTGGCGCCAACTTACGCAGACTGCTGTACGGAGGGCTTAATTAGACGGGGCGAGGGGCATGCAGCTGCAACTTCGAGCTTAGGGAGTTTAGCTTTGGGTGTTACCACGGTTCCGACGACATGGTAAAGATTCGAAGCGGCGCTGAAAAGTAGGTTCGACTTAGCGAACGCCTCCGAAGCTGCTAGGAAGCGTCTGCGTCACTTCTGACAGATAGGAAACGTCCAGGAGTATACACAATAGCTATGCATCACGGAAGCAAAGATCGCAACCTCGAGGTGTTAAAGTCAAACATAGTGAAGATCATCGTGATACATGCGTTGTCCACCTTCGAGTCAGTAGTCACAGCAGTAGAACGCGCCTACACAGTACGAAGCCGACTGGGTCGTGACCATCGCGATAGGGGATACAAACCGATCACCGACAATCGATCAAATGACGGACCGTCGCCCATGGAGATTGGTGCAGTTAACACTGACGACTCACATCGAATGGGTTTTAAGGGAAACTGTCGCTATTGCAAAAAGACGGGACACATGAAGCGGGACTGTCCACAACGTAAGGAGCGGCAGCAGAGAAACAAAAACCACTAGTAGACAGCGGGTCGCTAGTTGGCGTGGAAGCTTACGTACCCGCCATGTCTATCAACATAGAGGAGACGACCTTAAAACACTCATCTATGCCGAACGAGGTAGACACTATTGATCGACCAATCGTGCTTCTAGGGAAGCTTCGTGTAACTCCTATCAAGATTTTCTTAGATAATGGAGCTAGCCACTCGTTCGTCTCTTCTTCATTAGTCAGTCGTCTCCATCTCGAAACAGATTCATCATGCATCTTCAAGGACGCTTGCATGATAGATGGGATGCCTCTCCACATAGGACCAATCATTTGAACGTTGTGTGTAGTGCTATGACCAATTACTATTAGACGCAATTTTGACTCTTCGAGGCTGGACGGTTGTGACTTCATCTTTGGTGGGGATTGACTACTGTCGGTTAGTACTCAGTTCATTGGGCTCAAGGAAGCTACAGCGTCAAGGTAGACGGGGAGTTCCGGGAGCTGCCAAAGTGGGGCGATTGTGCCACATCATCCATATCTATTATCAATGTTGTTCATGTGCAACTGCTGGTGAAGAGTGCAACACAGATCTTCGCGGTTTTCCTTGAGGAGGTTGAACCCGGGGAGCGGAAAGGAGGGAGCGCAGCAGTTGGTAAGAAAACGACCCTGTTGAAGTGAGTGCACTGTTAGCAGAGCTTCCACACGTCTTCCCCGAGGAGTTGCCCCCGCGGTTACCTCCTAGCTGAGCAATAGACCATCAAATAGAGCTAGAGCCGGGAACCATGTAATGTGATGCAATCGTATGTATCCACGGATGCATGTCTCTCATCATATATCCGAGCATTGCATGCATGGTATAAACGCGTGCAAGAATTTATGTTCGGTGTTGTTTGGACTATATGAGTGTGTGGGAATGATTTTTTTCTTGATAAGATATCTGAAATTGCTTCTCCGTTTGAGAGCTTTCCGACGAACCAAGAATCGTCGCGATCGGAGCAAGAACAAGAAAGTTATGATCGATCGATGTTTTAATTGTGATGCGGCGACTGCGGGGTAGAGTGACTCTGTATGGGGTATAGACTTCTGGGGTTTGGGAACTTTCGTCACTCTATTTTAGTTGACAGCCAAGTGGTTGGGAGAAGCCAAACCAGGTTGGGAAGTGTGACCAAATTGGGTGAGGTAGATTTGGGAAGTTGGGAAGGTGATTAAAGACGGACTGGGGTTACTATAGGGAGGGAACCTCTTGTGCTTATGGGGTTTCCTTGGTTGGGGACTCCTTGGGGACCTTCCCTCTCGTCCTCCTCATCCTCCCTTACCTGGTTTCTAGCAACTCTAACTCTCTAGTGTGGTTCTTAAGAGAGCAATAGTTATTGAGTTAGGTTTGAGCTCCAGCATTCCCTTAGTGCGCCGCAACTCATAACTCAAGATATACTTCACCCTTTGATTGGAAATTGTAGCCATGGTCTAGAGCTACAACATACCTGATTTTAATGATGAAATTTTTGTCGACGGCGCTTCTTTTCGAAATTATAGTCCAACAATCTCGAGACTTTTCAGCCCCTAATGTTCCTAGACTCCGTCATTAATCCTATCAAGTGGTATTAATGTTGATTAAGGAGTTCATGAAGAGTCTACTGAGGTGCGAAGACCCTTCAGACCCTCCATGGCCTGTGGGTGTGCCTAAGTGGAGTCCTGAAGATTGGATGTGGCTTCCGCTAAAGGGAAACTCCGCCGAAATTTTATTGGCGCCGACACTTGTGAAAATATTGAAGATTTTCAGTGTGGACAGCAAAGGTTGGAGCTGAAACCTGAGATTGGGTGAAAACAAGATAAACTAAGGGAGAGAAGATGCAGCTGAGAAGAGGAGTGGGCCGCCACCATCGAACATTGAGGCATTGGATGGCTCCAATTATGAGGAATGGAGCTGGAGGATGAGGAGTGCCTTAAAGCGCTAAAAGTTGCTGAAAACTGCAATGGGGGAAGAGAAGTTGCCGGAGGAAGGAGATGCCGACGATCGGTGGATTGAGAAGAGCGTGGTGCTGTTTGACCTCATCCTTCAATCGGTCAACAACGACATGTTCCAGCACATCAAAGACTTAAGGCGTGAAAGCTACTATGCGACATAATTCAGCTCAACACGCTGTCGATGGTGATTGTGTTGGAGAAGGAGCTGGCTGCCCTCTCCATGCGACCGGGAGATGATGTGCAGAGGCACCTAAGCGAGGATGACAGCGGCGGGCAGCAAGATGTTGCAGATGCAGCAGTGCACCAAGAACATCTCGGTGCTCGACCATTCGTGGGACAACCTCATCCCTACCCTCAACTCTGAGCAGGACCGGTGGACACCTAAGTGGCCACGACAGCACATTCTGCAGGAGGGCTTCCGCAGGCGCCATACGGTAGGTAGTGTTGCCAACAAGACTGCTGAGGGGTATGGAGTTGTAGGAGGTAGCAAAGGAAGAGGGAGTTGTGAACGTGCACGAGGTGGCATTGTCCAAGGTTCTAGTGTACAAGGTGAAAGTTCACATGGTAACGCCTCCCTCGGGATGTTCTTTGTGGTTGAAAATGTGCAAGGGGGTGGGGATGATGAGGGTTCGGTTGGGAAGGTTGTGATGCACCCCCTCACTTGCTAGGTGATAGATTTGCTTGACGAGGTAAAGCCCCCTAGAAAGATTAAGTTTGTGGCTAACCCTTCGTGTGCTTTGCGCCCTGTGATTGGTGTTAGGAATGCCAAGGTGATGGGAGCCGATAGGGAGCATGTGGGCCCGAGGAATGTGCTGCTGGTTGAAATTTTGTCCGCTAACCTTCTTTCTGTGCGCTGGCTACAGAAGGGCAAGGCTGAAGTTACCTTCGGCCCAACCATCTGCCTTGCAAAGCTTGGGAAGTTGCTGCTGTGGAACTTGGTTGAGAAGAGCAGCTGCATCAAGGGCCTATAGCAGCTGCCCATCATCCCTTGGAATGGGAAACCACCAGCAACAACAGCAGCAGCAGTTTCAGCTAAAGAACTGTAGGAGGAGAGCAGACTTCACCAACTGATAGGGCCCTGGATGTAGTCAAGAAAGTGCAGCGACCACAGCAGCCACACGATGAGGTGATTGCTTATGTGGATTGAACAGAAGCATGGGCAAAATCTTCATCTAGGAGTGGTGAGGCTGATTGGGAGACGTGGCACGAGAAATTGGTGAAGGATGGGAGCTTGAATGGGATAGAGTTGAAGGGGGCAGAACAGGAGATTGGGAGCTGCCCTACATGTCTTGATACGAATTTCACGAAGTCTCTTCGACAGCAGTACACGGCCAGCCAAGGCCCCTTGTGCGCTTCTGCAGATGGATGTTGTGGGCCCTACGAGGGCCCCTTCTCTCTCGGGCAGCCGCTACTTCTTGACCATCGTGGATGACCATCACGCGTGCTGTGTGGGTGTTCCCTCTAAAGACTAAGGGGGAGGTGTCAGCCGCTGCTCTTAAGGAGGAGAAGCCGGAAGCTCAAGGGGAGAGCAGACACAAGGTGAAGGTAATTCGCGCCGACAATGGGGGGGAGTTCATTGGTGCTGGTTTTGAGGTGGTGCTGAAGCGGAAAGGGGTTCAGCATTAGCTCACAGTGCCCTACAACCCTCACCAGATTGGCGTAGCTGAGCGGTTCAACCGGACCCTGCAGGAAGGTGCTCGCACTCTCCTTGGGCGTGCAGGGCTGCCGGATCCGTTTTGGGTGACTGCACTACGGCAGATTGCCCACGTGAAGAACAGGGTGCTGGTGACTGTGGGGGACAAGCAGTGGGTTCCCTACACCAAGTGGTAAGGGAGAGCACCTCAAAAAACATGCCGAGAGCTTATGGGTGCATGATGGTGTTTCATGTGCCTAAGGAGAAGAGGGGAAGGTAAGAAGCTTCTAGGAGATGGGATGTGTATTTGGGGATTGTGAATGAACATAAGGGTTGGCTGTTATGGGACAGGAACTGTCGAGATAGTAAAGATAGTTAGGAGCCATAGCTAGGAGAACCCTAGCTAGGCAAGAGAAGTTTAGGCAAAGAGGAGTTGCACTAGTAAGAATGGGGATACAAATAGCAAACCCTAGAAGGGTTGTACTCGCTATAGAGCACCCCACTACAGGCTAGAGCATAATATTCTGACACACCCCCATAGCCAAAGTGGGGTGTAATCAGCAGAGCAAGCAAAACAGTACAAGCTCAGGGTGGATCACAATGTCACCACACATTCTGAGCACAAGTTCAAGAAGCAATAGTTTAAAGTTCACAATTATGAGCAAAGCTAGTGGTAGTCACAACGGGCAAGTGAGGAGGAGGAAAGAGACTATGAGAGGAGAGGAGGTAGTGGGCGGCAGCTGAAGCTGCTGGCACACGGCGCAACTGGAGCAACTGGCACACGGGCAACTGGAGCAACTGGCACACTGGCAACTGGAGCAACTGGCACACGGGCTACTGGAGTAACTGGCTCCGCGGCTGAAAGTAGCGGCAGACGAGCAACGGACTCACGGGCGACTGGAGCAACGGGCTCACGGGCGACTGGCGCAACGGGCTCACGGGCGACTGGCGCAACGGTCTCACGGGCGACTGGAGCTGCTGGCTTCACGGCGGCCACCCCCTTCAACCTCCCCAAACTATCCCACTCCCCCTGACACACACCCGCTGCTACACCGCTAGCTCCACTCCCCCTTCACCCCCCCTTAGTACCACTCCAACGGCTCCAACAAGTCCACCCCCCCTCAGCGGCAGCTGCAGCACAGGGAGACGGAGGAGGAGGAGGAACAGGGAACGGCACTCAGTGGCTTCACCCCCATACCCCTCACCCCCAAACCCTAATTCAGGAGAACGGGCTGTAGGAGGGGTGGGGCGCCAGTAGAAGCACGGGGGACAGTGGGGAGGGCAGGGGCAGCGAGGAACGGGCCGCCCACGGGCCTGGCATAGCCGCCCGAACCGCGCGCAGGCGGCCCGAGCCGCGCGCGGGCCTGGCGCTTCCCGTACGGGCCGCGCGCGGGCCTGGCGCAGCCCGTACGGGCCGCACGCCGGCTGTACGGGCCGCGCGCAGGCCACGACGGGCGACGGGGGGCGACGCGCGGGTCCCCGTCGCCCGTCGCAACGCCTCCCGGGGGCGACGCGTCGAGTGACGGGGCAGAAGCCCGCCGCGCGCCTCGGGGCGCACAGCGGGCAGAGAACCGCCGCGCGCCACGGGGCGCACGGCGGGCAGAAAACCGCCGCGCGCCTCGGGGCGCACGGCGGGAAGAAAAAACTGCCGCACGCCACGGGGCGTGCGGCACATAGAGTAGCAGCGGAAGTTGCAGCGGAAGCAACGAGGTGGTGAGCCCACCCACAGGATCGATCCAAAGGGATCGACCTGCTCTGATAGCATGTCGAGATAGTAAAGATAGTTAGGAGCCATAGCTAGGAGAACCCTAGCTAGGCAAGAGAAGTTTAGGCAAAGAGGAGTTGCACTAGTAAGAATGGGGATACAAATAGCAAACCCTAGAAGGGTTGTACTCGCTATAGAGCACCCCACTACAGGCTAGAGCATAATATTCTGACAGGAACTGCCAAAGGCTGACTTTGTCAAGGGATGTGAAGTTCCCCGAGGCAGCAGCAGCAGAAGCTTCCTACTACACCGCTGATTGTTGAGGCCGATGAAGTGCAGCAGCCTTCGAGGCAAGTCGAGTTTTCTGTTTCTGAGGAGAAGATCTCTAGGGTGACTGAGGATGGGGGAGAACCTGAGGTGGAGGAGTAGCAAGAGCAGTAGCAGCAGCAGCAGCAGCAGCAGCAGCAGCAGCAGCAGCAGCAGCAGCAGCAGTACCTGTTTCTGTGTGCGGTGGAGCCACTTAGCCGCTTGGTTGAGAAGAGGGAGCTGGGGATTGGAGAGAAGGGCTGTGAAAGACTCGCGTACGTGGGATACGCAGACAACACAACGCTATTGCTGGAAGGAGAGGCACAACTAGCGGCGGCGGGCGCGGTGCTTCAAGACTTCGCAGCAGTGTCGGGGCTGAAGGTGAACACCGGGAAGTCCTCTGTGCTGCCGCTGGTGAAGAACGTGGGGGAACCGGCGCCGACTGGTCTGGGCTACAAGTGGGTGGAGAAAGAGATTGCAGAAAGGTTACTGGGGGTGTGGATAACACCCGGGGGAGATGCAGAGATTACGTGGGAAAAGGCTTTTGACAGGGCAGCAGGGGAGTTGAGTAAATGGCAAGTAAAGTATTTAACGACGGGGGCGAGGGTGGCCATCATCAACAGCTATATCATCCCGATCTTCCTCTTCCAGGCGCAGGTGTATCCTCCAGACGACATGTGGTGGAGAAGGGTGGAGAAGCTGGTTGAGAATTCTGTGTCACGAAACCACGCGGATACGGAAAAACATTTCAGACTATGGAGCAGCGGACTGATTTACGCGCCGAGAGAGCTGGGGGGGCTGGGAGTGATCGACCTACGTGGAAGAATCGATAGTGTGGCCTTACGGTGCGCGGGGTTGACGCTGTTGCAAGAGAGTTCCTTACGACGTGGAATGGCGGAAAGAGCAGCGGGTATGCCTCTGGGGTGGGCGACGCTGTACGCGCACAAAGCGGTGTTAAAAGGGAGTTTGATTCAGAGCAGGAGGTGGGCGAGAATTTTTAAAGCGGTGCTTAAATCGACGGTGGTGGAGGTGAAGGAGGCGGCGTCGAGATGGGAGGTGGCAGAGGAGTTCATCTGTTTCAACAAGCGGATTATCCACCGGGGGAACGCCCCTTTCGGCGGACAGAAAGGCACTGAGAAGCTGAGCAAGTGGAAGATGCGGGATATGGTTCTACGGAAGTGGGACGGCACGGTGGTGTTGAAGTCAAAAGAAACGCTGGCGAGAGAACTTGGGGGGGCGAAAGAAGCAGAGATGGCGCTAAAGGCTTTTGCGGCAGAGATGTCTGTGGGAGATTTGCGCCTGCATGGGAAGGAAGGTCGAGCTATGTGGCCTTGACGGTAACGGGGAACGAGCGGCATGGAAGGTGAAGATTGTGCTGGGGTGTGACAGTGTGGTGCCAGTGGTGTTCTCCAAGACACGAGCTGTAAGGGAGGTTGGAGATGCCAGGGCGCGGCTGCTGGGCTCGTCCCTGTCTGAGGAGGACAAGGTGGCCCCGCTGAAACGACTCAGGGGGCTGGGCAAGGATGCGGAGGCAGTAGAGGTGAAGAGGGCGAGCTGGGAAGCTCGGGCGGGCAGGAAGATTGATTGGGACCGAGGGAGGCGCATCAGGGACTCCCTGGTCACTCCGCTACGTGCGCGGGATGTGCTGCTCCGGGCGCAGAACCTGAACCTCCAGGTGGGGGAGGGGAGCCTAGTCTGGAGATCGTGTTCGCTCTTCCCCCCTAGCACATGCAAAGTGATGTCGCCGAATCTCTGATTCGCTAAGGGCGCGTGTCCTTGAGGTCGAACTTTTGCCAAATTCGAGCTTCAAGAGTGGTTGTACATGGTAAAAAACAAATAAAAAACGTTTTGCCACGTTACAAAGCGATAATTGGCTCGAACTTCGACATTTTTTGCAGGAAGATACGCGCCCTAATGTACACACATGGGACGTAATCACGCCTTACATTCCAGATCTGGTTACAAATTTTATGCCTTGCAACCCGCGACCGCAGATTTAGGGCGTGCATTTTTTTTTTTTCATTTTTGGCAAATGTTCGGACGGAGCCCCCAAATCGGCCGGACGGAGCTCCGTCTGGACGATTGAGAATCAGGTCAGGACGACTGCCCGACCGGACCACAAATGTGAAATTTATTTGCACTTTCGAAAAATAATCGCCGTAACACGAATTACTGATTCCGTAAAGCTCTCGCAAGTATCTTTATACAAAATTTGCGGCGCGGTACTGGTTGTGGTTGTACCCACTTCGCGCGCCAATGATAGCGCAGCCAAAGTGGACGGTCCGATATGCCGTTCGGACGGTTTCAGGGCGCGTCCCCTCCTCGATCGATCCGACCCTCGATCGATCGAGGGACAGGTACAGTGTCGCATTTGACAAGGTAACCTTATTTCGAGATGGCTAGCGAATGTATAGTAACTGGGGCCCAACGTTCTTGTCACCTCTGCTGATGACGATCGATATGCCCTCGTGGCCACACCGATCTCGGCTTTTGTAGGATCGCTAGTTTTTTTCCCCTTGAATTCTCGATCCTGTATCCCTGGGCTCGAGATCGATCTGTGACTGTCACCTCCTACCAATTCTGCCCCAATCCTGCGATCGGTATGCCCGATCGGGTTTTCACGTCAATCTCGCGATCGATCGAGGGAGGGGACGCGCCCTAATCAGCAGGGTAGACCGGATCACTTTTTTGGCAGAAAAGTGTCAGATTTGGTCCGGAGTGTAGCGACGCCGCAGAGGGCCTTGCGAATTTCCAAACGATGTTTGATGACATTAGTAACCCTACAAAAGTGGGGTCATCTTCTTGACGATGGAAAGTGAAAAATTACACGCCCTTAGACGACGACCCTGGTTTGCAAGCCAGTCGCGTCTCTTGCCCCAACCAACCTTCCTGAGCACAAATGCTCATGAACAAAAGTACAGGAGTTCCTAGCAATAATACAAGGTACAGAAGCTTGAACTCAAAGTGCCAGCGGGACAAACGCCCGGCTGAGTCCCTATCATGTGCTAGCTGAGAATATAGTCGCTAAGACAGACTTAGTGTCTTGCCCACGTCGCCCGCGTACAACCATTTCTCGAACCTCCCATCCATAGCGCTAGTTAGAACCTAAGCCATCGTGGAGGTAGATTCTGTCAGGCGTTTATCGAGCATCTGGTGGGCGCGAGGTGGACGTGTTTTAGAAGCGGAAAGTGCGTAAAGGTTGAGGCAAGAAAGCAGCGAGGAGCCGCGAGGCACGGATGGGAGAATTCGCGATTTCGTGCGAGAGGCGGTCGGGTGTGAGCCGCACTCGACGGGCGTGGCCTGGACTGGGGCTGCAGCGATTTCGCGAGAGGCGCGGACGCGGAGTGAGCAGCGACGCGGCGTGGAGGCGCGGTCTCGAAAGAGCAGCGATAACGCGGAGGTGCGTGGGGGATGCGAGCAAAAAAGTGAGAGAGGGTAAGCAGCGATTTGTGAGGGGTTAAGCAGCGATATGCGAGCGGGTAAGCAGCGAGAAGGCGCGGGGGTGAAAGTAGCGAAAAGGTCGCCGGCGCGGAATAAGCAGCGAGCATGCACGGTGGAAGGCGCGGCGCAGCGCCCCCTGCGCAGCGCGGCAGCGCCCCCTGCGCAGCGCGGCAGCGCCCCCTGCGCAGCGCGGCAGCGCCCCCTGCGCAGCGCGGCAGCGCCCCCTGCGCAGCGCGGCTGCGCCCCCTGCGCAGCGCGGTGGAGTCGCGCTGCACCGCCCCCTGTGCAGCGCAAATTCCATGTCATAAAGCACCTCCTTTCCCCCCCTCAAATCGTACCCGTTTCAAATGTCTCCCTTGCATCTCTGTGTACTCCCGTCTCCGCCTCACTCCCTTCTTCCCCCTCTTCACTCTTTTCCTCCCCTCTTCCTTCCGTCTCTCCCCTCCCCCCCTAAACTCCCATCTCTGCCTAACAGCGCCTCTCTTCCCGTTCCCCTCTGCATTAGTCCCCTCTCCACCCTTCCCCCTCTCTACTCCCCTCGCCACCCTTTCTCCTCTCTGCGTTACTCCCCTCGCCACCCTTTCTCCTAACAACTATACCCTTTCCCTTCTCCCCTTCCCTTGTTCTCTCCCCTTTCCCCTCTCTGCCTTACTCGCTCCTCTACCCTTTCCCCTCTCTGCCTTACTCCCTTCTCTCCCCTTTCCCCTCTCTGCCTTACTCGCTTCTCTACCCTTTCCCCTCTGCCTTACTTGCTTCTCTACCCCTTCCCTTCTCTGTCTTGCTCGCTTCACTACCCTTTACCCTCTCTACCTTACTCGCTCCTCTACCCTTTCCCCTCTCTGCCTTACTCGCTTCTCTACCCTTTCTCCTCTCTGCCTTACTCGCTTCTCTACCCTTTCCCCTCTCTGCCTTACTCGCTTATCTACCCTTTCTGTGTCTCTGCCTCACTCACTCTCCAGTATTTCTAGCTTTCCCATATTACCCCCTCTCTCTTATTCCCCCTATACCTCCATGCAGCATGGACCATGCCTGTTTACCCCATTCCCCACACTCCATATTCCCCACCCCACTCCGCCTCTATCCATCCGCGTGTCCTCCCATCCTCGCCATAGTCACCCAGGCGAGGCGCATTGTTCCGTACGTGTACGTAGCAGCATGAGGAGTCAATGAGGAGCGCCAATGAAGCACCACGCGCACGGCTCGCCGTGGGTCGCCATCTCCGCTAAGCGCCTGGGGGGGGCTCTGGCGCCCCGCGGACGCCGCCAAGGCCGCCAGCCCCGGCGCCCGCCCGCTGTCGCTGTCGCGCGCGCGCTGGCGCTAGCGGTGGGCGGGCGAGCGGTGGGCGTGCGGGGCGATGGCGGCGGTGCAGATGGGCGTCGCGCTGCTGCTGCTGGCCGTCACTGCCACCTCGCTGCTCCTCCTCGGCTGCATCCGCCTCCCCAACCGCCAGGTCCCACTCGCTTTCCCCTCGCCTCTCCCTCCCGCATCCCCCCCGTCGCCCCTCCCAGTGATCATTCCCCAAGTTGGTCATCTCTCCTCTCCTCGTTAGCCTCCTGCCTCCTTGAAGGTCCCCCCTTCCCGTCATCGCCCTGCCCCCTCTACACTGCCCTTACCTCACAGCCCCTGCCTTCTCTCCACCACAATTCCCGCAATTCCCCTCAATGCCTCGCTTCCCAACTTTCCGCCTTTTCAAGCTGCACCCGCCGCTCCCTCCCCAATGGCACCCCACGGCAGGCGGGGTGGAGCATAGAGCTGCCGCATGAGCCGCACGACCCCGCTGCCAACTGCTCATCCGCCAACCCCACCGTCGTCGTCAAGGCAAGCCCCCCCGCCCCATCTGCCTCCTGCCCTCCCCACTCGCATTCTTCCCACAATTTCCACCCTCTTGTTGTCTTGCTTCCCCTGTGTACCACCTTACCCCCCGCCACTCCCACCCCCTTCCTCCCAAATGAGTCTGTGGTACTCGGACTCTATTCTACCTGCCACTCGTCTTTCTCCCTTTGCCCTGTGAACGAGTTCTTGCCCTCTTGCTCCCCCCATTATTCCCCAAGACCAATCCCCTCTTGCCCCACCTTTCCACGTCTGTCCTTTCTTCTCCAGACTTTTCTCCCCACTTTTCCCGTTCAGACGAGCCACGCCCTTCGCGTTGCCTCACGCATGCCATTCGTGCTGCCTAACGTGCGCCTCGTTTGCAGCCCTGCTCGCGCAGCGTGCGGTGCCTAGCTCGTGCCGCATTTGATGCCCTGCGCACGCCCCGTTCGCCGCCCCACGCGCGCCTTGTTCAATGCACCGCGTGTGCTCCGTGCTCTGTTTAGCGAGCGCCCCGCTCCATGCCCCGCGCGCGCCCCGTACGCTGCCCCACGTGCACCCCGTGCACTGCCCAGCGCGTGCACCATTCACTGCCTAGCGTGCACCCCGTGCGTTACCTAACGTGCGCCCCTTTCTCGGGACGCTTCTTCGTTCCTTCCATCACCTCCGGTAGGTCATTATGGTCAAATATGTTGAAGGATAGAGTGCACAATCGGATTTCTGCATAGCTGTTGTAAACGTTCATAGCATTTCGGTCACAGCTCTGAATGACATGCTATAAATTAGATCTAGAGCGCCTTGACTTCACTTACAATAGACGATTTGAATCGCACAATTTCATGAAAAAATGACGACGCAATGTAAGTTTGAACAAACGGCACTAGAGCAGCCACTGTAGTCTTGAACACAAATTAGGATAAGTTAACTTACAAGTGGGGAATGAGAAGCGGGGAATGACTTCCAGCCTCAACAAACTCCAAGAGCCGAGGTAGAGTGATGAGAAACAGTGCCACACTGTCCCCAACCACGAAGGGTCTTGAAAAAAAAAAACCTCCACAAAGGCCTACACCAAGAGAAATATTACACTACACATTGTAATGTAAATATTCTTGAATGTCTGCTGCTCACACGTGCGATACGCCGAACATTGGACACACGACAAAATAAAAAATGAGCATGACACAGAAATGACGACAGGACACGCAAATATCGATATCAACTTGACATACAAACTCAACATCATGACTCATTATTGGCACACTATTCTAAGCATGAAATATACACTACCTTATGCCCTCATGCCAATCCATGCATGTACACGGACAACAGCCAAGTTCAAACCATGGGGTTGCACCAACACCAGTCAATGACAGGGTTGTGCTGTCGCAGCCAATCATGTCCCAGTACCGTGGATCTAGCATCGTCGCGAGAAACTTCATGCTAAAGCCGAAATTGTCGCCGCATTCAATCCGCATCGTCAGTGTTCCCTCCAAAATCTAGAGGCGTCCCATCTACTAGGCAAGCGTCGATTTCGGGAAAACACCTGTCAAGTTGCAGCTTGCATTTTTTGCTGTCACCAAGTTGAAGAGGCTATGGCCAGCCCCTTCGTCGACGAACATTTTTGTACTTTAACACCTTTCCGGCGACCAGCACAGGGTGATCCCCATGATTATCTCCGTTTTTCGGCCAAGTGCGATCGATTGCATACATTAGAACCACAACTCGACGGAGCACAGTCAGTAAGGGTCCCATTAATTAATGGCTCTTTTTATTTCCCTGCTCCTTCCTGTTGTTCCCTTTTGGCGGCGTTTTGTCTGGGTAGTCTCTAATGTAGTGACCCATCTTCCCACACGTATAACATGTCCCTTTAATGGGGCAGTTAGGTGCTTGGACTCCGTTGATTGTGGCCCGTTGGGTCTGGAAGCAATTACGGTCTCCCTGCCGAAAACCTGCCCTCGCATAAAGCTTTATCTCGTCTGTAGACTCGGCCAACCGTACAGCTTCCAAGAACGAAGTCGGGTGATATCGGCGCATCTTGGACCGTATCTCGTATTTTGAGATCGCTTCGAGCAAGAACCTTCGGCATCTTGCGCCCCACTCCTTCAACGTGCGTATCTTGGTTACTTCGAAGATTGATGTTGCCACTTGATTAGCCAATGTCGAGGTCCTGTCTGCCACATGTGTCACACGTGTCGGAGTCCCAGTGTCTAAGGTTAGGCGCTACCATCCAAGTGCTGCGCCTCGCAAAAGAGATACCGCGTGATTAATACGCGTGACACCGTCGTTGACTTCGCTGTAGTGAAGAAGACTTTAACATAGAAGAGCCACCCCTTCACTGTAATTGTCTTATCCGTAAGATTGAATGGGGGTGTGATCGTCGTTACTGCAACTGGCGCTGCTGCCGCTCGCTGCCTGTCTTCTTCAAAGTCACGTGTGAGCGCGTCCAACGGATTATTCACCGCTTGACTGTTCCCCTCGCCTTCTTCTTCAGGCGACTCCTGACATGCTTCATCTCGCGTCCGGCGTAGCTCGGCGTTTTCTCTACGTAATGTTTCCCCTTCCGTCATTAAAGACTAGCTTTTCTGCATCGCTGCCACTTGCACCATCATTTTGTTATCTGCCTCCTGATCCATAAGTTTAGCATTCCGTTTGGTGTGCAAGCGGGTATCCATGGACTTCATGCGAGTAAAAAACAGTAACTATCGAAATCGGGCATGATTGAATCAACAAACCCACTGTACCAGCCAACCCGTGCCACCAAACTACCTTAAAATTGCAGGGTTAACAAAGAAATTGAATATGATACCAGCAGGGCCTCATATTGGTTTTTGTTGGGTGCAAATGCACATTGCACGACATCCTGCCATCTGTTTGTACGAGTATGCGTGTGCGAATGCATTTGCGTATGAATGGTGTGTTCGTGTGTTTGTTTGCTTTCGCATTTTTCGCTTGATGCATTTGCAGGTACTCGCGCAATGTGCGCTTCGGCACAACATTGTATGCGCTATGAACAGTGCAAGCAGAAAGGACGAGCTCGCAAAGGAACCCAAGATGGAAGCTTTGCAGTTCGGTTGAGTTGATTGCGCAGATTCAGTTCTATCCAACTCGGAATTGTACTGTTTTGTTTGGTTAACTATAGTGTAGCAGGGAAGGCACTATAGGAGTACAATTTAGGTGAAGGTTGGATGTTGTTTGTCTGTATCTGCATGCTACAAGGCCAGGGGAAACCAGCGGAACCAGCATTTGGCTGGTTGGGCAAAGACAAAACAGGTTCTGTTTTTAGAACCTGAACCTGGTTGTTGTTTTCCCAGGTTGGAAAAACAGAACCAGAGGTTGTTTACCAACCTACCACCTGCTATTTTGTCTAGCCAGGTTGGTTCTGTTGCTTGGAATTATTTGGGATCATCCCTGGTTGTTCCCAGGTTGATTCCCAAGGTCCTTGCTAGCTAGAACTATTTAATCCTTCTCTGTTTGTACCTGAATATAGTCAAATTGATTCAAGCGAATTCCTTCCTCGCTGGAATTTCGTTTCTGCGCTATTCGACGGCGGAATGCTACCCGAGTCAACGCTACTATGCTAGCACTCCAACGCTAGGCAAACGCTGTCCGAGCCAGAACTTAGTAATGGCAGAACTTTTCGCGAGGCAACTTGGCTCATTTTAAAGCTCTTGGAGCGAGCTTCGATATAGCGAATTCTCAGCTTAATCCGACCGACGGTCTGCACGGCACGCTGCGCGACGTTCAAGGTACTCTTGCTGTTTTGACTAAGTCCTTCTTGATCCCTCTCTCTACAAACTCGGACCCGAGGATAGGGGCTGGTCTTGTACCAGGCACCCAGGGACCCTTGGAGGTGACCCCGAGGAGAGGTTTTAAGTTTGATTAAGTCCTAATAGCTTGAGTTTATTAGGCCCTTACACCAACAGTTTTGGGCTAGGCTGATCAATCAGAGTTGGTACAAATATGTCATTTTATGCCATTTTACACCATAAATCTCATAGTTTTTCCTACTTCTTTCAGAAAAAATGCTGAAAAATCAGCCCTGCTTCTAAAACAAGCATGAAATCTCAACCTTTCTAACCCAAATCAGCCTTTTCTCACTGAAATCTGATGCCCTGGATACCAGGCGGTATGAGATGTAAAAGAGCGTGTGCCATGCCCTTATATTGGTTTGAGGGTATGCTGATGGATCAGCGTGCCCCGGCCAACGAGGTGTCCAAATCAGTGCTCACGTTGTTGTTGTTGTTGTTGTTGTTGTTGTTGTTGTTGTTGTTGTTGTTGTTGTTGTTGTTGTTGTTGTTGTTGTTGTTGTTGTTGTTGTTGTTGTTGTTGTTGTTTTTTTTTTTTTTTTTTTTTTTTTTTGTACTGGTTTTGCCAGTGTAAAAATCATAAGTAAACTGAACCAACAGTGTAAAAAAAACTATAGCTGAAACACAAGTACAAGGTGTGTGGTGTTGTTGCTGTGATAGGTTACAGCGAGGCTAAACACTTAGGCCAGGGCTCTTGCTAGGATTTGAGGGCGTTTGATTCATCAGACGGGTCCCTCATGCCAAAAAAATGGTTTTGTCTGATCTGGATTGGAAAATCAGATGAATATTAAAAAAAATATGTCTGAAATTCAAACCATCAGACCAAAATGGTCTGATAACGAGAGCCCTGACTTCGGCGCGCACCTGATATCTGTGTAGCACATGCGATTTCACGTGTGTGGGTGGGGTTTCGTGAATCACGGGAAGGTACAGACTGTAGACGCGCACCCTATCCCCCCCTCCCCACCCCACGCGGTCACATCCGTTTCAGTGTGACTCACGTTACTTTACTGATTCGTCAGTGTTGCTTGTACAGCAACACGAAAAATGGTCAGTGTGGTAAGGTTGCAGGCCCTCAGATTCGTTTTTGGCCTGTCTGATTCGTCAGACTAGTACACAGTTTTAGTCTGAAACTTTCAAGGTTGGTATAAAAAAAGGCTGAAATTTCAGAGTGTCTAAAAAAAAAAGTATGAACATTCGAAATCAATGTATACCATGTTCATCAGAAATGTATTCAATTTTTCATTCATCTGATATTGAAACATGCTAGACTAAGGGGATTTCGGAATAACATGCTCTGACGGCGAATCTGCAATGTCAGACGCGAATCTTGTGTCGGGGCGAATCTTGTGGTGAGTAGGCGAATCTTGTGGTGATTAGGCGAATCTTGTAGTGATTGGGCGAATCTTGTGGTGATTAGGCGAATCAGGGCAAATCTTGTGGTGATTAGGCGAATCTTGTGGTGATTGGGCGAGTTTTTGCGTCAGGGAGGGCGAATCTTGTGGTCTGAAAGGGCAAATCAGCAATGTCAGACGCGAATTTCTGGTGATTGGGCGAAATTGTTGTGCTCTGGCGGCGTAAATCTGTGGTGTGAGGACGATTTTGCTATGATTGGTAGAAAATTTTGTGATGTAAGGCGAGAATTTGCTGTGTCAAGGCGATTTTGCGTTGACGGTGTGAATCTGCTTTGACTCGTAAAGTCCAAATCACTAGTCAAGAACGCGTTTGTACTCTGAATGATCAGAGTACTGTCAGAATCTACTAGCAGGAATGATGCATTGAACAGAGATGTGGGTACATATGCTAACCCAAATTTGGGTTGTACCCCACTACAGCCTACACAGCACAAGCATCATTATAGTTTGACACACCCCCATAGGCAAAGTGGGGGAGAGCAAGAGGTCACAAGACCAGTCAAGAAAAACAAAGCAAGCTCAGGGTGGATCACAACGTCACCACACACACTGAGCACAAGCAAAGGGCTACAAGGCCAGTTCACATGCAAAGGTATATATGCAACAACAACAGCACAGTGATCACTACCTAGCAAGAGCAAGCATGCAGGTATATATATAGAGATCACAGTACAAACAAAGCCTACGGCAAGTGAGGAAACGTAGGAATAAGGCCTAAAGCGCTGATGATCACCAGGCGGAAGTGCCTTGGTGAATATATCAGCAGTGTTGGCCTGAGTGGCCACGTGAGCAAGACGAAGCTGACCACGCTGCTGCAACTCTCGAGCAAGGAAGTAACGCAGAGCGATGTGCTTTGTTCTGTGCTCCAGTCTGTGCTCCTGACACAAGGCAATAGCGGCCTTGTTGTCTACGTATAGATTTAAAGGAGAACGAGGCCGCTCTCCCAAGTCGGTTTGCAGGTAGGTGAACCAGCGCAACTGGCGTAGATCTCAGCCTCACGACTGGAGCTGAGAACAGAAGACGAGCGTGTAGACCGCCAAGAAACAGAGCCAGAGCCAAGGCTGAAGGTGTAACCCTGTGACGACCGCTGCGTAGCCTGGTCGTCAACCCAAGAAGCGTCCGAGTGCCCAGTGAGGACAACGTCGCCCCGTCCTCCAAGCACGAGCCCCATGCCCGATGTACTGCACAAGTAACGCAGCACCCTCTTAGCAGCATCCATGTGCACCTTTCGGTGCCTACCAGGAGCCACGTAGCGAGCCAGAAGGCCAAGAGGGTACGCGAGGTCAGGTCGAACCCAAGAGCCGCAAGTGTCGTCCTCAGTGTGTCGTGCCACTCACGAGGCGCCTGGCGGAGACCGTAGACTGGCCGCCGGAGGCTCCACTGGGTACCAGGAGGGAACGACCCAGTGAAGCCAGGTGGGCGTCGCAGCCAGATTTCCACGTGCAGGCTGCCCTGTAAGAAGGCTGTGCTGAAGTCAAGAGAGTGAAGCTCGTAGTCACGCTGAGCGGCAACGTGCAGCAGCACCCGAAGAGTGGTCATCTTTGGGGTGGGGGAGAAGGTCTAGAAGAAGTCAACTCCCTCCCGCTGACTGAAGCCTCGAGCAACGTAACGAGCCTTGAAGACAGGCGGAGAAACCGGCGGCCGCTCCACCCTGAAAATCCACATGTCATCGACGATGTTCGCCCCAGGAGGGGGAATCTCGTCGACGTAAGTGCCTGTGGACTTCCAGGATGCCATCTCTGCGTCCATGGCTGTCTGCCACTGAGAGGAGTAGGGACCCGCTATCGCCTCAGCGTAAGAGCGTGGGGTCGGGATGTCTGGTGCATCCGGGTCTCCCTCACTTAAGGTCCTCCTGCCTGTCCTCAAGGACGTCCGTGCCAAGAGCACACTCACCCCGGACGGACGGAGGACAGACAGACTCAGACTCAGCAACAAGACTAGCAGCGTAGTCTAGACGACAGGCAGCAGCAAAGTCAACAAGCTTAGCAACTAGAGCAGACGCAGCAGTGGACTCAAACGAAGGGTTAGTGACAACAGTGGCGAGCAGACGCGTGACAGTAGGGCTAGCAGCACGAACGCGGTCAGACTCAGGGTCAGGAACTACAAGCAAGGAAGACGTAGGAGGGGACGGCAGAGGAACACGCCGCGGAGCAGAGGACGGACGCAGGGACATGAGGTGTGTGTCGAGGACAGCCAGCAGACGCTTTCAAGGAACACGACGACCAGTACGACCAGTGCGAACAGTGCGAACAGGCGAGACAGGACGAGACGCAGGCTCACGACGCTCAGTAAGACCTCCTGTCTGCTCAGTGTAAGGAGAAGGAGCAGGCAGTGGTGAGCCAGGCTGTAACGGAAGACCAGTAGAAGACGGGAGACTAAGAACCTGGCGAAGCACAGAGTCAGGCGGCGGCTGAGACGACGGAGACGGCGGAGCGAAGAACAGGCGCGGCTGTGCAGTGCCACCAGCACCAGTAGCTCCAGCACCTCCAGCAGCTCCAGAACCGCCAGCTCCAGCGCCTCCAGCACCAGGTCCTCGAGTACCAGCACCTCCAGCAGCCCCAGAACCTCCAGCTCCAGCGCCTCCAGCGCCAGCACCTCCAACAGCTCCAGAACCTCCAGCGCCAGCACCTCCAGTACCAGTACCTCCTGTTGGTGTAAGGGCCTAATAAACTCAAACTATTAGGACTTAATCAAACTTAAAACCTCTCCTCGGGGTCACCTCCAAGGGTCCCTGGGTGCCTGGTACAAGACCAGCCCCTATCCTCGGGTCCGAGTTTGTAGAGAGAGGGATCAAGAAGGACTTAGTCAAAACAGCAAGAGTACCTTGAACGTCGCGCAGCGTGCCGTGCAGACCGTCGATCGGATTAAGCTGAGAATTCGCTACATCGAAGCTCGCTCCAAGAGCTTTAAAATGAGCCAAGTTGCCTCGCGAAAAGTTCTGCCATTACGAAGTTATGGCTCAGACGGTGTTTGCCTAGCATTAGAGTGCTAGCGTACTAGCGTTGACTCGGGTAGCATTCCGCCAACGAACCGCGTAGAAACGAAATTCCAGCGAGGAAGGAATTCACATGAATCAATTTGACTATATTCAGGTACAAACAGAGAAGGATTAAATAGTTCTAGCTAGCAAGGACCTTGGGAATCAACCTGGGAACAACCAGGGATGATCCCAAATAATTCCAAGCAACAGAACCAACCTGGCTGGACAAAATAGCAGGTGGTAGGTTGGTAAACAACCTCTGGTTCTGTTTTTCCAACCTGGGAAAACAACAACCAGGTTCAGGTTCTAAAAACAGAACCTGTTTTGTCTTTGCCCAACCAGCCAAATGCTGGTTCCGCTGGTTTCCCCTGGCCTTGTAGCATGCAGATACAGACAAACAACATCCAACCTTCACCTAAATTGTACCCCTATAGTGCCTTCCCTGCTACACTATAGTTAACCAAACAAAACAGTACAATTTCGAGTTGGATAGAACTGAATCTGCGCAATCAACTCAACCGAACTGCAAAGCTTCCATCTTGGGTTCCTTTGCGAGCTCGTCCTTTCTGCTTGCACTGTTCATAGCGCGTACAATGTTGTGCCGAAGCGCACATTGCGCGAGTACCTGCAAATGCATCAAGCGAAAAATGCGAAAGCAAACAAACACACGAACACACCATTCACACGCAAATGCATTCGCACACGCATACTCGTACAAACAGACGGCAGGATGTCGTGCAATGTGCATTTGCACCCAACACACTCCCCCTCAGCCTGCCGGCTGCATCCCCGTCATTCCATGCTAGTTCATGCTCATTCCACTCATGCGCACACAACGCCAATGAGGCTCATCCGCAAGCCTCTTGGTGAGAAAGTCTGCTGGCTGCTGGTGAGTCTTGATGTAGATTGGATTCACCGTCCCCCTCTTCACCTCCTTACGCAGCCAGTGCCACTTGATACGCATGTGCTTGTTCAGGCCATGAAGCACAGCGTTCCTGGCCATCCCAATGTTGGGTGCAAATGCACATTGCACGACATCCTGCCGTCTGTTTGTACGAGTATGCGTGTACGAATGCATTTGTGTGTGAATGGTGTGTTCGTGTGTTTGTTTGCTTTCGCATTTTTCGCTTGATGCATTTGCAGGTACTCGCGCAATGTGCGCTTCGGCACAACATTGTACGCGCTATGAACAGTGCAAGCAGAAAGGACGAGCTCGCAAAGGAACCCAAGATGGAAGCTTTGCAGTTCGGTTGAGTTGATTGCGCAGATTCAGTTCTATCCAACTCGAAATTGTACTGTTTTGTTTGGTTAACTATAGTGTAGCAGGGAAGGCACTATAGGGGTACAATTTAGGTGAAGGTTGGATGTTGTTTGTCTGTATCTGCATGCTACAAGGCCAGGGGAAACCAGCGGAACCAGCATTTGGCTGGTTGGGCAAAGACAAAACAGGTTCTGTTTTTAGAACCTGAACCTGGTTGTTGTTTTCCCAGGTTGGAAAAACAGAACCAGAGGTTGTTTACCAACCTACCACCTGCTATTTTGTCCAGCCAGGTTGGTTCTGTTGCTTGGAATTATTTGGGATCATCCCTGGTTGTTCCCAGGTTGATTCCCAAGGTCCTTGCTAGCTAGAACTATTTAATCCTTCTCTGTTTGTACCTGAATATAGTCAATTGATTCATGCGAATTCCTTCCTCGCTGGAATTTCGTTTCTACGCGGTTCGTTGGCGGAATGCTACCCGAGTCAACGCTAGTACGCTAGCACTCTAATGCTAGGCAAACACTGTCTGAGCCATAACTTCGTAATGGCAGAACTTTTCGTGAGGCAACTTGGCTCATTTTAAAGCTCTTGGAGCGAGCTTCGATATAGCGAATTCTCAGCTTAATCCGACCGACGGTCTGCACGGCACGCTGCGCGACGTTCAAGGTACTCTTGCTGTTTTGACTAAGTCCTTCTTGATCCCTCTCTCTACAAACTCGGACCCGAGGATAGGGGCTGGTCTTGTACCAGGCACCCAGGGACCCTTGGAGGTGACCCCGAGGAGAGGTTTTAAGTTTGATTAAGTCCTAATAGCTTGAGTTTATTAGGCCCTTACACCAACAAGCTGGTATCAGAGCTGCGTTATAGTGATCCTCGTTATAGGTAGCTATGGCGGGCAACACCTCGGCGGGAGCTGGTGAATCTTCAGCCCAAGATCGTAGCGGCAGCCAAGATTCTGGTCTTTCAGCGCCAAGGGGAGCGCGAACAAACCAGGGCTCGCTTGTCAAGGAGGTGCTGAAGAATTTCACCGTCGAGAAGTTCAATGGTGAGGGCTATGATGATTGGGCCTGGAAAATGCAATTATATTTCCGTCAGATCGGTTTGCTGAAACTAATGATTGGGGAGGAGCCTAGACCGAGTGACCCCACGCTGCAGGAAGATTGGGACGAGCGCTCCTCGGCTGGCTACTATTTGATGTCGCAGAGTTTGGAGCTGAACCAGCGTCACCACGTCATGCACCTGCTGCCGGAGGTTGAATGCGGTCCGAAGGCGTGGACCGTGTTGAAGGAGCTGCACGCCCCGACCTCCGTTGTCGCAACGTTGATGCTGGAGAGGGAGCTGTCCGCGTTGCGCCTGAGCGAGGGAGAGCCGGTGCAACCAGTCCTGGACAAGATGCGCGACCTCTACGCGAAGTTGGCGACCGCGGGAATCACCTACCCGGAGCAGACCAAGTGCTTGAAGATGCTCTCGCTGCTGCCAGAATCGTGGCTTCAATTTACGAGCGGATTGAGCCTGCCGCAGAACCAGAGCTTGTGGACGCTCGAGTGGGTGCGGACGAAGATTCTGGAGGAGGACTTCCGTCGCCGCCAACTGAGGGGTGGAGACGACGGCAGCAGCGGCTACGGGATGCAAGGGAGCCGACGTGGCAGAGGACGTGGCTTCGGTGGTGCTGGACGCGGTGCAAAGAAAGACGACGACTCCAACGACCAACAAGGAGGTACCGGTTGGGGTCGCGGTGCGAAATCTGGACGTGGGGGCAAGTCGGGTGCTGGTGGCAAAATGAAAGGGAGTTGCTGGTATTGTGAGAAGGAAGGGCACCCCTGGTTTTTGTGCTATAAGAAACCCGATGGATGGACCCCCCAGAATCGTCACCAGGATGGCGGCGCGCGGAGGAACCAGAAAAACGGCGCCAACATGGTCGCTGATTCGTCCGACAACAACCCGAAGGGCAACGGCGGTGCGGAGAAGAAGAAGGAGCGCACCGCGGGCCAATTCTTCCATGTGGGAGACAAGGGGGAGCAAGGAGACGCCTCTGCCAAAGTTGGAGCAGAGCTGCACCCCCTAGACTATTGGGTGTTGGACACAGGCGCTGCTTGGACGATGACGCCGCGCAAGGACCTGCTGGACGAAGTACGAGCTGCACCGATCAATGAAGTGTGCTCCGCCTCTGGACACATGTTGAAGGTGGCTGGTGCGGGACGAGCTGCGTTTAAGGGAGCGGATGGCAAGCCGGTGGTGCTGCACGACGTTCTCTTCGTCCCCGACCTGAAGGCCAACCTTATCTCCCTCCGTAAGCTTGGCAAGGCTGGGGTGAACACCAACACGGATGGGGCTCGCACTTATAAGGGGAAGCTGGGCAATCGGGTGCTTTGGGATCTGCACGAGAGCAAGGACGTGTACAGATCTATGTGGCAGCTGCCGGCCCTGGCGTGGCATGGTGGGGGGCAGGCTGGAGAGGGGTCTGCATCCCAGGGGGAGTGCAATGCCGTTGGAGGGGTTGGTGTGAAAGTGTCGGCCAGATCTGGGGAGACAGATTGGGCAACGGCACACCGGCGCTTAGGGCATGTGGCAATGCCTTTGCTGAAGCAGCTGGAGAAGGATGGAGCCGTTAAGGGTCTGAAGCTGAACGGACAGCCACCCGATGACAACTGTGAAATCTGTTTGTTTTCAAAGTTCACCCGTTTCCCTTTCCATAGTGTGGCTGGCAGGAGCAAGAAGCCTTTGGAGCTGGTCCACATGGACTTGGTGGGGCCGCTGCCGGTGCAAGGGCACAAGGGGGAGCGGTATTTTCTTACAATTGTGGATGACTGGAGCAGGCTGATGTGGGCGTATCCGCTGAAGCAGAAGGACCACGCCGCCTCCACGATACGGGACGATTGGCTGCCATTCGTGGAGAAGCAGGCGGAGTGTGTAGTGAAGCGGATTAGGACAGACCGGGGTGGTGAGTTCCTTGGAGCTGAAATGACGGCCTGGCTCAAGAAGCAGGGCATCCAGAGAGAGCTGACCACGGCTTATACCCCACAGTCCAATGGTGTAGCAGAACGGGCAAACCGGACCATTCTGGAGACAGCTAGGGCGCTGCTCATAGAATCTGGGCTGAGCAATTCTATGTGGCCTCATGCTGTCCGGCACGCCACTGTCGCTAGGAACAGGGTGCTCACCAAGGTTGGGGATGACTCGTGGGTGCCGTTGGAGAGGTGGCTTGGGAGGAAGCCGCCGGTGGACATGCTGAGGGTGTTCGGTTGCATGGCAGTCGCCCACGTCCCCAAGACCTACCGCAGTAAGTTGGGGGCGAGTGCAATCTGGTGTGTGCATTTGGGGCTGGCTGCTGAGAGCAAGGGATGGCTGCTGTGGGAACCATCCAAGGGTGTGTTGTTTGACAGCAGGGATGTGAAATTCATTGAGGGCATGATGTATGGGAGCTGGGAGAAACAGCCGGAGGCAAGGGTGTCCCAGCAGATGGAGCAGATCACCATGCAGCTGGACCTGACTCCTAGTGTGTGGGAGGAGGGAGAGGAGGCAGCTGCTGGAAATGGTGATGGAGAGAAGGTACAGGAGGCATCTGCTGGTGGAGAAAATGGTGTGGAAACTGGCGGCAGCACTAGTGGAGCTGCTGGACCCGAGGGAGGAGAGAAGCAGCAGGGAAAAACTAAGAAGCCGAAGGGTGTCGTTATGAAGGGATGGGAGACACCCGTCTCCAGGCCAGGACGTACCCGTATGGCTACTAAGAAGCTGACTGCAGGAACTGATGCAGCAGAGCAGCAGCTAGGGACCGAAGAGGCATTGCTGATTCTACCTCATGGCTATGACCCGGATGAGGAGGATGAGCCTGCGTACTGTTTTCTTGCCCCTGCACCAGAGGAACCAGCTAGCATGGAGGAGGCATTAGCTGGACCAGATAGGGACAAGTGGCTGGCTTCTAGGGATGCTGAGTACCAGAGTCTGCTGGAGAATAGGACATGGGATCTGGTGGTGCTGCCTGATGGGAAGAAAGCGATACAATGCAAGTGGGTGCTGAGGATCAAGACCGATGACAAGGGGCAGGTCACCATCTACAAGAGTAGGCTGGTGGCGAAGGGGTTTATGCAGAAGGAGAAGCAGGACTTCAACGAGATCTTTGCTCCCACTGCCAAACCCCCTACCCTCCGTGTCTTGTTGGCAGATGCAGCCGTTAGTGGGAAATTCATCATTCAGATGGATATTTCAACGGCATTCCTGAATGGGATTTTAGAGGAGGATGTGTACATGACGCAGCCGCCTGGGTATGAGGATGGTACGGGCAGGGTGTGCAAGCTCAACAAGTCCATCTACGGCTTGAAGCAGGCGCCACGCTGCTGGTACCAGAAGTTGGCAGCTGTTTTAGAGGAGATGGGATTCAGGACCAGCAGCTGTGATGAGAGCCTCTTTCTCAAGGGCGAGGGGGAGAAGCTGGTGCTGTTTCTGGTCTATGTGGACGACATTCTTCTCTTCAGCAGCAGCATGAAGGAGATCCAGAAAGTGCAGCAGCAACTGATGGAAAACTTCAAGTGCAAGAACCTTGGGGAGGTAAAGTACTACCTCGGGATGCACGTGGAGAGGGATCCAGATCACAGGTGGTTGAAGCTGCACCAGGAGAAGTTCATCAAGGAGCTGGGGGAGAAGTATGGGATTGAGAATGAGCGCAAGGTTGCAACTCCCCTGCCAGCAGAATTCAAGCTTGTGAAGGCTGCAGAGGATGAAGGGGTTGAAGCTGAAGAGCAGCAGCAATTTCAGTCCTTGGTGGGCAGCCTCTTGTACGCAGCAGTTCACACGAGGCCCGACATCTCTTTCTCGGTTGGGCAGCTGGCTAGGGTGGTGCAGAATCCATCAGAGGAGCAGGTGGATGCAGCTGAGCGTGTGGTGAAGTACCTGAACTCTCACCCAAGCATTGGAGTTCAATACTCCGCATCTGCACAGGTGAAGCAGAAAGGGGTGGAGGTGCTGAAAGAGAAGGGGGAGAGGCTTGGAGAAGGCAAGCTATTTCTCACTTGCTTTACCGATGCTACGTGGGCTTCTGAGAAGGAGGATTCCTCATCTGTGGGAGGATACATCTGCGTAGTTGGGGGAGGACCTGTTAGTTGGAGGTCCAAGAAGCAGACGGAGACGGCACTCTCTTCCATAGAATCAGAGTACATGGCGATGTTCCATGGGGTGAAGGAGGTGATTTGGCTGAGGAGGCTGTTAGAGGAGATTGGCCAGGAGCAGAAAGTTGCTACGCCGCTGTTTTGTGATAGCAAGGGGGCTCTTGGGATGGCCAGAAACGCTGTGCTTCATGGGCTGAACAAGCACATGCGTATCAAGTGGCACTGGCTGCGTAAGGAGGTGAAGAGGGGGACGGTGCATCCGATCTACATCAAGACTCACCAGCAGCCAGCAGACTTTCTCACCAAGAGGCTTGCGGATGAGCCTCATTGGCGTTGTGTGCGCATGAGTGGAATGAGCATGAACTAGCATGGAATGACGGGGATGCAGCCGGCAGGCTGAGGGGGAGTGTGTTGGGTGCAAATGCACATTGCACGACATCCTGCCGTCTGTTTGTACGAGTATGCGTGTACGAATGCATTTGTGTGTGAATGGTGTGTTCGTGTGTTTGTTTGCTTTCGCATTTTTCGCTTGATGCATTTGCAGGTACTCGCGCAATGTGCGCTTCGGCACAACATTGTACGCGCTATGAACAGTGCAAGCAGAAAGGACGAGCTCGCAAAGGAACCCAAGATGGAAGCTTTGCAGTTCGGTTGAGTTGATTGCGCAGATTCAGTTCTATCCAACTCGAAATTGTACTGTTTTGTTTGGTTAACTATAGTGTAGCAGGGAAG
This sequence comes from Closterium sp. Yama58-4, assembly GCA_947470075.1. Taxonomy (NCBI): domain Eukaryota; kingdom Viridiplantae; phylum Streptophyta; class Zygnematophyceae; order Desmidiales; family Closteriaceae; genus Closterium; species Closterium sp. Yama58-4. The sequence continues at coordinate 93,892 of CANIUD010000739.1, forward strand.
GCACTATAGGGGTACAATTTAGGTGAAGGTTGGATGTTGTTTGTCTGTATCTGCATGCTACAAGGCCAGGGGAAACCAGCGGAACCAGCATTTGGCTGGTTGGGCAAAGACAAAACAGGTTCTGTTTTTAGAACCTGAACCTGGTTGTTGTTTTCCCAGGTTGGAAAAACAGAACCAGAGGTTGTTTACCAACCTACCACCTGCTATTTTGTCCAGCCAGGTTGGTTCTGTTGCTTGGAATTATTTGGGATCATCCCTGGTTGTTCCCAGGTTGATTCCCAAGGTCCTTGCTAGCTAGAACTATTTAATCCTTCTCTGTTTGTACCTGAATATAGTCAAATTGATTCATGCGAATTCCTTCCTCGCTGGAATTTCGTTTCTATGCGGTTCGTTGGCGGAATGCTACCCGAGTCAACGCTAGTACGCTAGCACTCTAATGCTAGGCAAACACTGTCTGAGCCATAACTTCGTAATGGCAGAACTTTTCGCGAGGCAACTTGGCTCATTTTAAAGCTCTTGGAGCGAGCTTCGATATAGCGAATTCTCAGCTTAATCCGATCGACGGTCTGCACGGCACGCTGCGCGACGTTCAAGGTACTCTTGCTGTTTTGACTAAGTCCTTCTTGATCCCTCTCTCTACAAACTCGGACCCGAGGATAGGGGCTGGTCTTGTACCAGGCACCCAGGGACCCTTGGAGGTGACCCCGAGGAGAGGTTTTAAGTTTGATTAAGTCCTAATAGCTTGAGTTTATTAGGCCCTTACACCAACACCCAAGAGCCCCCTTGCTATCACAAAACAGCGGCGTAGCAACTTTCTGCTCCTGGCCAATCTCCTCTAACAGCCTCCTCAGCCAAATCACCTCCTTCACCCCATGGAACATCGCCATGTACTCTGATTCTACGGAAGAGAGTGCCGTCTCCGTCTGCTTCTTGGACCTCCAACTAACAGGTCCTCCCCCAACTACGCAGATGTATCCTCCCACAGATGAGGAATCCTCCTTCTCAGAAGCCCATGTAGCATCGGTAAAGCAAGTGAGAAATAGCTTGCCTTCTCCAAGCCTCTCCCCCTTCTCTTTCAGCACCTCCACCCCTTTCTGCTTCACCTGTGCAGATGCGGAGTATTGAACTCCAATGCTTGGGTGAGAGTTCAGGTACTTTACCACACGCTCAGCTGCATCCACCTGCTCCTCTGATGGATTCTGCACCACCCTAGCCAGCTGCCCAACCGAGAAAGAGATGTCGGGCCTCGTGTGAACTGCTGCGTACAAGAGGCTGCCCACCAAGGACTGAAATTGCTGCTGCTCTTCAGCTTCAACCCCTTCATCCTCTGCAGCCTTCACAAGCTTGAATTCTGCTGGCAGGGGAGTTGCAACCTTGCGCTCATTCTCAATCCCATACTTCTCCCCCAGCTCCTTGATGAACTTCTCCTGGTGCAGCTTCAACCACCTGTGATCTGGATCCCTCTCCACGTGCATCCCGAGGTAGTACTTTACCTCCCCAAGGTTCTTGCACTTGAAGTTTTCCATCAGTTGCTGCTGCACTTTCTGGATCTCCTTCATGCTGCTGCTGAAGAGAAGAATGTCGTCCACATAGACCAGAAACAGCACCAGCTTCTCCCCCTCACCCTTGAGAAAGAGGCTCTCATCACAGCTGCTGGTCCTGAATCCCATCTCCTCTAAAACAGCTGCCAACTTCTGGTACCAGCAGCGTGGCGCCTGCTTCAAGCCGTAGATGGACTTGTTGAGCTTGCACACCCTGCCCGTACCATCCTCATACCCAGGCGGCTGCGTCATGTACACATCCTCCTCTAAAATCCCATTCAGGAATGCCGTTGAAATATCCATCTGAATGATGAATTTCCCACTAACAGCTGCATCTGCCAACAAGACACGGAGGGTAGGGGGTTTGGCAGTGGGAGCAAAGATCTCGTTGAAGTCCTGCTTCTCCTTCTGCATAAACCCCTTCGCCACCAGCCTACTCTTGTAGATGGTGACCTGCCCCTTGTCATCGGTCTTGATCCTCAGCACCCACTTGCATTGTATCGCTTTCTTCCCATCAGGCAGCACCACCAGATCCCATGTCCTATTCTCCAGCAGACTCTGGTACTCAGCATCCCTAGAAGCCAGCCACTTGTCCCTATCTGGTCCAGCTAATGCCTCCTCCATGCTAGCTGGTTCCTCTGGTGCAGGGGCAAGAAAACAGTACGCAGGCTCATCCTCCTCATCCGGGTCATAGCCATGAGGTAGAATCAGCAATGCCTCTTCGGTCCCTAGCTGCTGCTCTGCTGCATCAGTTCCTGCAGTCAGCTTCTTAGTAGCCATACGGGTACGTCCTGGCCTGGAGACGGGTGTCTCCCATCCCTTCATAACGACACCCTTCGGCTTCTTAGTTTTTCCCTGCTGCTTCTCTCCTCCCTCGGGTCCAGCAGCTCCACTAGTGCTGCCGCCAGTTTCCACACCATTTTCTCCACCAGCAGATGCCTCCTGTACCTTCTCTCCATCACCATTTCCAGCAGCTGCCTCCTCTCCCTCCTCCCACACACTAGGAGTCAGGTCCAGCTGCATGGTGATCTGCTCCATCTGCTGGGACACCCTTGCCTCCGGCTGTTTCTCCCAGCTCCCATACATCATGCCCTCAATGAATTTCACATCCCTGCTGTCAAACAACACACCCTTGGATGGTTCCCACAGCAGCCATCCCTTGCTCTCAGCAGCCAGCCCCAAATGCACACACCAGATTGCACTCGCCCCCAACTTACTGCGGTAGGTCTTGGGGACGTGGGCGACTGCCATGCAACCGAACACCCTCAGCATGTCCACCGACGGCTTCCTCCCAAGCCACCTCTCCAAAGGCACCCACGAGTCATCCCCAACCTTGGTGAGCACCCTGTTCCTAGCGACAGTGGCGTGCCGGACAGCATGAGGCCACATAGAATTGCTCAGCCCAGATTCTAAGAGCAGCGCCCTAGCTGTCTCCAGAATGGTCCGGTTTGCCCGTTCTGCTACACCATTGGACTGTGGGGTATAAGCCGTGGTCAGCTCTCTCTGGATGCCCTGCTTCTTGAGCCAGGCCGTCATTTCAGCTCCAAGGAACTCACCACCCCGGTCTGTCCTAATCCGCTTCACTACACACTCCGCCTGCTTCTCCACGAATGGCAGCCAATCGTCCCGTATCGTGGAGGCGGCGTGGTCCTTCTGCTTCAGCGGATACGCCCACATCAGCCTGCTCCAGTCATCCACAATTGTAAGAAAATACCGCTCCCCCTTGTGCCCTTGCACCGGCAGCGGCCCCACCAAGTCCATGTGGACCAGCTCCAAAAGCTTCTTGCTCCTGCCAGCCACACTATGGAAAGGGAAACGGGTGAACTTTGAAAGCAAACAGATTTCACAGTTGTCATCGGGTGGCTGTCCGTTCAGCTTCAGACCCTTAACGGCTCCATCCTTCTCTAGCTGCTTCAGCAAAGGCATTGCCACATGCCCTAAGCGCCGGTGTGCCGTTGCCCAATCTGTCTCCCCAGATCTGGCCGACACTTTCACACCAACCCCTCCAACGGCATTGCACTCCCCCTGGGATGCAGACCCCTCTCCAGCCTGCCCCCCACCATGCCACGCCAGGGCCGGCAGCTGCCACATAGATCTGTACACGTCCTTGCTCTCGTGCAGATCCCAAAGCACCCGATTGCCCAGCTTCCCCTTATAAGTGCGTGCCCCATCCGTGTTGGTGTTCACCCCAGCCTTGCCAAGCTTACGGAGGGAGATAAGGTTGGCCTTCAGGTCGGGGACGAAGAGAACGTCGTGCAGCACCACCGGCTTGCCATCCGCTCCCTTAAACGCAGCTCGTCCCGCACCAGCCACCTTCAACATGTGTCCAGAGGCGGAGCACACTTCATTGATCGGTGCAGCTCGTACTTCGTCCAGCAGGTCCTTGCGCGGCGTCATCGTCCAAGCAGCGCCTGTGTCCAACACCCAATAGTCTAGGGGGTGCAGCTCTGCTCCAACTTTGGCAGAGGCGTCTCCTTGCTCCCCCTTGTCTCCCACATGGAAGAATTGGCCCGCGGTGCGCTCCTTCTTTTTCTCCGCACCGCCGTTGCCCTTCGGGTTGTTGTCGGACGAATCAGCGACCATGTTGGCGCCGTTTTTCTGGTTCCTCCGCGCGCTGCCATCCTGGTGACGATTCTGGGGGGTCCATCCATCGGGTTTCTTATAGCACAAAAACCAGGGGTGCCCTTCCTTCTCACAATACCAGCAACTCCCTTTCATTTTGCCACCAGCACCCGACTTGCCCCCACGTCCAGATTTCGCACCGCGACCCCAACCGGTACCTCCTTGTTGGTCGTTGGAGTCGTCGTCTTTCTTTGCACCGCGTCCAGCACCACCGAAGCCACGTCCTCTGCCACGTCGGCTCCCTTGCATCCCGTAGCCGCTGCTGCCGTCGTCTCCACCCCTCAGTTGGCGGCGACGGAAGTCCTCCTCCAGAATCTTCGTCCGCACCCACTCGAGCGTCCACAAGCTCTGGTTCTGCGGCAGGCTCAATCCGCTCGTAAATTGAAGCCACGATTCTGGCAGCAGCGAGAGCATCTTCAAGCACTTGGTCTGCTCCGGGTAGGTGATTCCCGCGGTCGCCAACTTCGCGTAGAGGTCGCGCATCTTGTCCAGGACTGGTTGCACCGGCTCTCCCTCGCTCAGGCGCAACGCGGACAGCTCCCTCTCCAGCATCAACGTTGCGACAACGGAGGTCGGGGCGTGCAGCTCCTTCAACACGGTCCACGCCTTCGGACCGCATTCAACCTCCGGCAGCAGGTGCATGACGTGGTGACGCTGGTTCAGCTCCAAACTCTGCGACATCAAATAGTAGCCAGCCGAGGAGCGCTCGTCCCAATCTTCCTGCAGCGTGGGGTCACTCGGTCTAGGCTCCTCCCCAATCATTAGTTTCAGCAAACCGATCTGACGGAAATATAATTGCATTTTCCAGGCCCAATCATCATAGCCCTCACCATTGAACTTCTCGACGGTGAAATTCTTCAGCACCTCCTTGACAAGCGAGCCCTGGTTTGTTCGCGCTCCCCTTGGCGCTGAAAGACCAGAATCTTGGCTGCCGCTACGATCTTGGGCTGAAGATTCACCAGCTCCCGCCGAGGTGTTGCCCGCCATAGCTACCTATAACGAGGATCACTATAACGCGGCTCTGATACCAGCTTGTTGGTGTAAGGGCCTAATAAACTCAAGCTATTAGGACTTAATCAAACTTAAAACCTCTCCCCGGGGTCACCTCCAAGGGTCCCTGGGTGCCTGGTACAAGACCAGCCCCTATCCTCGGGTCCGAGTTTGTAGAGAGAGGGATCAAGAAGGACTTAGTCAAAACAGCAAGAGTACCTTGAACGTCGCGCAGCGTGCCGTGCAGACCGTCGATTGGATTAAGCTGAGAATTCGCTATATCGAAGCTCGCTCCAAGAGCTTTAAAATGAGCCAAGTTGCCTCGCGAAAAGTTCTGCCATTACGAAGTTATGGCTCTGACGGTGTTTCCCTAGCATTAGAGTGCTAGCGTACTAGCGTTGACTCGGGTAGCATTCCGCCAACGAACCGCGTAGAAACGAAATTCCAGCGAGGAAGGAATTCACATGAATCAATTTGACTATATTCAGGTACAAACAGAGAAGGATTAAATAGTTCTAGCTAGCAAGGACCTTGGGAATCAACCTGGGAACAACCAGGGATGATCCCAAATAATTCCAAGCAACAAAACCAACCTGGCTGGACAAAATAGCAGGTGGTAGGTTGGTAAACAACCTCTGGTTCTGTTTTTCCAACCTGGGAAAACAACAACCAGGTTCAGGTTCTAAAAACAGAACCTGTTTTGTCTTTGCCCAACCAGCCAAATGCTGGTTCCGCTGGTTTCCCCTGGCCTTGTAGCATGCAGATACAGACAAACAACATCCAACCTTCACCTAAATTGTACCCCTATAGTGCCTTCCCTGCTACACTATAGTTAACCAAACAAAACAGTACAATTTCGAGTTGGATAGAACTGAATCTGCGCAATCAACTCAACCGAACTGCAAAGCTTCCATCTTGGGTTCCTTTGCGAGCTCGTCCTTTCTGCTTGCACTGTTCATAGCGCATACAATGTTGTGCCGAAGCGCACATTGTGCGAGTACCTGCAAATGCATCAAGCGAAAATTGCGAAAGCAAACAAACACACGAACATTCCATTCACACCCAAATGCATTCGCACACGCATACTCGTACAAACAGACGGCAGGATGTCGTGCAATGTAAATTTGCACCCAACACACTCCCCCTCAGCCTGCCGGCTGCATCCCCATCATTCCATGCTAGTTCATGCTCATTCCACTCATGCGCACACAACGCCAATGAGGCTCATCCGCAAGCCTCTTGGTGAGAAAGTCTGCTGGCTGCTGGTGAGTCTTGATGTAGATTGGATTCACCGTCCCCCTCTTCACCTCCTTACGCAGCCAGTGCCACTTGATACGCATGTGCTTGTTCAGCCCATGAAGCACAGCGTTTCTGGCCATCCCAAGAGCCCCCTTGCTATCACAAAACAGCGGCGTAGCAACTTTCTGCTCCTGGCCAATCTCCTCTAACAGCCTCCTCAGCCAAATCACCTCCTTCACCCCATGGAACATCGCCATGTACTCTGATTCTACGGAAGAGAGTGCCGTCTCCGTCTGCTTCTTGGACCTCCAACTAACAGGTCCTCCCCCAACTACGCAGATGTATCCTCCCACAGATGAGGAATCCTCCTTCTCAGAAGCCCACGTAGCATCGGTAAAGCAAGTGAGAAATAGCTTGCCTTCTCCAAGCCTCTCCCCCTTCTCTTTCAGCACCTCCACCCCTTTCTGCTTCACCTGTGCAGATGCGGAGTATTGAACTCCAATGCTTGGGTGAGAGTTCAGGTACTTCACCACACGCTCAGCTGCATCCACCTGCTCCTCTGATGGATTCTGCACCACCCTAGCCAGCTGCCCAACCGAGAAAGAGATGTCGGGCCTCGTGTGAACTGCTGCGTACAAGAGGCTGCCCACCAAGGACTGAAATTGCTGCTGCTCTTCAGCTTCAACCCCTTCATCCTCTGCAGCCTTCACAAGCTTGAATTCTGCTGGCAGGGGAGTTGCAACCTTGCGCTCATTCTCAATCCCATACTTCTCCCCCAGCTCCTTGATGAACTTCTCCTGGTGCAGCTTCAACCACCTGTGATCAGGATCCCTCTCCACGTGCATCCCGAGGTAGTACTTTACCTCCCCAAGGTTCTTGCACTTGAAGTTCTCCATCAGTTGCTGCTGCACTTTCTGGATCTCCTTCATGCTGCTGCTGAAGAGAAGAATGTCGTCCACATAGACCAGAAACAGCACCAGCTTCTCCCCCTCGCCCTTGAGAAAGAGGCTCTCATCACAGCTGCTGGTCCTGAATCCCATCTCCTCTAAAACAGCTGCCAACTTCTGGTACCAGCAGCGTGGCGCCTGCTTCAAGCCGTAGATGGACTTGTTGAGCTTGCACACCCTGCCCGTACCATCCTCATACCCAGGCGGCTGCGTCATGTACACATCCTCCTCTAAAATCCCATTCAGGAATGCCGTTGAAATATCCATCTGAATGATGAATTTCCCACTAACAGCTGCATCTGCCAACAAGACACGGAGGGTAGGGGGTTTGGCAGTAGGAGCAAAGATCTCGTTGAAGTCCTGCTTCTCCTTCTGCATAAACCCCTTCGCCACCAGCCTACTCTTGTAGATGGTGACCTGCCCCTTGTCATCGGTCTTGATCCTCAGCACCCACTTGCATTGTATCGCTTTCTTCCCATCAGGCAGCACCACCAGATCCCATGTCCTATTCTCCAGCAGACTCTGGTACTCAGCATCCCTAGAAGCCAGCCACTTGTCCCTATCTGGTCCAGCTAATGCCTCCTCCATGCTAGCTGGTTCCTCTGGTGCAGGGGCAAGAAAACAGTACGCAGGCTCATCCTCCTCATCCGGGTCATAGCCATGAGGTAGAATCAGCAATGCCTCTTCGGTCCCTAGCTGCTGCTCTGCTGCATCAGTTCCTGCAGTCAGCTTCTTAGTAGCCATACGGGTACGTCCTGGCCTGGAGACGGGTGTCTCCCATCCCTTCATAATGACACCCTTCGGCTTCTTAGTTTTTCCCTGCTGCTTCTCTCCTCCCTCGGGTCCAGCAGCTCCACTAGTGCTGCCGCCAGTTTCCACACCATTTTCTCCACCAGCAGATGCCTCCTGTACCTTCTCTCCATCACCATTTCCAGCAGCTGCCTCCTCTCCCTCCTCCCACACACTAGGAGTCAGGTCCAGCTGCATGGTGATCTGCTCCATCTGCTGGGACACCCTTGCCTCCGGCTGTTTCTCCCAGCTCCCATACATCATGCCCTCAATGAATTTCACATCCCTGCTGTCAAACAACACACCCTTGGATGGTTCCCACAGCAGCCATCCCTTGCTCTCAGCAGCCAGCCCCAAATGCACACACCAGATTGCACTCGCCCCCAACTTACTGCGGTAGGTCTTGGGGACGTGGGCGACTGCCATGCAACCGAACACCCTCAGCATGTCCACCGGCGGCTTCCTCCCAAGCCACCTCTCCAACGGCACCCACAAGTCATCCCCAACCTTGGTGAGCACCCTGTTCCTAGCGACAGTGGCGTGCCGGACAGCATGAGGCCACATAGAATTGCTCAGCCCAGATTCTATGAGCAGCGCCCTAGCTGTCTCCAGAATGGTCCGGTTTGCCCGTTCTGCTACACCATTGGACTGTGGGGTATAAGCCGTGGTCAGCTCTCTCTGGATGCCCTGCTTCTTGAGCCAGGCCGTCATTTCAGCTCCAAGGAACTCACCACCCCGGTCTGTCCTAATCCGCTTCACTACACACTCCGCCTGCTTCTCCACGAATGGCAGCCAATCGTCCCGTATCGTGGAGGCGGCGTGGTCCTTCTGCTTCAGCGGATACGCCCACATCAGCCTGCTCCAGTCATCCACAATTGTAAGAAAATACCGCTCCCCCTTGTGCCCTTGCACCGGCAGCGGCCCCACCAAGTCCATGTGGACCAGCTCCAAAGGCTTCTTGCTCCTGCCAGCCACACTATGGAAAGGGAAACGGGTGAACTTTGAAAGCAAACAGATTTCACAGTTGTCATCGGGTGGCTGTCCGTTCAGCTTCAGACCCTTAACGGCTCCATCCTTCTCCAGCTGCTTCAGCAAAGGCATTGCCACATGCCCTAAGCGCCGGTGTGCCGTTGCCCAATCTGTCTCCCCAGATCTGGCCGACACTTTCACACCAACCCCTCCAACGGCATTGCACTCCCCCTGGGATGCAGACCCCTCTCCAGCCTGCCCCCCACCATGCCACGCCAGGGCCGGCAGCTGCCACATAGATCTGTACACGTCCTTGCTCTCGTGCAGATCCCAAAGCACCCGATTGCCCAGCTTCCCCTTATAAGTGCGTGCCCCATCCGTGTTGGTGTTCACCCCAGCCTTGCCAAGCTTACGGAGGGAGATAAGGTTGGCCTTCAGGTCGGGGACGAAGAGAACGTCGTGCAGCACCACCGGCTTGCCATCCGCTCCCTTAAACGCAGCTCATCCCGCACCAGCCACCTTCAACATGTGTCCAGAGGCGGAGCACACTTCATTGATCGGTGCAGCTCGTACTTCGTCCAGCAGGTCCTTGCGCGGCGTCATCGTCCAAGCAGCGCCTGTGTCCAACACCCAATAGTCTAGGGGGTGCAGCTCTTCTCCAACTTTGGCAGAGGCGTCTCCTTGCTCCCCCTTGTCTCCTACATGGAAGAATTGGCCCGCGGTGCGCTCCTTCTTCTTCTCCGCACTGTCGATGCCCTTCGGGTTGTTGTCGGACGAATCAGCGACCATGTTGGCGCCGTTTTTCTGGTTCCTCCGCGCGCCGCCATCCTGGTGACGATTCTGGGGGGTCCATCCATCGGGTTTCTTATAGCACAAAAACCAGGGGTGCCCTTCCTTCTCACAATACCAGCAACTCCCTTTCATTTTGCCACCAGCACCCGACTTGCCCCCACGTCCAGATTTCGCACCGCGACCCCAACCGGTACCTCCTTGTTGGTCGTTGGAGTCGTCGTCTTTCTTTGCACCGCGTCCAGCACCACCGAAGCCACGTCCTCTGCCACGTCGGCTCCCTTGCATCCCGTAGCCACTGCTGCCGTCGTCTCCACCCCTCAGTTGGCGGCGACGGAAGTCCTCCTCCAGAATCTTCGTCCGCACCCACTCGAGCGTCCACAAGCTCTGGTTCTGCGGCAGGCTCAATCCGCTCGTAAATTGAAGCCACGATTCTGGCAGCAGCGAGAGCATCTTCAAGCACTTGGTCTGCTCCGGGTAGGTGATTCCCGCGGTCGCCAACTTCGCGTAGAGGTCGCGCATCTTGTCCAGGACTGGTTGCACCGGCTCTCCCTCGCTCAGGCGCAACGCGGACAGCTCCCTCTCCAGCATCAACGTTGCGACAACGGAGGTCGGGGCGTGCAGCTCCTTCAACACGGTCCACGCCTTCGGACCGCATTCAACCTCCGGCAGCAGGTGCATGACGTGGTGACGCTGGTTCAGCTCCAAACTCTGCGACATCAAATAGTAGCCAGCCGAGGAGCGCTCGTCCCAATCTTCCTGCAGCGTGGGGTCACTCGGTCTAGGCTCCTCCCCAATCATTAGTTTCAGCAAACCGATCTGACGGAAATATAATTGCATTTTCCAGGCCCAATCATCATAGCCCTCACCATTGAACTTCTCGACGGTGAAATTCTTCAGCACCTCCTTGACAAGCGAGCCCTGGTTTGTTCGCGCTCCCCTTGGCGCTGAAAGACCAGAATCTTGGCTGCCGCTACGATCTTGGGTTGAAGATTCACCAGCTCCCGCCGAGGTGTTGCCCGCCATAGCTACCTATAACGAGGATCACTATAACGCAGCTCTGATACCAGCTTGTTGGTGTAAGGGCCTAATAGACTCAAGCTATTAGGACTTAATCAAACTTAAAACCTCTCCTCGGGGTCACCTCCAAGGGTCCCTGGGTGCCTGGTACAAGACCAGCCCCTATCCTCGGGTCCGAGTTTGTAGAGAGAGGGATCAAGAAGGACTTAGTCAAAACAGCAAGAGTACCTTGAACGTCGCGCAGCGTGCCGTGCAGACCGTCGATCGGATTAAGCTGAGAATTCGCTATATCGAAGCTCGCTCCAAGAGCTTTAAAATGAGCCAAGTTGCCTCGCGAAAAGTTCTGCCATTACGAAGTTATGGCTCAGACGGTGTTTGCCTAGCATTAGAGTGCTAGCGTACTAGCGTTGACTCGGGTAGCATTCCGCCAACGAACCGCGTAGAAACGAAATTCCAGCGAGGAAGGAATTCACATGAATCAATTTGACTATATTCAGGTACAAACAGAGAAGGATTAAATAGTTCTAGCTAGCAAGGACCTTGGGAATCAACCTGGGAACAACCAGGGATGATCCTAAATAATTCCAAGCAACAGAACCAACCTGGCTGGACAAAATAGCAGGTGGTAGGTTGGTAAACAACCTCTGGTTCTGTTTTTCCAACCTGGGAAAACAACAACCAGGTTCAGGTTCTAAAAACAGAACCTGTTTTGTCTTTGCCTAACCAGCCAAATGCTGGTTCCGCTGGTTTCCCCTGGCCTTGTAGCATGCAGATACAGACAAACAACATCCAACCTTCACCTAAATTGTACCCCTATAGTGCCTTCCCTGCTACACTATAGTTAACCAAACAAAACAGTACAATTTCGAGTTGGATAGAACTGAATCTGCGCAATCAACTCAACCGAACTGCAAAGCTTCCATCTTGGGTTCCTTTGCGAGCTCGTCCTTTCTGCTTGCACTGTTCATAGCGCATACAATGTTGTGCCGAAGCGCACATTGCGCGAGTACCTGCAAATGCATCAAGCGAAAATTGCGAAAGCAAACAAACACACGAACATTCCATTCACACCCAAATGCATTCGCACACGCATACTCGTACAAACAGACGGCAGGATGTCGTGCAATGTAAATTTGCACCCAACAGAGACTGCTCACCAGGCGCCTCAGTGGCCCCAGGCGCAGCACCCCCAGACTCAGTACCCCCAGACTCAGCACCCCCAGACTCCTCACCCTCAGGCTCAGCACCCCATGGCTCCTCACGCTCAGGCTCAGCATCCCCAGGCTCCGCACCCCCAGGCTCAGCACCCCCAGGCTCCGCACCCCCAGGCTCAGCACCCCTAGAAGTAGCACCCCGAGCAGGACCACCCCCAGCAGGACCTGAGTCACCAGTGACCTCAACCGGCTCAGTCAAGGGAGGAGGGTCTACCTTAGTCAAGGAGCAGGACCTGGAGCGGGGAGGGGGTCTACCTGGGGAGGACCTGGAGCGAGAAAGAGCGGCGGGGGGGGGAGAGGGGCAGTGCGGTAGGGAAAGAGACGGTAAAAGGGGACCGACTCGTCAAAGGTGACGTCCTGAGACGCAAAGACACGGCGCGAGGCGGGGTCGTAAAACTGCCAGCCAGGCGTGTGAGGGGGAAAGCCAAGGAAGACGCAGGGAATGGCGCGAGGGGAGAGCTTGCCCGTAGTGGTATTGCGGACAAAGGCACGAGCACCCCAGACCCGGAAATTTTGTGATACAAGGCGCGGATTTGCTGTGTCAAGGCGATTTTGCGTTGACAGTGCTAATCTGCTGTGACCCGTGAAGTTCGAATCACCAAACAAGAACACGTTTGTACCAATCCCGGAAAACTCTGAAATTTCAGAGTTAGCCTTAACATTTTTCTGAAAATTACAGAGTTGGGGCCCTAAAATCTCTGATTTTGACAGAGTTCACTTAAAAAAATATATCTGAATTCTCAGAGTTTTTCATGCAAATCAGAGAAAAAAGTCTGACTTCTGAGGGCCTGCAAGGTAGGTTATGCTGAAATTTCAGAGCAAAATTGAAGCGTATGCTAAATTTTCAGGGAAAACGAAAATCAGAGCTACAAAATCAGCCTAATCAGCGTGTTTTACGCTGATATCTGAGGGCTTGGAGTATGCGAAATAACAATTAACAAGGATGTGACACAATGAACTGACAATACAATGAAGGCAAGCGACTATATAGTGACTACCCTAGCTAGGAGAATTCTCGGTGAAACGAGGTTGGGTGCAGGTTTGGCGAGCGGAAAGACGAAGGTGATGCGGGGCAGCCTTGACATTGGAAATGTAGGCTGAATGCGCTAAGTCCGAAATGTCAGGGTTGTACGCGGAGCAGTTTACTGCGAAAAGGAATAGGAAAAATTCCTTACACGGACGTTATTTTCGCCATGACAGGTTATGGCATTTTGTGATGACGGTTGGTGGGTGATCGAGCCTGTCGCAGATGGCGCAAACCCCACTTTAGCATAGTTGTGATCAGGGCCCAAAATAGGTTTTGGCTCACTCTTGCAAATCAGGGTGGCAGACCTGTCAGAGGTCCACTGGAGATCCCCGATGATCCTAGGGAAGGGTTACAGGCATGTTGGTATGGGGGGTTATGGGCGCACTCACCTGCTACACAAACAAGCCCTTTTATCCCAGTGGTTAGTGGCTGGGATTCTGACATGGTATCAGAGCGAAGGTCTCGGGTTCGAATCCCGGTGTGTGCACCTCGGGCATCCCAGTGCGGGGGGGTGTCAGAGGTCCACTGGTGATCCCCGATTGATCCTAGGGAAGGGTTACAGGCACGTTGGCCTGGGGGGTTATGGGCGCACTCACCCGCTACACAAACAAGCCCTTTTATCCCAGTGGTTAGTGGCTGGGATTCTGACATGGTATCAGAGCGAAGGTCTCGGGTTCGAATCCCGGTGTGTGCACCTCGGGCATCCCAGTGCGGGGGGGTGTCAGAGGTCCACTGGAGATCCCCGATGATCCTAGGGAAGGGTTACAGGCATGTTGGCCTGGGGGGTTATGGGCGCACTCACCCGCTACACAAACAAGCCCTTTTATCCCAGTGGTTAGTGGCTGGGATTCTGACAAGGCCCCCCGTACCTGACTGGTAGGGTAATTTTTCGCGTACACTGATTGTAGCAGCCTAATAATTCGGGTGCACTGATGTCAGCAGGGTAATACATCCCATACACTGTTTCCAATGCTGTGAGAGTACGACGGCTTATGCTGGCTTTGCTAGCTTGCCTGGACTTTATTATGCTATTACTAGCTTAGGTTTATTTTATCATGCATAGTTATGCTTGATTTCCTAGGTTAGGTGCATTCCTATATTTTATTATAGTTATAGCACCGAACCAGGTTACGTGTACCGAACTCAAGCTTATTCGGTTGCCACCGAATTGCTTTCTACCAAGTTCGGGAAGGTTCTGTTCGGGACGCTTCGCGACCCTCAGAACATTCGCGTAACACCTGGGTTACTTGCTTTGTGTCGAGCCTATATATAGCCTCGCCTTGTACCCAGGTGCATAATTCAGTTTACATTCTCTTTTTTGAGCTCGATCCTAAGATCCTCACACTTGGTAATCAGAGCTCGTTTACACGCGAAGTTCTTTCGACCGTTACAACTCAGTCCTAAAAAAACCTTGGGGGCGACGCAGTTAAACATCGATTTCGGGTACGTAAAACCGGTTCCGTGTTTTTCGCTCCCCCTCGATTCGGTTTTTCGGACGCGTTAATGTCAGGCATGGAAGGCCAGGGCGACAATTACGCGACTACGAGCGACATCGCGAGCCTCCGCACCGACATGGAGCAGACGCAGGCGACGCTTCGTCGACTCGAGGCTTTTCTGACAAGCCACCCAGGGTTCGCCACGGCAGCAGCAGCGACCGCAACGACTGCAGCACCGACAACTCCAGCAGCAGTGGCGACACCGACATTTCACGGACCGATGGCACCACTGTCGCCGAACCTCGAAGCAGCACGACCGAGGCTCCCGGAGGCGTTCGATCCAAGCGCGAAGGGATCCGACGTCCGGCGATTCGTGGCCACCCTCGAAATTTACTTCGAGGCCATTGGCTGTTCGACCCCGACACACGACGCGACACGAATCCGGCTCGCAGCGACACTGTTACGCGGACCAGCACTCGAGTGGATCTACAACACTGACGTGGCCCGCGGGGAGAAATCGTGGACGCAGTTTCGGGCAGCTTTAATCGAACGTTTCGAACCGATTAACACGACCTACATGGCGCGGCAACAAATTCATCGGCACAAACAGTACAACAGTGTAGCACAATACACGCAGCAGATGGAGCTCTTGTTCGCCCGCATCCCCGACCTGACCGAAGGCGAAAAAATCCAGGCGTACACAGAAGGGTTAAAATTGGAGATTCGGCGGCAGGTGATCGCGGCGAATTACGACAGCTACAGGGACATCGTGCGTGCAGCCGAACGATACGACGCGCTGACTCGAGGTCAACCCGAAACACGACGTTTCGCGCCGAACCGTACATTCGGCACGGAGCGATCGGCACCCCCCACGTTCGCCGAACCGATGGATATCGACAAATACGACGCGAAGCAGCAGCCGACAAAATGCGAATTTTGCGGCGCAGCAGGGCATCAGTTTTTGTCGTGCTACAAAATGAAGAAGGCACGTGCGGCACTCCGGGACGGTAACAGTGGAGCACCCCCGAAGTAAAAAAACGGCAATCGCCAGTAGCCGCGGATCGACCTGGCGATCGCGTAAAGATCCGAAAAGCAGGAAAAGGCGACGACGTGGCGACTTCGGAGCGGGTGAAAAAAGGAGAAAATGATGGCGCGAATCTAAAACGTCACGACCGGCCGGCATCAGGGGAAATCGCCGAGGCGAATGGTGGCTCCGCGAAAAAAGACTCTGCACCGACCGGGAAACTCTAGCTGGACCCCCACGAAAGTAAGAATTCGTTAAAAGTATCCTATAAAGATACTCTAACGAAAAATATTGCTTCTCGTGGTTTTCAAGCCTTTGAAAAATTCAGGGGAGATTTAGAGGCCAAGAAAAAGCTTTTAAATATTATTCTGGTACCTGCAAAGTTGGGCAATGTATTACGGAGCGTAGGAAAGGGTCGTGCGTTCCGTGGTGTTAATATTCTCTCCCCGCAGCATAGTGTTAAGGCTCCCCGTTGCCCACAGGTGAAGCCTACACAGCTGCAAAGGCTTAGAGGAGACATCCAGGCTCAGGAGAAATTATACAAGCCTCGGAAAAATCCTCCTACCCCCCAGGTGAAGTTGGTGTCAGAATGAACGGACAGGAATGATTGAACTAACAGTGAAATCAGTACAAGTACCTAACCCTAGAATTGTGTACCCCCTATAGGCTAACCCACTGTAGCCTAAACAAACACAACATATATAATGTTTGACACACCCCCATAGGCAAAGTGGGGGAGAGCAAGGGGTCACAAGACCAGTCAAAGCAAAGCAAAACAAGCTCAGGGTGGATCTCAAGGATACCACACAAATTCCGAGCACAAGCAAGTGGTCACAAGACCAGTTCACATGCAGGTTGATAATATAACAAGAGATACAGTGATCACAACCTAGCAAGTGTAAACATGCAGGCATATATATAAAGATCACAGTACAAGCAGAGTCAAGAAGTAAGTAAGTGAGGTCCAGCAGGCACAAGGCCTAGAAGAGTACAGAAACGCTGATGGTCACAAGGCTGAAGCGCCTTGGTGAACACATCAGCAAGGTTGGCCTTAGTGGCCACGTAACGCAGAC
This sequence comes from Closterium sp. Yama58-4, assembly GCA_947470075.1. Classification (NCBI taxonomy): domain Eukaryota; kingdom Viridiplantae; phylum Streptophyta; class Zygnematophyceae; order Desmidiales; family Closteriaceae; genus Closterium; species Closterium sp. Yama58-4. The sequence goes on from CANIUD010000739.1 coordinate 110,572, forward strand.
GAAGCTGACCACGCTGCTGCAGCTCTCAAGCAAGGAAGTACCGCAGGGCGATGTGCTTCGTTCTGTGCTCCAGTCTGTGCTCCTCACACAAGGCAATGGCAGCCTGGTTGTCGACGTACAGCACTGGAGGAGAACGAGGCCGCTCTCCCAAGTCGGTCAGCAGGTAGGTCAGCCAGCGTAGCTCCTGGGCAGCCATGGCTGTGGCGTAGATCTCAGCCTCACAACTGGAGCTGAGAACAGAAGAAGAGCGTGTAGAACGCCAAGAAACTGAGCCGGAGCCAAGGCTGAAGGTGTAACCCTGAGACGACCGCTGAGTAGCCTGGTCGTCCGCCCAAGAAGCGTCTGAGTGTCCAGTAAGTACAACTCGGTCTCGCCCTCCAAGCACTAGCCCCATGCCCGACGTACTGCACAAGTAGCGCAACACCCTCTTAGCGGCATCCATGTGCTCCTTCCTGTGACGGCCAGGAGCGACATAGCGTGCAAGGATGCTAAGAGGGTATGCAAGGTCAGGTCGAGTGCAGGTCATCAGGTACATGAGGCAGCCCACAAGCTCTGGATACGGGCCACTCGGCTCTACGGACTCATCCGAAGGCAGAGCTGAGAGCAAGTGACCGGTAGGCAGAGGAGTGGACTAAGGCGAGGAGTACGTGAAGCAGAAGCGCTGAAGGATCTGCTGCACCATGTGTGACTGAGTCAAGGTGATGGTGCGCCGTGCTCTGTCTCGGGTGATCTGCAAGCCAAGATAGCTTGTCAGTTCACCCAAATCTATGCACGTGTGTCTCCTCTGGAGCTCCGACTTCACGTGGGCGAGTGCCGCGGTGTCAGCAGTGGCAAAGACCAAGTCGTCGACGTACACGAGGATGTAGAACGGCGGCAGCGAGGTGTCTGTGCGTAGAAACAGTGACGGGTCAGCAGTAGAGGGAGCGAACCCAAGAGCCGCAAGTGTCGTCCTCAGTGTGTCGTGCCACTCACGCGGTGCCTGGCGGAGACCGTAGACCGGCCGCTGGAGCCTCCACTGGGTACCAGGAGGAACCGACCCAGTGAAGCCAGGAGGGCGGCGTAGCCAGATCTCCTCGTGCAGGCTGCCCTGCAAGAAAGCAGTGCTGAAGTCAAGTGAGTGAAGCTCGTAGTCGCGCTGAGCGGCTATGTGCAGCAGCACCCGAAGAGTGGTCATCTTCGGGGTGGGGGAGAAGGTCTGGAAGAAGTCAACTCCCTCTCGCTGACTGAAGCCTCGAGCCACGTAGCGCGCCTTGAAGACAGGAGGAGAACCCGGTGGCCGCTTCACCCTGAAAATCCACATGCCACTAACGATGTTCGCCCCAGGTGGGGGAACCTCGTCGACGTAGGTGCCTGTGGACTTCCAGGAAGCCATCTCTGCGTCCATGGCTGTCTGCCACTGAGAGGAGTAGGGACCCGCCATCGCCTCAGCGTAAGTGCACGGGGTCGGGATGTCTGGTGCATCCGGGTCTCCCTCAGGGGCAACTAGCATGGACACGAGGTGGGGCAAAGCAGCAGCAAAGCACTGGAACTCCTCCTGTCTGTCCTCAAGGACGTCCGTGCCAAGAGCACACTCACCCCCGACGGACGGAGGACAGACAGACTCAGACTCAGACTCAGCAACAAGGCTAGTGGCGTAGTCTAGACGACACCGGGCAGCAAAGTCTATCAACTCAGCGACTAGAGCAGACGCAGCAGAGGACTCAAAGGTAGGGTCAGTGACAACAGTAGCGAGGAGACGGGTGACAGTGGGACTGGCAGCACGACGGGAGTCAGACTCCGGATCAGGAAGAGTAGGCAGAGAGGACGCAGGAGGAGACGGCAGTGGGACACGCTGAGGAGCAGTGGAGGGACGCAGAGTCATGTAGTGAGTGCCAGGGACAGGAGGAGGACGCTCACGGGGGACACGACGACCAGTGCGAGCAGTACGAACAGGCGACGTAGGACGAGACGCAGGCTCACGACGCTCTGCAAGACCTCCTGTGGGACCAGTGTAAGGAGAGGGACTAGGAACAGGCGAGGCAGGCGGTAACTGTGACTGCAACTGGACAGGCGGAGGACACTCTACGGAGGGAGGAGGACGAGGAGGAGGAGTCTGACCAAGAACCTGCTGAAGGAGCGGTACGAAGTACGGTCGTGGCCGCGTAGCGTCTCCAGAAGGAGCAGAGACACCAGCGCCCGGGTCCTCAGCACCAGTAGCAGCTCCACCGCTCGGGTCCTCAGTACCAGCAGCAGCTCCACCGTCCGGGTCCGCAGCACCAGCAGGAACTCCACCAGCCGGGTCCTCAGCACCAGCAGCAGCTCCAACGTCCGGGTCCTCAGCACTAGCAGTAGCGCCACCGCTCGGGTCCTCAGCACCAGTAGCCGCGCCACCAGTCGGGTCCGCAGCACCAGCAGCAGCTCCAACGTCCGGGTCCGCAGCACCAGGAGCACCACTCCGAAGACTGCAGCGCCTCGTGTACCACTCTCGGATCTGCTGGAGGGGGGGGAGCTCCCGGGCAGGAGGGGGGAGAGCTCCCGGGCATGAGGGGAAGCACCGCGACCAGCTCCAGCAGTACCTCTCCGGAGGCGGCAGTACTGTAGGTACCGCTCCTGCAGCCGCTGTGAGGAGAGGGCTCCTCCAGGTGTAGTACCCCCAGACTCAGCACCCCCAGGCTCCGCACCCGCAGACTCAGCACCGTCAGGCTCACTACCCCCAGGCTCAGCACCCCCAGGCTCCGCACCTCCAGACTCAGCACTCCCAGGCTCAGCACCCCCAGACGCAGCACCCCCAGGCTCAGCACCCCCAGGCTCAGCACCCCCAGGCTCAGCACCCCCAGCAGGACGAGAGTCAACAGCTACCTCGACAGGCTCACCCAGGTCTACCTGGGACACACCTGAGGGAGCGGCACCCTGAGGGGGAAGGGGGTCTGGTACCTCAGCACCTGGAGCCAGGAAGAGAGGCGGGGGGGGGAGTGGGGCAGTGCGGTAGGGGAAGAGGCGGTAGTAGGGGATGGACTCGTCAAAAGTGACGTCCTGAGAGGCCAGGACACGACGCGAGGTGGCGTGGTAGAACTGCCAACCAGGCGCGTCCGGGACAAAGCCAAGGAAGACACAGGGGACAGCGCGACGGGAGAGCTTGTCCGCGGACGTGTCGCGAACAAAAGCTCGGGATCCCCAGACCCGAAAACGCGACGCATCGCCAGCCTCTCCCGTCCAACGCAGTGTCGGAGAAGTCTCCGGTAAGGAGACACGGGGCCAGAGGTTGAGCTGATGCGTAGCGTATCGGACTGCAAACGACCACAGAAAGTGGGGGGCAGCCGCATGAACCAAGGAGGTACGAGCGACCTCCATGACCAAGCCAATGCGGCGCTCAGCAACCCCGTTCTGCTGTGGAGAGGCCGGAAGCGTGAACGACTGCTCAATGCCCTCCTGCTGACAGAAGGCCTCCAAGAGGCCAGAGGAAAACTCCCCACCTCTGTCAGAGTGCAAACGCAGGACAGGGAAGTCGGAGCGGAAACGCTCACTGAGCTGGAGACGAGATCTGCGGATCCAAGGGATCAAGACATCAGGGACGTCACCCTTGGTGCGCAAGGGGAAGACCGTGGTGTAGCGCGAGAAGTCGTCAACAACAATCAGGAAGTACCTCTCCTGACCCTGACCACGGACGCGGGCTGGGCCCCACACGTCCATGTGGAGCGTCTGCAAAGGAGCAGTCGTCGGGGGAAAGGAGGAGGAGTGAGGAGCGGCGCGCTGCCGCCCCTCGATACAGGGAAGACAGGGAGGAGCAGGCGAGGGTGGGAGGGGAGGGAGAACCCTGGGAAGACCAGCAACAAGGTCCCGTTTGTGCATGGTCCGAAGGCGCTGCACAGACGGGTGACCAAGGCGGTGGTGCCAGAGGACAGTCTCATGCGCCAGAGAGCGACACGAGCAGGGGGCAGACAGCTGACCTGACGCAGACGCAGACGCAGACGCAGCTACCTGAGGGGACTCAGTGGTCAGTGTGTACAGGTCCGACCCCGGCTCTCGAGTGAAGGTAGCCAGGTGGCGGCCCGTCCGAGCACACGTGCAGTGTGTCACGCGCTCGTATGCAGGGGTGAACTGGTGAACACCCCCGTCCTGGAGCGCACGAACTGCCACCAAGTTCGTAGAGAACGAGGGGAGGTAGAGACCTGACAGTGTGCCTGACGGGACCGCAGGACTGTTGGTGTAAGGGCCTAATAAACTCAAGCTATTAGGACTTAATCAAACTTAAAACCTCTCCTCGGGGTCACCTCCAAGGGTCCCTGGGTGCCTGGTACAAGACCAGCCCCTATCCTCGGGTCCGAGTTTGTAGAGAGAGGGATCAAGAAGGACTTAGTCAAAACAGCAAGAGTACCTTGAACGTCGCGCAGCGTGCCGTGCAGACCGTCGGTCGGATTAAGCTGAGAATTCGCTATATCGAAGCTCGCTCCAAGAGCTTTAAAATGAGCCAAGTTGCCTCGCGAAAAGTTCTGCCATTACTAAGTTATGGCTCGGACAGCGTTTGCCTAGCGTTGGAGTGCTAGCATACTAGCGTTGACTCGGGTAGCATTCCACCGTCGAATAGCGCAGAAACGAAATTCCAGCGAGGAAGGAATTCGCTTGAATCAATTTTACTATATTCAGGTACAAACAGAGAAGGATTAAATAGTTCTAGCTAGCAAGGACCTTGGGAATCAACCTGGGAACAACCAGGGATGATCCCAAATAATTCCAAGCAACAGAACCAACCTGGCTGGACAAAATAGCAGGTGGTAGGTTGGTAAACAACCTCTGGTTCTGTTTTTCCAACCTGGGAAAACAACAACCAGGTTCAGGTTCTAAAAACAGAACCTGTTTTGTCTTTGCCCAACCAGCCAAATGCTGGTTCCGCTGGTTTCCCCTGGCCTTGTAGCATGCAGATACAGACAAACAACATCCAACCTTCACCTAAATTGTACCCCTATAGTGCCTTCCCTGCTACACTATAGTTAACCAAACAAAACAGTACAATTTCGAGTTGGATAGAACTGAATCTGCGCAATCAACTCAACCGAACTGCAAAGCTTCCATCTTGGGTTCCTTTGCGAGCTCGTCCTTTCTGCTTGCACTGTTCATAGCGCATACAATGTTGTGCCGAAGCGCACATTGCGCGAGTACCTGCAAATGCATCAAGCGAAAAATGCGAAAGCAAACAAACACACGAACACACCATTCACACACAAATGCATTCGCACACGCATACTCGTACAAACAGACGGCAGGATGTCGTGCAATGTAAATTTGCACCCAACACACTCCCCCTCAGCCTGCCGGCTGCATCCCCATCATTCCATGCTAGTTCATGCTCATTCCACTCATGCGCACACAACGCCAATGAGGCTCATCCGCAAGCCTCTTGGTGAGAAAGTCTGCTGGCTGCTGGTGAGTCTTGATGTAGATTGGATTCACCGTCCCCCTCTTCACCTCCTTACGCAGCCAGTGCCACTTGATACGCATGTGCTTGTTCAGCCCATGAAGCACAGCGTTTCTGGCCATCCCAAGAGCCCCCTTGCTATCACAAAACAGCGGCGTAGCAACTTTCTGCTCCTGGCCAATCTCCTCTAACAGCCTCCTCAGCCAAATCACCTCCTTCACCCCATGGAACATCGCCATGTACTCTGATTCTACGGAAGAGAGTGCCGTCTCCGTCTGCTTCTTGGACCTCCAACTAACAGGTCCTCCCCCAACTAAGCAGATATATCCTCCCACAGATGAGGAATCCTCCTTCTCAGAAGCCCACGTAGCATCGGTAAAGCAAGTGAGAAATAGCTTGCCTTCTCCAAGCCTCTCCCCCTTCTCTTTCAGCACCTCCACCCCTTTCTGCTTCACCTGTGCAGATGCGGAGTATTGAACTCCAATGCTTGGGTGAGAGTTCAGGTACTTCACCACACGCTCAGCTGCATCCACCTGCTCCTCTGATGGATTCTGCACCACCCTAGCCAGCTGCCCAACCGAGAAAGAGATGTCGGGCCTCGTGTGAACTGCTGCGTACAAGAGGCTGCCCACCAAGGACTGAAATTGCTGCTGCTCTTCAGCTTCAACCCCTTCATCCTCTGCAGCCTTCACAAGCTTGAATTCTGCTGGCAGGGGAGTTGCAACCTTGCGCTCATTCTCAATCCCATACTTCTCCCCCAGCTCCTTGATGAACTTCTCCTGGTGCAGCTTCAACCACCTGTGATCTGGATCCCTCTCCACGTGCATCCCGAGGTAGTACTTTACCTCCCCAAGGTTCTTGCACTTGAAGTTTTCCATCAGTTGCTGCTGCACTTTCTGGATCTCCTTCATGCTGCTGCTGAAGAGAAGAATGTCGTCCACATAGACCAGAAACAGCACCAGCTTCTCCCCCTCGCCCTTGAGAAAGAGGCTCTCATCACAGCTGCTGGTCCTGAATCCCATCTCCTCTAAAACAGCTGCCAACTTCTGGTACCAGCAGCGTGGCGCCTGCTTCAAGCCGTAGATGGACTTGTTGAGCTTGCACACCCTGCCCGTACCATCCTCATACCCAGGCGGCTGCGTCATGTACACATCCTCCTCTAAAATCCCATTCAGGAATGCCGTTGAAATATCCATCTGAATGATGAATTTCCCACTAACAGCTGCATCTGCCAACAAGACACGGAGGGTAGGGGGTTTGGCAGTGGGAGCAAAGATCTCGTTGAAGTCCTGCTTCTCCTTCTGCATAAACCCCTTCGCCACCAGCCTACTCTTGTAGATGGTGACCTGCCCCTTGTCATCGGTCTTGATCCTCAGCACCCACTTGCATTGTATCGCTTTCTTCCCATCAGGCAGCACCACCAGATCCCATGTCCTATTCTCCAGCAGACTCTGGTACTCAGCATCCCTAGAAGCCAGCCACTTGTCCCTATCTGGTCCAGCTAATGCCTCCTCCATGCTAGCTGGTTCCTCTGGTGCAGGGGCAAGAAAACAGTACGCAGGCTCATCCTCCTCATCCGGGTCATAGCCATGAGGTAGAATCAGCAATGCCTCTTCGGTCCCTAGCTGCTGCTCTGCTGCATCAGTTCCTGCAGTCAGCTTCTTAGTAGCCATACGGGTACGTCCTGGCCTGGAGACGGGTGTCTCCCATCCCTTCATAACGACACCCTTCGGCTTCTTAGTTTTTCCCTGCTGCTTCTCTCCTCCCTCGGGTCCAGCAGCTCCACTAGTGCTGCCGCCAGTTTCCACACCATTTTCTCCACCAGCAGATGCCTCCTGTACCTTCTCTCCATCACCATTTCCAGCAGCTGCCTCCTCTCCCTCCTCCCACACACTAGGAGTCAGGTCCAGCTGCATGGTGATCTGCTCCATCTGCTGGGACACCCTTGCCTCCGGCTGTTTCTCCCAGCTCCCATACATCATGCCCTCAATGAATTTCACATCCCTGCTGTCAAACAACACACCCTTGGATGGTTCCCACAGCAGCCATCCCTTGCTCTCAGCAGCCAGCCCCAAATGCACACACCAGATTGCACTCGCCCCCAACTTACTGCGGTAGGTCTTGGGGACGTGGGCGACTGCCATGCAGCCAAACACCCTCAGCATATCCACCGGCGGCTTCCTCCCAAGCCACCTCTCCAACGGCACCCACGAGTCATCCCCAACCTTGGTGAGCACCCTGTTCCTAGCGACAGTGGCGTGCCGGACAGCATGAGGCCACATAGAATTGCTCAGCCCAGATTCTATGAGCAGCGCCCTAGCTGTCTCCAGAATGGTCCGGTTTGCCCGTTCTGCTACACCATTGGACTGTGGGGTATAAGCCGTGGTCAGCTCTCTCTGGATGCCCTGCTTCTTGAGCCAGGCCGTCATTTCAGCTCCAAGGAACTCACCACCTCGGTCTGTCCTAATCCGCTTCACTACACACTCCGCCTGCTTCTCCACGAATGGCAGCCAATCGTCCCGTATCGTGGAGGCGGCGTGGTCCTTCTGCTTCAGCGGATACGCCCACATCAGCCTGCTCCAGTCATCCACAATTGTAAGAAAATACCGCTCCCCCTTGTGCCCTTGCACCGGCAGCGGCCCCACCAAGTCCATGTGGACCAGCTCCAAAGGCTTCTTGCTCCTGCCAGCCACACTATGGAAAGGGAAACGGGTGAACTTTGAAAGCAAACAGATTTCACAGTTGTCATCGGGTGGCTGTCCGTTCAGCTTCAGACCCTTAACGGCTCCATCCTTCTCCAGCTGCTTCAGCAAAGGCATTGCCACATGCCCTAAGCGCCGGTGTGCCATTGCCCAATCTGTCTCCCCAGATCTGGCCGACACTTTCACACCAACCCCTCCAACGGCATTGCACTCCCCCTGGGATGCAGACCCCTCTCCAGCCTGCCCCCCACCATGCCACGCCAGGGCCGGCAGCTGCCACATAGATCTGTACACGTCCTTGCTCTCGTGCAGATCCCAAAGCACCCGATTGCCCAGCTTCCCCTTATAAGTGCGTGCCCCATCCGTGTTGGTGTTCACCCCAGCCTTGCCAAGCTTACGGAGGGAGATAAGGTTGGCCTTCAGGTCGGGGACGAAGAGAACGTCGTGCAGCACCACCGGCTTGCCATCCGCTCCCTTAAACGCAGCTCGTCCCGCACCAGCCACCTTCAACATGTGTCCAGAGGCGGAGCACACTTCATTGATCGGTGCAGCTCGTACTTCGTCCAGCAGGTCCTTGCGCGGCGTCATCGTCCAAGCAGCGCCTGTGTCCAACACCCAATAGTCTAGGGGGTGCAGCTCTGCTCCAACTTTGGCAGAGGCGTCTCCTTGCTCCCCCTTGTCTCCCACATGGAAGAATTGGCCCGCGGTGCGCTCCTTCTTCTTCTCCGCACCGCCGTTGCCCTTCGGGTTGTTGTCGGACGAATCAGCGACCATGTTGGCGCCGTTTTTCTGGTTCCTCCGCGCGCTGCCATCCTGGTGACGATTCTGGGGGGTCCATCCATCGGGTTTCTTATAGCACAAAAACCAGGGGTGCCCTTCCTTCTCACAATACCAGCAACTCCCTTTCATTTTGCCACCAGCACCCGACTTGCCCCCACGTCCAGATTTCGCACCGCGACCCCAACCGGTACCTCCTTGTTGGTCGTTGGAGTCGTCGTCTTTCTTTGCACCGCGTCCAGCACCACCGAAGCCACGTCCTCTGCCACGTCGGCTCCCTTGCATCCCGTAGCCGCTGCTGCCGTCGTCTCCACCCCTCAGTTGGCGGCGACGGAAGTCCTCCTCCAGAATCTTCGTCCGCACCCACTCGAGCGTCCACAAGCTCTGGTTCTGCGGCAGGCTCAATCCGCTCGTAAATTGAAGCCACGATTCCGGCAGCAGCGAGAGCATCTTCAAGCACTTGGTCTGCTCCGGGTAGGTGATTCCCGCGGTCGCCAACTTCGCGTAGAGGTCGCGCATCTTGTCCAGGACTGGTTGCACCGGCTCTCCCTCGCTCAGGCGCAACACGGACAGCTCCCTCTCCAGCATCAACGTTGCGACAACGGAGGTCGGGGCGTGCAGCTCCTTCAACACGGTCCACGCCTTCGGACCGCATTCAACCTCCGGCAGCAGGTGCATGACGTGGTGACGCTGGTTCAGCTCCAAACTCTGCGACATCAAATAGTAGCCAGCCGAGGAGCACTCGTCCCAATCTTCCTGCAGCGTGGGGTCACTCGGTCTAGGCTCCTCCCCAATCATTAGTTTCAGCAAACCGATCTGACGGAAATATAATTGCATTTTCCAGGCCCAATCATCATAGCTCTCACCATTGAACTTCTCGACGGTGAAATTCTTCAGCACCTCCTTGACAAGCGAGCCCTGGTTTGTTCGCGCTCCCCTTGGTGCTGAAAGACCAGAATCTTGGCTGCCGCTACGATCTTGGGCTGAAGATTCACCAGCTCCCGCCGAGGTGTTGCCCGCCATAGCTACCTATAACGAGGATCACTATAACGCAGCTCTGATACCAGCTTGTTGGTGTAAGGGCCTAATAAACTCAAGCTATTAGGACTTAATCAAACTTAAAACCTCTCCTCGGGGTCACCTCCAAGGGTCCCTGGGTGCCTGGTACAAGACCAGCCCCTATCCTCGGGTCCGAGTTTGTAGAGAGAGGGATCAAGAAGGACTTAGTCAAAACAGCAAGAGTACCTTGAACGTCGCGCAGCGTGCCGTGCAGACCGTCGGTCGGATTAAGCTGAGAATTCGCTATATCGAAGCTCGCTCCAAGAGCTTTAAAATGAGCCAAGTTGCCTCGCGAAAAGTTCTGCCATTACTAAGTTATGGCTCGGACAGCGTTTGCCTAGCGTTGGAGTGCTAGCATACTAGCGTTGACTCGGGTAGCATTCCGCCGTCGAATAGCGCAGAAACGAAATTCCAGCGAGGAAGGAATTCGCTTGAATCAAATTTACTATATTCAGGTACAAACAGAGAAGGATTAAATAGTTCTAGCTAGCAAGGACCTTGGGAATCAACCTGGGAACAACCAGGGATGATCCCAAATAATTCCAAGCAACAGAACCAACCTGGCTGGACAAAATAGCAGGTGGTAGGTTGGTAAACAACCTCTGGTTCTGTTTTTCCAACCTGGGAAAACAACAACCAGGTTCAGGTTCTAAAAACAGAACCTGTTTTGTCTTTGCCCAACCAGCCAAATGCTGGTTCCGCTGGTTTCCCCTGGCCTTGTAGCATGCAGATACAGACAAACAACATCCAACCTTCACCTAAATTGTACCCCTATAGTGCCTTCCCTGCTACACTATAGTTAACCAAACAAAACAGTACAATTTCGAGTTGGATAGAACTGAATCTGCGCAATCAACTCAACCGAACTGCGAAGCTTCCATCTTGGGTTCCTTTGTGAGCTCGTCCTTTCTGCTTGCACTGTTCATAGCGCATACAATGTTGTGCCGAAGCGCACATTGCGCGAGTACCTGCAAATGCATCAAGCGAAAAATGCGAAAGCAAACAAACACACGAACACACCATTCACACACAAATGCATTCGCACACGCATACTCGTACAAACAGACGGCAGGATGCCGTGCAATGTAAATTTGCACCCAACAAGGACAAGGAAGGACAGTGGAGGAGGTCGCAATGACCGGACCCCCTGAGGGGTCAGCGAGGGAGACAGCAACTGGCCGAGTGAGTGGCTCAAGGACAGTGCGGTCACGAAAGAAACAGCAAGAAGCACCTGAGTCCAGTGTGAAGGTGTGAAGTGCTGCAGTCGACTCAGTACCAGGGGGGACGGACTCACGAGCACCTAGAGCAGCAGCCTCACCATCACCTGAGGTAGCAGACACACTAGCACCTAGAGCGGCAGCCGGACTGGTCAGAATGCCCGGGTCGGGCGGAACACGCAAGTACTGAGCACCCTCTCCACTAGTAAACATCGCATACATGGCAGTGAGAATAGCATCAAAGTCTAAGGCCCAGATATCAACTCCCTTCCTCTCCAGATCACCCCAGCGGGGAAGCTCAGCGCCGCCAGGGAACTGAGCGCGCCAAGCGTCGGTATGGCGCGAGAAACAGTGGTGCGTGGGGTGCGGCCTCCCACACGTCTGGCCAGTGCGGTCACCAGTGCGGATGACGTACGTGCAGGTAAAGCCACCCGCCCCCCCCCGCTGCGAGTACCACTCACGTGCCTCCTGGAGCGACGGGGCGTGCTGTTGGCTCTGGCCACCGCCAGCGCCTCCACGACCACCACCGCCGCCGTCACCGCCTCGGCCACCTCCACCCCTGCCGCCGCCACGACCACCTCCGCCTCCGCTGCCGCCTCCGCCCCTGCCACTGCTCCCGCCGCTGCTGTCACCACCCCCACTGCCGCCACTAGCCTCTCCAGTCCCACCTCCACCCCCACCGCCACCACCCCCGCCTCCCCCGCCACCACCTCCACCCTTGCCCCCCTTGCTCCTGCGGCGCCCGCTCGGAGCAGACGCGGTCCCGACCTTCTCAGCACCAAGGAGGTCGACAGCAGCAGCAGAGGCGACAGAGGGGAGAAGGGGGGAAGGGGAACACCCCTCAAAGAAGGGGGTGCGGGGCTCGCCACGAGAGGCACCTACGGCGACGATGCTCGCCTCAGCTGCAAGTAGGTCCTTCTCGAGGAGGGCAATGGTGAGCTCAGTAGGGGAGCGAGCTAGAAAGGAATCCCTGACTGTGCGCAGAGAGTCAGGGAGGCGGGTAACAATGTGGTAGAGAGTGAGCCAGAGGGGGGGGGGGGGTTGGTAGCAAGGAACTCGGCAGGCATAGCAGCGCGAAAGCGGGCCTCACTAGTCTTGAGGTGGGTGATGAGGTCAGCAACAGTGTGAAAGGAGGCCAGATCGGGGAACAGGTAGGGCAGTGAGAGGCGGCCTAGTGTAGCAGAAGCCGGTGAGGAGTAACGAGCAACTACGGCTGTGTACAGTTCCTTAGCAGTCTTGCACTGGCCGAAGTGCTTTCGCTCGTCTAGCGGTATGGAGTTGCGAATAGCGAAGCGAGCGTGCGCGTCACGAGTCTGCCACTGGGAGCGCAGAGTGCTGTCAGCAGAAGTGTCAGGGGCAGTAGCATGGCCTAGGGCGTGGTCGTACAGTGAGATATCCTCCTTGGCAGTGAGCTGTAGGAAAAGGTGCAGGTCATCTAGCCAGGTTTCGAACTTCACTGGACGGCCCTCGGCATCGAAAGCGAGTACGGTAGGACTAGCCATAGTGACAGTAGCAGTAGTAGTAGAAACAGTAGTGGTAGCAGTAGTAGCAGTAGTAACAAGGCCGCTTGAAAGGTGTGCGCAGGGTCAACGGGGCCGGCGGGGCCTCTATGCGGAGGGCGGGCGGGGTCGATAGGTCCGGCGGGGCTACTAGGTGGGACGCAGGCGGAATCGACCGGCCGGCGGGGCCGCTAGGAGAGGCGCGGGCGGGGTTGACGGTCGGTAATGGCGCACGGGCGGCAGTAGTAGGGAGCGCGGCAGCAGGAGCTGCAGTGGTGCACGGGCGGCAGCAGCGCGCGGGCTTAGAGCAGAGGCAGCGGCGCGCGGGCAGCGGCAGCAGCAGTGGCGCACGGGCGCACAAGCGGCAGCTGGCGCGACAGCAGGAGCTGCAGCAGCGCGCGACCGCGGAGCAGGTGACGGGCGGCTGCAGCAGCGGGCGCGTCAGCGAGCGCGGCAGCGAGCGCACAGGTGCGCGGGCAGCGGCGCACAGGCAGCGCGCGGGGCCGCGCGCGAAGAAACGGCCGCGCGCGGGCGGCTAGTGGGTCGCGCGCGAAAAATCGACCGCGCGCAGGCGGCTAGTGGGTCGCGCGCGTTAAAAAAAAGACGAGCCGCGCGCGGGTGGCTGGCGGGCTGCACGCGCGCGGTAGGTAGGTAGGTAGGTAGGTAGGTAACGGTGGGCCCTAAAACGGTCCTAGTGACGGACCTGCTCTGAAACCATGTCAGAATGAACGGACAGGAATGATTGAACTAACAGTGAAATCAGTACAAGTACCTAACCCTAGAATTGTGTACCCCCTATAGGCTAACCCACTGTAGCCTAAACAAACACAACATATATAATGTTTGACAGTTGGAAAGTGCTGAGTCGGGTATAGGAACTAGGGAAGGTATTCATTTTGATGTACCCTATGATCCTTTTAATGGGACCCTCTTTGGCTACTCAGCGCAGCAGAAACCACTACTCCTTGATGTGTTATGCAACGGGCGACGCCTCCAGGCACTGGTGGACAGCGGTGCATCTCACTCGGTGTGTGACCGCGGAGCATTGGAGAAAATTGGAGAGAAGGCGGAGGAGACCCAGTTTTCAGCAACCATGGTGGACGGTACGAAGCTTCCCATCCACGGCGAAGCATCCTTGCAGCTGCATATAGGTGCGTTGAGGTGGAAGCCGAAGCTACCTGTCACCAACATCAAAGGGTTAGATTTCATCTTGGGGCGAGATTTCCTGAAGCGGTTCAACCCCGAGATCGATTGGGTCAACAGCAAGGTGTGCATCTACAACAACGGGAAGCAGATAGCACTGCGAAGCTGGACGGATACAGGGGACATTCCTGAAACGACACTGGCACGGTTCGAACAGACGGTAAACGAGAGTAACACAGGTTACTTAGCACTGGTCATGGCAGCAGCAGAAGAGGTGAAAAAGGGTTCCGAGCTACCCGCAGCAGTAAAAAAGGTCTTGGAGCTGTACAAAGACATCATGCCCGACGACCTACCTGCAGGCGTACCTCCTGCACGCACCCACGAGCACGAGATCGTGGAGGAACCAGGTGCGAAACCCGTCTCACGTGCACCTTACAGACTGAGTCCGACCGAACTGACAGACATGAAGAAACAGATCGAGTATCTACTGGACAGACAACTGATCCGACCATCCACCTCTCCCTACGGTGCACCAGTTCTCTTCACCCCAAAACCAGACGGCAGTCTACGGATGTGCATCGACTACCGCGCACTGAACAAACAGACAGTCAAAAACAAATATCCCATACCGCGCATCGACGATTTGCTGGACCAACTGCGTGGTGCAACAGTCTTCTCGAAGCTGGACCTACGGTCGGGTTACTGGCAGATCAAGATGGCGGACAACTCGATCCACAAGACGGCGTTCCGTACAAGATACGGCTCCTACGAATACTTGGTGATGCCGTTCGGACTCTGCAACGCACCAGCAACGTTCCAGGCGGAGATGAATCACATCCTACGGCCCCTGCTGGACGAGTGCATAGTAGTGTACCTGGACGATATCCTCATCTACTCCAAGAACATGAAGGAGCACGTGGAGCATCTGCGGAAGGTGTTCAAGATCCTGCGGAAAAATAAGTTCTACGTGAAGCTGTCAAAGAGCGACTTCGCACTAGAGAAGGTGCAGTTTCTCGGGCACATGGTGAGTGCCAAGGGCGTACACGTGGACCCGCGGAAAATCGAAGCCGTTAAGAAGTGGAAAGTACCAGAGAACGTGAAGGAGTTGCAGCAGTTCCTCGGCTTCGCCAACTACTACAACAGGTTCGTGCCGCAGTACGCTAAGATAGCAGCGCCACTGACCGACCTACTGAAAAAGGACACGCCCTTCAAATGGGGTGCTCCTCATCAGCAAGCCATGGAACAGCTACAGACAGCACTGACCACAGCGCCAGTACTCATCCTACCGGACCCAGACAAGGACTACGTAGTTGAAGCAGACGCTAGTGACCAGGCAGTCGGAGTAGTACTGATGCAGGATAACGGAAACAGTTTCCAGCCTATCGCCTACCTCAGTAAGAAGTTACACGGAGCAGAACTGAACTACCCCATTCACGACAAGGAAGCCTTAGCCATAGTCGTAGCCTTCAAGGTGTAGAGGTGTTACCTAGAGGGAGCCAAGACCACAGTTTATACTGACCACTGCAGCCTCAAATACCTGAAGTCGCAGCCGACGCTCTCACGACGACAGGTGCGGTGGGTGGATTTCTTGGAAACTCACTTCCACTACGACATCGTCTACAAACCCGAGCTCCACAACAAAGCAGACGCGTTGAGCCGCCCCGGTCACGTAGCAGGCATCCAGCTCGACGGGATGAACCCTCTCCTCAAGGGTCTATTCCAACATGGGTACTCCGTGGACGGCGAGATCGCAACGGCAGAGAAACAGAAGCTGTTACAGTGGGAGAAAGACTTAGCGGTAAGGAAGGGTTCAGGAAAGATTTGGGTTCCGAATTACGCCCCGCTACGGCAGATCCTATTAGAGGAGTTTCATGACGTACCATACGCGGGACATTTCGGGAGCAACAAAACGTTAGCGGGAATAGCAAAGTATTACTACTGGCCTCGGATGGCAGCAGACGTGCAGCAGTTCGTCACCTCCTGCGACACGTGCCAGCGGATGAAGAGTAGCAAGCAGAAGAAAGCAGGGTTACTTCAGCCTCTACCCATACCGGAGCAGCCATGGCAGGTCGTTAGTCTTGACTTCATCACAGGACTTCCCTCGACCTCACGGGGACACGATTCCATCCTCGTAGTCATCGATAAGTTCTCCAAAATGGGTCACTTCATACCGACCAACGCCACAGCTACTGCTGAAGCAACTGCTCGACTCTTCTTCGACCGCATCATCACCATCCACGGCATCCCCGCTACACTCATCTCAGACAGAGACCCAAAATTCACGAGTAAGTTCTGGAAGGAGCTTATGGGACTGTTGGGGACTAAGCTTGCGATGTCTTCAGCATACCATCCCCAGACTGACGGACAGACAGAGCGACTCAATCAGGTGGTTGAACAGTTACTGCGCACAGCTTGCAAAGACGACATCAGCCACTGGGACACACAGTTACCGACCTTAGAGTTCGCTTATAACAACCCGTCGCATGCGGCCACAGGGAAAACACCTTTCTTCCTGTGTTACGGACGGGAACCACTCACACCACAGCAGCCAACCACACCGGCACACGTCCAAGCCGCACACGACTTCGTCACCACCATGCAGCAGCTATGGGAGAAGACTCAGCGACGTCTCACCACGATGCAGAACTCCTAGAAGCAGTATGCCGATCGCCAACGACGAGATCACTCAGTAGCAGTCGGAGATCAGGTGCTTCTTGACACGCGCAACTTGAACCTGTCTCACCTACCATCCAAACTCCGGCCTCGCTTCTGTGGTCCATTTCTCGTGGAGGCACAGGTGACACCAGTTACATTCCGCTTGCGCTTACCAGATACATGGAAGCTTCACAACGCTTTCCATGTTCAGCTACTGAAACCCTACAATTACCCCAACCATCAGTTCCAGGGACGACAACTACCGCCACCACCACCTGTTCTTGTGCAGGATGAACCCGAGTACGAGATCGAGCGTGTTCTCACTCATCGGCGCCGCGGCGGCAAGACCCTCGAGTTCCTGATACGCTGGAAGGGATACGACCCCACTGAGGACAGTTGGGTACCAGAAGCTGATATGGGCAACGCACGCCATGCTCTCAAGGACTATCTTGTCAAGCAGGGTGTATCTCACGCCACCCAGCTTTGAGGGGGGGACGTGTGAGAGTACGACGACTTATGCTGGCTTTGCTAGCTTGCCTGGACTTTATTATGCTATTACTAGCTTAGGTTTATTTTATCATGCATAGTTATGCTTGATTTCCTAGGTTAGGTGCATTCCTATATTTTATTATAGTTATAGCACCGAACCAAATTACGTGTACCGAACTGAAGCTTATTCGGTTGCCACCGAATTGCTTTCTACCGAGTTCGGGAAGGTTCTGTTCGGGACGCTTCGCGACCCTCAGAACATTCGCGTAACACCTGGGTTACCTGCTTTGTGTCGAGCCTATATATAGCCTCGCCTTGTACCCAGGTGCATAATTCAATTTACATTCTCTTTTCTGAGCTCGATCCTAAGATCCTCACAAACGCACAAATAATTACTACACCAACAGTCACTACTCTCTAGCATTTCCTGCACACAAACTTTACTACTTCGTTAAATAAACCCCCCTACTAAAGCCACTACTCAACGTCTGCCGCACTAGCAACTGCTTCGTCCGCAATTTGTGCTCTGCTGGCCTTCATGTCGGAGAAGTCATTGGTGGATCGCCTGAGCTTCTCACCGCGGAATATGGCGACCACCTCGTACCAGTCTATGTCGTACTGCAGGAGGGAGCACCGTATCAGGTGCTCACGTCTTGTGTCGCCGAGGCTGCCGCGGTCCCACGTCTTTACTAGGTTCTGCTTGCTGAAGCCGCGCTCACATTCAATCGTGCTCAATGGTAGCACGGCGACAGACTGCCACATCCGGACGATGTTGGGAAACAAAGCACGCCACGCCTCGTCGCGCAGCATGTTCCCCAGCGCCTGTTGAAACTCCTCGTTGTTGTGCTGGGAGAACATGGTCGAGGTAAACATCCAAAGCTCCTGGCCTGCACTCTTTTAGTCGAACCCTAGTAGTGGGGTCGGGGTAGAGAATTTGCATATGATCACACATACGGGTTGGAGTGGTAGGCATTTGTCCAACAATACAGGGCCGCGTGATGAGCAATACTCAAGCAACTAGCGCATTGGGAACATCAAGTCAATCAGAGATAGCCGACAGATCAGACAATGGCGCTTACCAGGCAGTTTGTGGTTGTACAGCTTGTGGGGCTGGCCAAGCCATTTCCTGAAGGCCTCCAGCTGTGAGGATCTAGGATCGAGCTCAGAAAAGAGAATGTTCACCTGGGTACAACACGAGGCTATATATAGGCTCGACACAATGTAGGTAACCCAGGTGTTACGCGAATGTTCCGAGGGTCGCGAAGCGTCCCGAACAGAACCTTCCCGAACTCGGTAGAAAGCAATTCGGTGGCAACCGAATAGCTTGAGTTCGGTACACGTAACCTGGTTTGGTGCCTATTACTATAATAACTATAGTAAAGCAACGAACCTAGGAAATCAAGCAATTCATGCATGCAGAAAATAAACCTAAGCTAGAAATAGCGTAAGGAAATAATAGCAAGCATGAATAACAAGCATAAGCCGTCGTACTCTCACACGTCCCCCCCTCAAAGCTGGGTGGCGTGAGATACACCCTGCTTGACAAGATAGTCCTTGAGAGCACGGCGTGCGTTGCCCATATCAGCTTCTGCAACCCAACTGTCTTCAGTGGGGTCGTATCCATTCCAGCGTATCAGGAACTCGAGGGTCTTGCCGCCGCGGCGCCGATGAGTGAGAACGCGCTCGATCTCGTACTCTGGTTCATCCTGCACAAGAACAGGTGGTGGTGGCGGTAGCTGTCGTCCCTGGAACTGTTGGTTGGGGTAATTGTAGGGCTTCAGTAGCTGAACATGGAAAGCGTTGTGAAGCTTCCATGTATCTGGTAAGCGCAAGCGGAATGTAACTGGTGTCACCTGTGCCTCCACGAGAAAAGGACCACAGAAGCGAGGCCGGAGTTTGGATGGGAGGTGAGACAGGTTCAAGTTGCGTGTGTCAAGAAGCACCTGATCTCCGACTGCTACTGAGTGATCTCGTCGCTGACGATCGGCATACTGCTTCTGGGAGTTCTGCATCGTGGTGAGACGTCGCTGAGTCTTCTCCCATAGCTGCTGCATGGTGGTGACGAAGTCGTGTGCGGCTTGGACGTGTGCCGGTGTGGTTGGCTGCTGTGGGGTGAGTGGTTCCCGTCCGTAACACAGGAAGAAAGGAGTTTTCCCTGTGGCCGCATGCGAGGCGTTGTTGTAAGCGAACTCCAAGGTCGGTAACTGTGTGTCCCAGTGGCTGATGTCGTCTTTGCAAGCTGTGCGCAGTAACTGTTCAACCACTTGATTGAGTCGCTCTGTTTGTCCGTCAGTCTGGGGATGGTATGCTGAAGACATTGCAAGCTTAGTCCCCAACAGAATAAGCTCCTTCCAGAACTTACTCGTGAATTTTGGGTCTCTGTCTGAGATGAGTGTAGCGGGGATGCCGTGGATGGTGATGATGCGGTCGAAGAAGAGTCGAGCAGTTGCTTCAGCTGTAGCTGTGGCGTTGGTCGGTATGAAGTGACCCATTTTGGAGAACTTATCGATGACTACGAGGATGGAATCGTGTCCCCGTGAGGTCGAGGGAAGTCCTGTGATGAAGTCGAGACTAACGACCTGCCATGGCTGCTCCGGTACGGGTAGAGGCTGAAGTAACCCTGCCTTTTTCTGCTTGCTACTCTTCATCCGCTGGCACGTGTCGCAGGAGGTGACGAACTGCTGCACGTCTGCTGCCATCCGAGGCCAGTACTATTACTTTGCTATACCCGCTAACGTCTTGTTGCTCCCGAAATGTCCCGCGTATGGTACGTCATGAAACTCCTCTAATAGGATCTGCCGTAGCGGGGCGTAATTCGGTACCCAAATCTTTCCTGAACCCTTCCTTACCGCTAGGTCATTCTCCCACTGTAACAACTTCTGTTTCTCTGCCGTTGCTATCTCGCCGTCCACGGAGTACCCATGTTGGAATAGACCCTTGAGTAGAGGGTTCATCCCATCGAGCTGGATGCCTGCTACATGACCGGGGCGGCTCAACGCGTCAGCCTTGTTGTGGAGCCCGGGTTTGTAGACGATGTCGTAGTGGAAGTGGGTCTCCAAGAAATCCACCCACCGCACCTGTCGTCGTGAGAGCGTCGGCTGCGACTTCAGGTATTTGAGACTGCAGTGGTCTGTATAGACTGTGGTCTTGGCTCCCTCAAGGTAACACCTCCACGCCTTAAAGGCTACGACTATGGCTAAGGCTTCCTTGTCGTGAATGGGGTAGTTCAGTTCTGCTCCGTGCAGTTTCTTACTGAGGTAGGCGATAGGCTGTAAACCGTTCCCGTGATCCTGCATCAGTACTGCTCCAACTGCCTGGTCACTAGCATCTGCTTCAACTACGTAGTCCTTCTCGGGGTCTGGTAGGATGAGTACTGGAGATGTCTGTAGCTGTTCCATGGCTTGCTGATGAGGAGTGCCTCATTTGAAGGGCGTATCCTTTTTCAGTAGGTCGGTCAGTGGCGCTGCTATCTTAGCGTACTGCGGCACGAACCTGTTGTAGTAGTTGGCGAAGCCTAGGAACTGCTGCAACTCCTTCACGTTCTCAGGAACTTTCCACTTCTTAACGGCTTCGATTTTCCGCGGGTCCACGTGTACGCCTTCGGCACTCACCATGTGCCCGAGAAACTGCACCATCAGTGCGAAGTCGCTCTTCGACAGCTTCACGTAGAACTTATTTTCCCGCAGTATTTCGAACACCTTCCGCAGATGCTCTGTCAACGGGAGTTGTTGGTTGGCCTCGTCCTCGCTTGGGCGGAGCCGACTTTGTGGTCGGGTGCGCGGGGGATGCAGCCGACTTACAGCAGTGGGCATGGGGGCCACTGCAAGGGCGTTGTACTGGTGGGGCGCCTGGTTAGTGGCGCCGAGCAGGTGGACGCCGTCCTGGGCGTCTGGGCGGCGTCCTGGGAGGATGGACGCCGACATG
Organism: Closterium sp. Yama58-4; assembly: GCA_947470075.1. NCBI lineage: Eukaryota > Viridiplantae > Streptophyta > Zygnematophyceae > Desmidiales > Closteriaceae > Closterium > Closterium sp. Yama58-4. The sequence continues at coordinate 131,429 of CANIUD010000739.1, forward strand.
GGCGTCTGCTCGGCGTCCTGGGATGAGGGACGCCGACCTGGGAGTGTGCTCGGCGTCCCGGGCGCCTGGGCGTCGACATGGGCGTCTGGATGGCGTCCTGGGCGAGTGGACGCCGACCAGGACGTCAGGACAACGACCTGGGGATGCCGTGCTGGGCATGGTCGGCGGCCGACTGGGCTGGTCGACCAGGCGGGGTTGCCCGGTCGACCGGGATACCCGGGCGACGTGCGCGGATGTCGCCGGGAGCGGGTCTGCGAGGCCGACCTCGGGGATGGTATCCCGAGGTCGACGTGGCTGGTGGGCACAGTCGCTGGCGTGGAGTCTGCCAGGCGTCTGCGCTGTGCTCGTGACAAGGCGTGGAGCACCAACCTGCTACGCGTACCTGCGAAGCAGGTGTACCGTTGTCCTGCGGGTGCAACGCTGTGCAGCCGACTTGCTACAGCGTTGGCACACCACGGACATGCAACGTTGGCGCGCCGCATCTCTGCCGCGCTGGAGCGGTGCGAGCATTGCTGCGCTGGATCGCGGTCGACCGTGCTGCGCTGGAGGTCGACCAGCAGCTGTGCTAGCTCTGATGTAGTGATGCATGCCAATGTTGTTGCTATCATTCTGAACTTTTGTTGTGATGATTTCCTAGTGAAACTCTTGCCAATTCTCCCCGTGAACTAGCAAGTAGTGTGCGCACAAGGAAACGACTAAGGAACAAGGAACACAAAGATCACACGAGCACCCGTGCCTAGCCCGTAGTCTAGCTCCCGTTGCAGCAGTTATCTCCGCATGGTGCGGTGAGCGTGGACGACACCGCGACGTAGTTCAGTCTAGCCGACTTTGCACTTCCCGATTGTGTTCGTAGGTCGGAAGCTGTGCGTTAGTCACCATGGTAGGCGCCGTAGGTGACGCCGGGGTGGTGGACACCCTGGAGGCACGGCTGGAGAATGCGAGGAGAAAGCACGAGGCCAACGAGTATGGCGACCTGCCGTGGGCGGTCGTCGAGGCCGGGCTCCGCAGCATGTGGGCGGCGGAGCACCCTTCTCGGCCTGCTTCTCCTCGACCGGCGAACACCGAGGGCGGCGTCGACGTGGGTGTCAACGCCGGGGGCGACCAAGTCGGCAGCAGTGCGGGAGGCACGTCGAGGCAGAGAGGTGTGATACACGCCGATGAAGTCGGCGGCGTTAAGGCGCAAGGGATGCGGTCGTCGGCGGCTGCAGGCTCCTCGCAGGGTGACACCGGAGGTCGGCGCAGTGGATCCGTGCCGATGTCGGCAACCCAGGTGACAGCAGGCGGGATTGCACCGAGCTACGGCTACTTCAAGTTTACGCCAGACAACATCCAGGTCACTCCCCTACTGGTCGGCCGACCCGACATCCTCACCTGGAAGGAGGCGATCGAGCCTCAGCTGGAGATGGCCGGGCTGATCAACTTTGCTCGTGGTACCGTGGCGACGCCGGACGATCCCGACTTGCGTGCGGAGTTTCGCGCCGTGCAGCTGCTGACCTTCACGGTCATCTCGCGGTGCTGCTCGCCGGGCATGCAAATCGCCCTGAAGTCGTGCAGGGAGCACCTCGACGCCGGCCACCGGGCGTGGCATTTCATCGAGTCGACTTACCAAGTCACCGACGACTTGTTCATCGCTCAGCTTGAAGGGCAGCTGACGCACCTGCGTATGGGCGACCAGGAGACGGCGACGGACTACTGCAACCGAGCTCGGCGGATCCTTGTTACCATCAGGATGGCCGGCGCGGAGTACTCGACGGCGTCGTACGTCACCCATGTCATGCAGGGACTCCCAAGCAGCTACAACCTGCTAAAGCGGCTGTCGATGGCGCCGAGCACGAGGGCGACGCTCAACGAGGACACGTTGACCTCGTATATCCTGCAAGACGAGGCGATGCAGGAGGCCGAGCGGTCCCAAGAGCTCTTGGCGCAGGTGAACTACGTCGCCCCGGCGAAGCAAGGGAGCCGATTGGGGCAACGGGGACAGTCGGGCGGCGGTGGTAGCAGTGGCTGGAAGCCGGCCAAGGACGCCGACAAGGGGAAGTCGGCGAAGGAAGGCGGCCGTGGCGGAGGAAGTCGGCGTCGGGAGTGTTGGATCTGCCACAGCCCCGACCACCTCTCCTTCGAGTGTCCCGACCGCAGCGAATCCGACGACGACGACGCCAAGGGAGGCCGCGGGAGGTCGGCCAGCCGTCGTCCACGTCGAGGAAACCAACCACGCAAGGAGAAGAAGTCGACCAAGTCGACCTCGGCGAAGGACGCCGACTCCTCTGCAGGCGGCAAGGGGAGCAACGACAAGACGGCGTCGTACTCACCGGTCGGCGTTGTGGAGCCGACCGTCTCGCTGGCGCCGGAGGTTGGTGAGGATTTGCAGGTGGTGGCGGCAGCTGTGCAGGCGAACCCGGCGGTGGTCCTGCTCGACAGCGGCTGCTCGCACCACCTGATGGGGACGAAGGAGGTCTTCGTCGACATGGGGCCGAGCGGCGACGTGAAGCACGTGCGCGGCTTCAATGGGGCGCTGCAAGACGTCCAGGGCCGGGGCACGGTTGCGCTGCAAGGGGAGGCCGGGAAGCGGGTGCTGATTCCCGACGTGCTGTACGTCCCAGGCGTGCATGCGAACCTCTTGTCGTCAGGACAGCTGAAGGAGAACGGTGTGAAGCTGCGGGAGGATGGCGGAGGTATGCTGCTCATCTCGGCGACGGGCGAAGTGCTCGGCAGAGCAACGTATTCCGGCTGGATCCTCTGCACCAACTTACGCCCCTGCTCGACGCTGGGCACAGCGGAGGTGGTGGCTCTGCGGACGATCGTCTCGGCGACGAGGTCGACGCCGGAGCGGCTGCATGCACGGCTTGCACACGTCAACATGGACACCATCAGGAGCTCAGCGAAGAACGAGGTCGCCATTGGGCTGGACCTCAAGTCGGCGACGGGCGCCGACTCACCGTGTGTCTCGTGCGTCGGCGGGAAGCTGGCGCGGCACACCTTCCCCGACCAAGGCTCCGACGCCGCCGACGTGCTGGCCGTTGTGCACCTCGATCTGTGCGGGCCGTTCTGCGTGGCTGCCAAGGACGGCAGCCTGTACTTCCTGCTGCTGAAGGACCGCAAGACCCGCTACGTGTGGGTGAGGCCGGTCGCCAGGAAGTCCGACGTGCTGCGGGAGTTCGAGCAGTGGCTGGTGACGGTTGAGCGGCAGACGAAGAAGTCGGTGTTGATGCTGCGTTCTGACCGGGGAGGGGAGTTCCTCGGGAAGGACTTCACCGCCCTCGTGAACGGCAAAGGGATACTCCACGACCTCACCTGCCTATACACTCCGCAGCAGAACGGCATGGCGGAGCGGGAGATGAGGACGGTGGTGGAGTCGGTGCGGACGATGCTGCTGCACATGGGCGTGCAGCACCACTGGTGGCACCTCGCCCTTCGGCAGGCCGTCTGGATTCGCAACTGCTTGGAGCGGTCGGCGACGCCGGGGACGACGCCGTACCAGCTGCTCACCGGGAAGAAGCCCGACTTGTCGCTGGCGCGTGTGTGGGGCTGCATGGCGCAGTTCCTCGTCCCCGAGCAGCAGCGTGGTGGGAAGCTGAAGCCGAAGGCCAAGTGGGGCCTTCACCTCGGCGTGTCGGAGGCGAGCAAGGGCTGGGAGCTTCTCGACATTGCCGCCAACCGGGTGGTCACCACGTCGGACGTGGTGTTCTACGAGGACATGTCGCTGGAGGTGTGGAAGTCGGAGCACGGGCCGGTGTCAGGACGGACGCCGACCACCCCGCCAACCGACACCTCGGCGGCGACGCTGCCTCTGCTCGCCGAGGTCGGTGAGCTTGCTGATGAGGACGCCGAGAACGTCCACCCTTCCTCCCCCTCTCCTGCCCCTCCCCTCGTCGCCGACCTGCGTGGGCTGACTCCGGCGTCGGCCTCCGGCGATGAGGGGAGCAGTGGAACGTCGCCTGTGGCGCCGACCAAGAGCATCGCCGGTGGCCGACGGGTCGACGAGAAGCAGGCCGACGTGGAAGTGCAGTCGACGGAGACTGGAGATGGGCAGGCCGAGGAGGTGAAGCCGACAGGGGAGCACGCAGTGGAGCAGGCAGCGGCGCGGCCGATCAAGGAGAAGACGGCGACCTGGCGGTCGGCAGGGGAGCTGACCGCAGGGGAGAAGTCGGTCGGGACGCCGACCGAGGTGCAGCAGGACGCCGACAAGGACGCCGATACGGACGAGGTGCAGCAGGACGGCGGAGCCGATGAAGATGCAGGGGAGCCGCTGGCCGACGAGGACGCCGACGAGGAGTCCACCGACCGTGGCGTGGTGGCGGGTCTGCCTGAACCACGAAAGTCTGGTCGACTTCGGCGCCCTCTTGACTTCTTCATCCCGGCCGCCTTCACCACGGTGTACGACGTCGAGGACGACGACGATATCCTGTACGACGACGCCGAGGAAGATGAGGAATTTCCGAAGCTCGACCCTGACATGCTGGCCGACTCCGCGCATCGTTGGGACATCTCGACGATGACGGTGAAGGAGGCGTTGGCAAGCTGGAAGGGCCCGGCGGTGAAGGCCGCCATGGAGGAGGAGATCCGCAGTCTCCTCGCCATGGGCACGTGGGAGCTGGTCGAACGCCCGCCGGGAGTGAACGTCATGAAGAACCGGTGGGTGTTGACGACGAAGTACCGCATCGACGACACCGTCGAGCGCGAGAAGGCGAGGCTGGTCGTGAAGGGCTTCACGCAGGTGTACGGCGCCGACTACGACGAGACGTTCGCGCCGGTGGGCAGCTACGTCACGCTGAGGATCTTCCTCAGCATCGTCGCCGTGCTCAACCTCAACCTGATGCAGCTCGACATGAAGAACGCCTTCCTGCAGAGCAAGCTCGACCGGGTGCTGTACATGTCGCAGCCGGACTACTTCAACGACGGAACCGGCCGGGTGTGCAAGCTGCTGAAGAGCCTGTACGGGCTGAAGCAGTCGCCGCTGCTGTGGTACTTGGCGCTCAACGACGTGCTGGTCGGCGCCGGGTGGAAGAAGAGCCAGGTCGACGAGGCTCTGTACTTCAAGGTCGGCGACGACGGAGTGGCCTGCTGGGTGCTGGTCTACGTCGACGACCTGCTCGCCGCCAGCAGCAGCGCCGCGATGCTGGAGGGGCTGAAGGAGCTGCTGGAGACCGCGTTCGAGCTGCGCGAGATCTCGCCGGTGCAGAAGTACCTCGGGCTGGAGATCGTGCGCGACAGGTCGACGGGGAAGCTGTGGCTGCACCAGCAGGGCTACGCCGACAAGCTGCGCAGGCGTTTCATCGACGAGGAGCAGACCGGGCGCACCCCGAAGACGCCGGTCTCGGTCGACGCCTACGCCGAGCTCACCTTCGACGACGAGGAGGCATAGGAGCGTCAGGAGGAGGAGTACCGGCAGAAGGTCGGCTCGCTGCAGTTCGCGGCGACGACGACAGCAGTGGGCACGGGGGCCACTGCAAGGGCGTTGTATTGGTGGGGCGCCTGGTTAGTGGCGCCGAGCAGGTGGACGCCGTCCTGGGCGTCTGGGCGGCGTCCTGGGAGGCTTGACGCCGACGTGGGCGTCTGCTCGGCGTCCTGGGCGGAGGGACGCCGACCTAGGAGTGTGCTTGGCGTCCCGGGCGCCTGGGCGTCGTCATGGGCGTCTGGATGGCGTCCTGGGCAAGTGGACGCCGACCAGGACGTCAGGACACCGACTTGGGGATGCCGGGCTGGGCGTGGTCGGCGGCCGACTGGGCTGGTCGACCAGGCGGGGTTGCCCGGTCGACCGGGATACCCGGGCGACGTGCGCGGATGTCACCGGGAGCGGGTCTGCGAGGCCGACCTCGGGGATGGTATCCCGAGGTCGACGTGGCTGGTGGGCACAGTCGCTGGCGTGGAGTCTGCCAGGCGTCTGCGCTGTGCTCGTGACAAGGCGTGGAGCACCAACCAGCTGCGCGCACCTGCGAAGCAGGTGCACCGTTGTCCTACGGGTGCAACGCTGTGCAGCCGACTTGCTGCAGCATTGGCACACCACGGACATGCAACGTTGGCGCGCCGCATCTCTGCCGCGCTGGAGCGGTGCGAGCATTGCTGCGCTGGATCGCGGTCGACCGTGCTGCGCTGGAGGTCGACCAGCAGCTGTGCTAGCTCTGATGTAGTGATGCATGCCAATGTTGTTGCTATCATTCTGAACTTTTGTTGTGATGATTTCCTAGTAGAACTCTTACCAATTCTCCCCGTGAACTAGCAAGTAGTGTGCGCACAAGGAAACGACTAAGGAACAAGGAACGCAGAGATCACACGAGCACCCGTGCCTAGCCCGTAGTCTAGCTCCTGTTGCAGCAGTTATCTCTGCATGCTCCACGTGCTCCTTCATGTTCTTGGAGTAGATGAGGATATCGTCCAGGTACACCACTACGCACTCGTCCAGCAGGGGCCGTAGAATATGGTTCATCTCTGCCTGGAACGTCGCTGGTGCGTTGCAGAGTCCGAACGGCATCACCAAGTATTCGTAGGAGCCGTATCTCGTTTGAACGCCGTCTTGTGGATCGAGTTGTCCGCCATCTTGATCTGCCAGTAACCCGACCGTAAGTCCAGCTTCGAGAAGACCGTTGCACCACGCAGTTGGTCCAGTAGCTCGTCGATGCGCGGTATGGGATTTTTATTCTTGACTGTCTGATTGTTCTGTGCGCGGTAGTCGATGCACATCCGTAAACTGCCGTCTGGTTTTGGTGTGAAGAGAACTGGTGCGCCGTAGGGAGAGGTGGATGGTCGGATCAGTTGTCTGTCCAGTAGATACTCGATCTGTTTCTTCATGTCTGTCAGTTCGGTCGGACTCAGTCTGTAAGGTGCACGTGAGACGGGTTTCGCACCTGGTTCCTCCACGATCTCGTGCTCGTGGGTGCGTGCAGGAGGTACGCCTGCAGGTAGGTCGTCGGGCATTATGTCTTTGTACTGCTCCAAGACCTCCTTCACTGCTGCAGGTAGCTCGGAACTCGGCTTCTCCTCCTCTGCTGCTGCCATGACCAGTGCTAGGTAACCCGTGTTACTCTCGTTCACCGTCTGTTCGAACCGTGCCAGCATCGTTTCAGGAATGTCCCCTGTATCCGTCCAGCTTCGTAGTGCTATCCGCTTCCCGTTGTTGTAGATGCACACTTTGCTGTTGACCCAATCGATCTCGGGGTTGAACCGCTTCAGGAAATCTCGCCCCAAGATAAAATCTAACCCTTTGATGTTGGTGACTAGTAACTTTGGCTTCCTGTCAGAATCAACGGACAGGAATGACTGTACTAGCACAAAGTTGGATACAAGTAGTAAACCCTAATCTAGTGTACCCCCTAAGGTGTAACCCACTACAGCCTACAATCATATAAACATATAATGTTTGACACACCCCCATAGGCGCAGTGGGAGACAACCACAGGGTCACGAGACCAGTCAAAGCAAAGGAAGGCAAGCTCAGGGTGGATCTCAAGGATTCCACACAAATTCCGAGCACAAGCTAGTGGTCACAAGACCAGTTCACATGCAGGTTTATAACAGAGCAAGAGATACAGTGATCACAACCTAGCAAGAGTAAATATGCAGGTATAGATATATATAGTGATCACAGTACAAGCAAAGTCAAGAGGTAAGTAAGTGAGGTCCAGTAGGCACAAGGCCTAGTAGAGTGCAGAAGCGCTGATGGTCACGAGGCTGAAGCGCCTTGGTGAACACATCAGCAGTGTTGGCCTCAGTGGCCACGTAGCGAATACAAAGCTGACCGCGCTGCTGCAGCTCTCGAGCAAGGAAGTACCGCAGAGCGATGTGCTTCGTTCTGTGCTCCAGTCTGTGCTCCTCACACAAGGCAATGGCAGCCTTGTTGTCGACGTACAGTACTGGAGGAGAACGAGGCCGCTCTCCAAGGTCGGTCAGCAGGTAGGTCAGCCAGCATAGCTCCTGGGCAGCCATGGCTGTAGCGTAGATCTCAGCCTCGCAACTGGAGCCGAGAACAGAAGAAGAGCGTGTAGAGCGCCAAGAAACTGAGCCAGAGCCAAGGCTGAAGGTGTAACCCTGAGACGACCGCTGAGTGGCCTGGTCGTCTGCCCAAGAAGCGTCTGAGTGCCCTGTGAGAACAACTCGGTCTCGCCCTCCAAGCACAAGCCCCATGCCCGACGTACTGCACAAGTAGCACAACACCCTCTTAGCGGCATCCATGTGCTCCTTCCTGTGACGGCCAGGAGCGACATAGCGTGCAAGGATGCTAAGAGGGTATGCAAGGTCAGGTCGAGTGCAGGTCATCAGGTACATGAGGCAGCCCACAAGCTCTGGATACGGGCCACTCGGCTCTACGGACTCATCCGAAGGCAGAGCTGAGAGCGAGTGACTGGTAGGCAGAGGAGTAGACTGAGGCGAGGAGTACGTGAAGCGGAAGCGCTGGAGAACCTGCTGCACCATGTGTGACTGAGTCAGGGTGATGGTGCGCCGTGCTCTGTCCCGGGTGATCCGCAAGCCAAGATAGCTTGTCAGCTCACCCAGGTCTGTGCACGTGTGTCTCCTCTGCAGCTCCGACTTCACGTAGGCGAGTCCTGCAGTGTCAGCAGTGGCAAAGACCAAGTCGTCGACGTACACGAGGATGTAGAACGGCGGCAGCGAAGTGTCGGTGCGCAGGAACAGCGACGGGTCAGCTGTAGAAGGCGCGAACCCAAGAGCCGCAAGTGTAGTCCTCAGTGTGTCGTGCCACTCACGCGGAGCCTGGCGGAGACCGTAGACCGGCCGCTGAAGCCTCCATTGGGTACCAGGAGGAAACGACCCAGTGAAGCCAGGTGGGCGGCGCAGCCAGATCTCCTCGTGCAGGCTGCCCTGCAAGAAAGCAGTGCTGAAGTCAAGTGAGTGAAGCTCGTAGTCGCAGTGAGCGGCTATATGCAGCAGCACCCGAAGAGTAGTCATCTTCGGGGTGGGGGAGAAGGTCTGGAAGAAATCAACTCCCTCTCGCTGACTGAAGCCTCGAGCCACGTAACGCGCCTTGAAGACAGGCGGAGAACCCGGCGGCCGCTTCACCCTGAAAATCCACATGCCACTGACGATGTTCGCCCCAGAAGGGGGAACCTCGTCGACGTAGGTGCGTGTGGACTTCCAGGAGGCCATCTCGGCGTCCATGGCTGTCTGCCACTGAGAGGAGTAGGGACCCGCCATCGCCTCAGCGTAAGTGCGCGGGGTCAGGATGTCTGGTGCATCCGGGTCTCCCTCAGGGGCAACTAGCAAGGACACGAGACGGGGCAAAGCAGCAGCAAGACACTGGAACTCCTCCTGTCTGTCCTCAAGGACGTCCGTGCCAAGAGCACACTCACCCCCGACGGACGGAGGACAGACAGAGTCAGACTCAGACTCAGCAACAAGGCTAGCAGCGTAGTCTAGACGACAGGCAGCAGCAAAGTCAACCAACTCAGCGACCAGAGCAGACGCAGTCGAGGACTCAAAGGTAGGGTCAGTGACAACAGTAGCGAGGAGACGCGTGACAGTAGGGTGCTCAGCACGGTACCGGTCAGACTCAGGGTCCGGAACGTGAGGCAAAGAAGACGCAGGAGGAGACGGTAGAGGGACACGCTGAGGAGCAGTAGAGGGACGCAGAGTCATGTAGTGAGTGCCTGGGACAGGAGGAGGACGCTCACGACGGACACGACTACCAGTGCGAGCAGGACGAACAGGCGACGCAGGACGAGACTCAGGCTCACGACGCTCTGTAAGACCTCCTGTGGGACCAGTATAAGGAGAGGGAGCAGGGAGAGGCGAGGTAGGCGGTAACTGTGACTGCGGCTGGACAGGCAGAGGACACTCTACAGAGGGAGGAGGACAAGGAGGAGGAGCCTGCCCAAGAACCTGCTGAAGGAGCGGTACGAAGTACGGTCGCGGCCGCGCAGCGTCTCCAGAAGCAGAGGAGACTCCAGCGGCCGGGTCCACAGCACCAGCAGCAGCTCCACCGGCCGGGTCCTCAGCACCAGTAGTAGCTCCAACGCCCGGGTCCTCAGCAGTAGCAGCAGCGCCACCGCTCGGGTCCTCAGCTCCAGCAGCAGCTCCACCGTCCGAGTCCTCAGTACCAGCAGCAGCTCCACCGTCCGGGTCCTCAGCACCAGCAGCAGCGCCACCGCCCGGGTCCTCAGCTCCAGCAGCAGCTCCAACGTCCGAGTCCTCAGCACCAGCAGTAGCTCCACCAGGCGGGTCCGCAGCACCAGCAGCAGCTCCCACGTCCGGGTCCTCAGCACCAGCAGCAGCGCCACCCCCAGGGTCCGCAGCACCAGGAGCACCACTCCGAAGACTGCAGCGCCGTGTGTACCACTCGCGGATCTGCTGAATGGGGGGGAGCTCCTGGGCAGGAGGGGAAGTACCGGGACGAGCTCCAGCAGCACCTCTCCAGGCTCCGCACCTCCAGGCTCCGCACCTCCTGGCTCAGCACCCCCAGGCTCCGCACCCCCAGACTCAGCACTCCCAGGCTCAGCACCCCCAGACGCAGCACCCTCAGGCTCAGCACCCCCAGACGCAGCACCTCCAGGCTCAGCACCCCGAGCAGGACGAGAGTCAACAGCTACCTCGACAAGCTCTCTCGTCGCGCTGTCCCCTGCGTCTTCCTTGGCTTTGTCCCGGACGCCCCTGGTTGGCAGTTCTACCACCCCACCTCGCGGCGTGTCCTGGCCTCTCAGGACGTCTCTGGTGCGACAACGTGGCTACCGGGAATGAGTGCCCCAAAGTACAGGAGTAACAGGCTCCGCGGCTAATATGCTCGGCAGGAGCAACGGACCCACAGGCGACGGCGCAACCGGCTCTCTGAGCTACCGGGAATGAGTGGTGACATCGTGATCCACCCTGAGCTTGTACTGCTTTGCTTGCTCTGCTGATTACACCCCACTTTGACTATGGGGGTGTGTCAGAATATTATGCTTAGCAGTAGCGCCACCCCCAGGGTCCGCAGCACCAGGAGCACCACTCCGAAGACTGCAGCGCCGTGTGTACCACTCGCGGATCTGCTGAATGGGGGGGAGCTCCTGGGTAGGAGGGGAAGTACCGGGACGAGCTCCAGCAGCACCTCTCCGGAGGCGGCAGTACTCGAGGTACCTCTCCTGCAGCTGCTGGGAGGAGAGGGCTCCTCCAGGTGTAGCACGCTCAGGCTCAGCACCCCCAGACGCAGCACCCCCAGACCCAGCACCCCCAGGCTCAGCACCTCCAGGCTCCGCACCTCCAGGCTCCGCACCTCCTGGCTCAGCACCCCCAGGCTCCGCACCCCCAGACTCAGCACTCCCAGGCTCAGCACCCCCAGACGTAGCACCCCCAGGCTCAGCACCCCCAGACGCAGCACCCCCAGGCGCAGTACCCCGAGCAGGACGAGAGTCAACAGCTACCTCGACAGGCTCACCCGGGTCTACCTGGGACACACCTGAGGGAGCGGCACCCTGAGGGGGAAGGGGGTCTGGTACCTCAGCACCTGGAGCGAGGAAGAGAGGCGGGGGGGGGAGCGGGGCAGTGCGGTAGGGGAAGAGGCGGTAGTAGGGGACGGACTCATCAAAAGTGACGTCCTGAGAGGCCAGGACACGCCGCGAGGTGGGGTGGTAGAACTGCCAACCAGGGGCGTCCGGGACAAAGCCAAGGAAGACGCAGGGGACAGCGCGGCGGGAGAGCTTGTCTGCGGACGTGTCGCGGACAAAAGCTCGGGATCCCCAGACCCGAAAACGCGACGCATCGCCAGCCTCTCCCGTCCAACGCAGTGTCGGAGAAGTCTCGGGCAAGGAGACACGGGGCCAAAGGTTGAGCTGATGCGCAGCGTATCGGACTGCAAACGGCCACAGAAAGTGGGGGGCAGCCGCATGAACCAAGGAGGTACGAGCGACCTCCATGACCAAGCCAATGCGGCGCTCAGCAACCCCATTCTGCTGTGGAGAGGCCGGAAGCGTGAACGACTGCTCAATGCCCTCCTGCTGACAGAAGGCCTCCAAGAGGCCAGAGGAAAACTCTCCACCTCTGTCAGAGTGCAGACGCAGGACAGGGAAGTCGGAGTGGAAACGCTCACTGAGCTGGAGACGAGATCTGCGGATCCAAGGGATCAAGACATCAGGGACGTCACCCTTGGCGCGCAAGGGGAAGACCGTGGTGTAGCGCGAGAAGTCGTCAACAACAATCAGGAAGTACCTCTCCTGACCCTGGCCACGGACGCGGGCTGGGCCCCACACGTCCATGTGGAGCGTCTGCAAAGGAGCAGTCGTCGGGGGAAAGGAGGAGTGAGGAGCGGCGCGCTGCCGCCCCTCGACACAGGGAAGACAGGGAGGAGCAGGTGAGGCTGGAAGGGGAGGGAGCACCCTGGGAAGCCCAGCAACAAGGTCCCGTTTGTGCATGGCCCGAAGGCGCTGCACAGACGGGTGACCAAGGCGGTGGTGCCAAAGGACAGTCTCATGCGCCAGAGAGCGACACGAGCAGGGGGCGGACAGCTGACCTGACGCAGACGCAGACGCCTGAGGGGACTCAGTGGTCAGTGTGTAAAGGTCCGACCCCGGCTCCCGAGTGAAGGTAGCCAGGTGGCGACCCGTCCGAGCACACGTGCAGTGTGTCACGCGCTCGTAGGCAGGGGTGAACTGGTGAACACCCCCGTCCTGGAGCGCACTACCTGCCACCAAGTTCGTAGAGAACGAGGGGAGGTAGAGACCTGACAGCGTGCCGGACGGGACCGCCGGACAAGGAAGGACAGTGGAGGAGGTCGCAATGACCGGACCCCCAGAGGGGTCAGCAAGGGAGACAGCAACTGGCCGAGCGAGTGGCTCAAGGACAGTGCGGTCACGAAAGAAGGAGCGAGAAGCACCTGAGTCCAGTGTGAAGGTGTGCAGTGCTGCAGTCGACTCAGTACCAGGGGGCACGGACGCACGAGCACCTAGGGCTGCAGCCTCACCAGGACCTGTGGGAGCAGACGCACTAGCACCTAGAGCGGCAGCCGGACTGGCCTGAATGCCCGGGTCGGGCGGAACACGCAAGTACTGAGCACCCTCTCCACTAATAGACATCGCATACATGGCAGTGAGAATAGCATCAAAGTCTAAAGCCCAAATATCAACACCCCTCTTTTCCAGATCAGCCCAGCGCGGCAGCTCAGTGGCAGCAGGAAACTGAGTGCGCCACGCGTCGTTAAGGCGCGCGAAGCAGCGCTGCGTGGGGTGCGGCCTCCCACACTGCTGGCCGCTGCGGTCACCTGTGCGAATGACGTACGTGCAGGTAAAGCTACGCTGCGCATACCACTCACGGGCGGCCTGAAGCGTCGGGGCGGGCTGCTGACTCTGCCCTCCGCCAGTGCCTCCACGACCACCACCCCCACCGCCGCCGCCCCGGCCACCTCCACCCCTGCCGCCGCCACGACCACCTCCGCCTCCGCTGCCGCCTCCACCACCACTCCCACCGCTGCTGTCTCCTCCCCCACTGCCGCCACTAGTCTCCCCAGCCGCGCCTCCACTCCCACCGCCTCCACCCCCACCTCCTCCGCCGCCACCCCCACCCCTGCCCCCCTTGTTCCTGCGGCGCCCACTCGAAGCAGACGCGGTCCCGACCTTCTCAGCACCAAGAAGGTCGACAGCAGCAGCAGAGGCGACAGAGGGGAGGAGGGGGGAAGGGGAACACCCCTCAAAGAACGGGGTGCGGGGGTCGCCACGAGAGGTGCCTACAGCGACGATGCTCGCCTCAGCTGCAAGCAGTTCCTTCTCGAGGAGGGCAACAGTGAGCTCAGTGGGGGAGCGAGAGAGGAAGTGGTCCCTGACTGCGCGCAGAGAGTCAGGAAGGCGGGTGACGATGTGGTAGAGAGTGATCCAGAGCGGGGGGGGGTTGCTAGTGAGAAACTCGGCAGGCATAGCAGCGCGAAAGCGGGCCTCACTAGTCTTAAGGTGGGTGATGAGGTCTGCGACAGTGTGAAAGGAGGCTAGGTCGGGGAACAGGTAGGGGAGAGTGAGGCGGCCTAGCGTGGCAGAAGCTGGCGAGGAGTAGCGGGCAACTACAGCGGTGTAGAGGTCCTTAGCAGTCTTGCACTGGCCGAAGTGCTCGCGCTCGTCTAGCGGCAGGGAGTTGCGAATAGCAAAGCGAGCGTGCGCATCACGGGTCTGCCACTGGGAACGCAGAGTGCTGTCAGCAGTCGAGTCAGGGGCAGTGGCATGGCCTAGGGCGTGGTCGTACAGTGAGATATCTTCCTTGGCAGTGAGCTGTAGGAACAGGTGCAGGTCATCGAGCCAGGTTTCGAACTTCACTGGACGGCCCTCGGCATCGAAAGCTAGAACTGGCGGACTAGCCATAGTGACAGTAGCAGTAGTAACAGTAGTAGTAGGAATCAGGCCGCTGGAAAGGTGTGCGGAGGGTCAACGGGGCCGGCGGGGCCGCTAGGCAAGGCGCGGGCGGGGTCGACTGTCCGTAGTGGCACACGAGCGGCAGTAGTAGGTAGCGTGGCAGCAGGAGCTGCAACGGTGCACTGGTGGCAGCTGCAGTGGCAGCAGTGCGCGCGGTAGGTAGAAGGTAAACAACAGTGAGAGCGAGTGCCTCGCGGGCGGCGGCTGCAGAAGCGCACAGGCGGCAGCGGCGCACTGGGAACGGCGGTGCACGGGCAGCGGGAGCGCACGGGCAGCGGCAGCGTAGGAGCAGCGACGGCGCACGGGCAGCGGCGGCGCACAGGCAGCGGCGGCGCTCGGGAGGCAGCAGTGCGCAAGCAGCAGCGGAAGCAGCGGCGTACGAGCGGCTGCGGGCAGCGGGGCGTGCGCTAGCAGGCGACGGGCGGCTGCGGGGCGTGCACGAGCAGGCGACGGGCGGCTGCGGGGCGTGCGCGAGCAGGCGACGGGCGGCTGCAGCAGCGGGCGGCCGCTGCGACAGCGGGCTGCGGGCCTGCGGGACGTGCGCGAGCAGGCGACGGGCGGCTGCGGGGCGTGCGCGAGCAGGCTACGAGCGGCTGCGGGGCGTGCGCGAGCAGGCGACGGGCCGCGCGCGAGGGAAATAAGGCGCGCGCGGGAAAAAAAAAAGGCCGCGCGCGAGCGGCTAAGGGGCGGCGCGACGGGGCCTTAAGGGGCGGGTCGCGGGTCGCGGGAGGTAGGGGCCGTAAAAAAAGTTCGAGGCGCCCTAGGTAGGTAGGTAACGGTGGGCCCTTAAAAAAAACGGTCCTAGCGAAGGACCTGCTCTGAAACCATGTCAGAATCAACGGACAGGAATGACTGTACTAGCACAAAGTTGGATACAAGTAGTAAACCCTAATCTAGTGTACCCCCTAAGGTGTAACCCACTACAGCCTACAATCATATAAACATATAATGTTTGACACTTCCACCTCAACGCACCTATATGCAGCTGCACTAATGCTTCGCCGTGGATAGGAAGCTTCGTACCGTCCACCATGGTTGCTGAAAACTGGGTCATCTCCGCCTTTTCTCCGATTTTCTCCAATGTTTCGCGGTCGCACACCGAGTGAGATGCACCGCTGTCCACCAGTGCCTGGAGGCGTCGTCCATTGCATAACACCTCGATGAGTAGTGGTTTCTGCTGCGCTGAGTAGCCAAAGAGGGTCTCATTAATAGGATCATAGGGTACATCAAAGTGAATACCTTCCCTACTTCCTATACCCGACTCAGCACTTTCCAACTTCACCTGGGGGGTAGGAGGATTTTTCCGAGGCTTGTATAATTTCTCCTGAGCCTGGATGTCTCCTCTAAGCCTTTGCAGCTGTGTAGGCTTCATCTGTGGGCAACGGGGAGCCTTAACACTATGCTGCGGGGAGAGAATATTAACACCACGGAACGCACGACCCTTTTCTACGCTCCGTAATACTTTGCCCAACTTCTCAGGTACCTGAATAATTTCTAAAGGCTTTTTCTTGGCCTCTAAATCTCCCCTGAATTTTTCAAAGGCTTGAAAACCACGAGAAGCAATATTTTTCGTTAGAGTATCTTTATAGGATACTTTTAACGAATTCTTACTTTCGTGGGGGTCCGGCTGGAGTTTCCCGGTCGGTGCAGAGTCTTTTTTCGCGGAGCCACCATTCGCCTCGGCGATTTCCCCTGATGCCGGCCGGTCGTGACGTTTTAGATTCGCGCCATCATTTTCTCCTTTTTTCACCCGCTCCGAAGTCGCCACGTCGTCGCCTTTTCCTGCTTTTCGGATCTTTACGCGATCGCCAGGTCGATCCGCGGCTATTGACTTCGGGGGTGCTCCACTGTTACCGTCCCGGAGTGCCGCACGTGCCTTCTTCATTTTGTAGCACGACAAAATTTGATGCCCTGCTGCGCCGCAAAATTCGCATTTCGCCGACTGCTGCTTCGCGTCAAATTTGTCGATATCCATCGGTTCGGCGAACGTGGGGGGTGCCGATCGCTCCGTGCCGAATGTACGGTTCGGCGCGAAACGTCGTGTTTCGGGTTGACCTCGAGTCAGCGCGTCGTATCGTTCGGCTGCACGCACGATGTCCCTGTAGCTGTCGTAATTCGCCGCGATCACCTGCCGCCGAATCTCTAATTTTAACCCTTCCGTGTACGCCTGGATTTTTTCGCCTTCGGTCAGGTCGGGGATGCGGTTGAACAGGAGCTCCATCTGCTGCGTGTACTGTGCTACACTACTGTACTGCTTGTGCCGATGAATTTGTTGCCGCGCCATGTAGGTGGTATTAATTGGTTCGAAACGCTCGATTAAATCTGCCTAAAACTGCGTCCACGATTTCTCCCCGCGGGCCACGTCGGTGTTGTAGATCCACTCGAGTGCCGGTCCACGTAACAGTGTCGCTGCGAGCCGGATTCTGGTTGCGTCGTGTGTCGGGGTCGAACAGCCAATGGCCTCGAAGTAAATTTCGAGGGTGGCCACGAATCGCCGGACGTCGGATCCCTTCGCGCTTGGATCGAACGCTTCCGGGAGCCTCGGTCGTGCTGCTTCGAGGTTCGGCGACGGTGGTGCCATCGGTCCGTGAAATGTCGGTGTCGCCACTGCTGCTGGAGTTGTCGGTGCTGCATTCGCTGCGGACGCTGCTGCTGCTGTGGCGAACCCTGGTTGTGTGAGGATCTAGGATCGAGCTCAGAAAAGAGAATGTGAATTGAATGATCACCTGGGTACAACACGAGGCTATATATAGGCTCGACACAAGGCAGGTAACCAGGTGTTACGCGAATGTTCCGAGGGTCGCGAAGCGTCCCAAACAGAACCTTCCTGAGCTTGGTAGGAAGCAATTCGGTGGCAACCGAATAGCTTGAGTTCGGTACACGTAACTGTCGTGATAGTAGGTATACTGAGGAGCCATAGCTAGGGTTGACCTAGCTAGGCAAGAGAGAATGAAGCAAAGAGGGTTTGCACTAGCAACAATGGTGGTACAAATAGCTAACCCTAGAAGGGTTGTACTCGCTATAGAGCACCCCACTGCAGGCTAGAGCATAATATTCTGACACACCCCCATAGTCAAAGTGGGGTGTAATCAGCAGAGCAAGCAAAGCAGTACAAGCTCAGGGTGGATCACGATGTCACCACACATTCTGAGCACAAGCAAGAAGCAATAGTTTAAGGTTCAAATTATGAGCAAAGCTAGAGGCAGTCACAGGGGGCAAGTGAGGAGGAGGAGGGCTGGCGAGAGGAGAGTAGATAGGAGGCGACGACTGAAGATGCAGACACACGGGCAACAGACGGCTCTGGTGCGACAACGTGGCTACCGGGAATGAGTGCCCCGGAGTACAGGAGTAACAGGCTCCGCGGCTAATATGCTCGGCAGGAGCAACGGACCCACAGGCGACGGCGCAACCGGCTCTCTGAGCTACCGGGAATGAGTGCCCCGGAGTACAGGCGCTGCGTACGACACGACGGCAACCTCCGCTCAACCTCCCCCTGCCAGTCCCACACCCCTCGACACACACCCTCTGCTTCAAACCCTAGCTAGCTCCACTCCCACGGTACCCCCCTTAAACCCCAAACCCTAGGCTCCCACACACCACCCCCCTCAGCGGCAGCTGTAGCAGAGGGAGACTAGGGAGGAGGAGGAGCAGGGGGAGGAACTCACAACCGACACCCCCATAGTCGCCACCCCCACACTCCTCACCCCCAAACCCTAAAACGGGCGGAACGGGGGAAGGAGCGCGGGGGACGGCGAGGGGGACGGCGCGCGGCCCCCAGGACGCCACCACGGGGCAGCGAGGGGCCGCGCGCGGCTCCTTAGGGCGCCGCGAAGGGGCAGCGGGGGGTCGCGCGCGGCTCCCCAGGGCGGCGCGACGGGAAATCGGGGGCCGCGCGCGGCTCCCCAGGGCGTCGCGGCCGTCGACGGGGCAGCGAGGGGTCGCGCGCGGCTCCCCAGGGCGGCGCGACGGCGAATCGGGGTAGCGGGGGGCCGAGCGCGGCTCCCCAGGGCGGCGCGACGGGAAATCGGGGCCGCGGGGGCCGCGCGCGGCTCCCCAGGACGTCGCAACGGAAAGGGCGGGGGCGCGCGGGGTCCCCCACGGTAGGAAACCGCCGCGCGCCTCGGGGCGCACGGCGGGGAGAAAACCGCCGCACGCCCCGAGCGCGCGGCGGGATGAAAAATCCGTCGCACGCCACGGGGCGTGCGACACAGACAGTAGTAGGAGCAGCGGAAGACTAAGGTGGTGGGGCCCACCCACAGGATCGACCCAACAGGATCGTCCTGCTCTGATAGCATGTCGTGATAGTAGGTATACTGAGGAGCCATAGCTAGGGTTGACCTAGCTAGGCAAGAGAGAATGAAGCAAAGAGGGTTTGCACTAGCAACAATGGTGGTACAAATAGCTAACCCTAGAAGGGTTGTACTCGCTATAGAGCACCCCACTGCAGGCTAGAGCATAATATTCTGACAGTAACCTGGTTCGGTGCCTATAACTATAATAACTATAGTAAAGCAACGAACCTAGGAAATCAAGCAATTCATGCATGCAGAAAATAAACCTAAGCTAGAAATAGCGTAAGGAAATAATAGCAAGCATGAATAACAAGCATAAGCCGTCAGCTCTCACAGGTTGGCTTGTCAGAAAAGCCTCGAGTCGACGAAGCGTCGCCTGCGTCTGCTCCATGTCGGTGCGGAGGCTCGCGATGTCGCTCGTAGTCGCGTAGTTGTCGCCTGGCCCTCCATGCCTGACATCAACGCGTCCGAAAAACCGAATCGAGGGGGAGCGAAAAACACGGAACCGGTTTTACGTACCCGAAATCGATGTTTAACTGCGTCGCCCCCGCGGTTTTTTTAAGACTGGTTTTTAGCGGTCGAAAAAACTGTAAAACATTGTATGTTTATATTGTGTAGGCTATAGTGGGTTTAGCCTTAGAGGGTACACAAACTTAGGGTTTCATACTTGTACCCACCTTCCTGCTAGTTCATCCATTCTCGTTCTATTCTAGATTCTGACATGGTATCAGAAGCCTAGGTTGCTACCTAGGACCGCTTTCTACAATGGGCCCACTATTCCGCTAGGCGCGCCCTCGTGCGCCCTACCTTACGTGCGCCCTCGTGCGCCCTACCTTACGTGCGCCCTCGTGCGCCCTACCTTACGTGCGCCCTCGTGCGCCCTACCTTACGTGCGCCCTCGTGCGCCCTACCTTACGTGCGCCCTCGTGCGCCCTCGTGCGCCTTTCTCTGCTAGTGCGCCTTCGTGCGCCCTCGTGCGCCCTCGTGCGCTCTCGAGCTGCCCCTGCAGGTCCGTCAGGCCCCCGAGCCGCCTCTGCAGGCCCGTCAGGCCCGAGAGCCGCCCCTGCACACCCGTCAGGCCCGCGCGCAGCCTCTGCACGACCGCGCGCCGCCCCTGCAGGCTCTCGCCGCCCGCCGCGTCGCCCTGCCCGTGGCGTCGCCGCCTTCCCGCGGCGTCGTTGCCTGCCCGCGACGTAGCCCCTGTCCGCGGCGTCGTCGCCTGCCCGCGGCGTCGTCGCCTGCCCGCGGCGTCGTCGCCTGCCCGCGGCGTCGCCGCCTGCCCGCGGCGTCGTCGCCTGCTCGCGGCGTCGTCGCCTGCCCGCGGCGTCGTCGCCTGCCCGCGGCGTCGTCGCCTGCCCGCGGCGTCGTCGCCTGCCCGCGGCGTCGTCCCCTGCCCGCGGCGTCGGCGCCTGCCCGCGGCGTCGTCGCCTACCCGCGGCGTCGCCACCTGCTAGCGGCGTCGCCCTACTCGCGGCGTCGCCACCTGCCCGCCGCGTCGCCCTGCCCGCGGCGTCGCCACCTGCCCGCCGCGTCGCCCTGCCCGCGGCGTCGCCACCTGCCCGCCGCGTCGCCCTGACCTAATCCGCCTCTCGCCCCTGGAGCAGCCGCCACTGCAGCAGCAGCCCCTGGAGCAGCCGCCACTGCAGCAGCAGCCCCTGGAGCCGCCCGCCACTGCAGCAGCAGCCCCTGGAGCCGCTCGCCACTGCAGCAGCCGCCCCTGGAGCCGCCTGCCACTGCAGCAGCCCCTGGAGCCGCTCGCCACTGCAGCAGCCGCCCCTGGAGCCGCCCGTCACTGCAGCAGCCCCCTCTGGAGCAGCACGCACCTGCAGCAGCCGCCCCTGGAACAGCCCGCACCTGCAGCAGCCGCCCCTGGAGCAGCCCGCACCTGCAGCAGCCGCCCCAGTGGCACCTGGAGCAGCTGCCGTCGCGGCCCAGCCTCGCCCTGCCGCAGCTGCCGCGGAGCTCCCTGCTGCGGCCCGGCCCAGCCCTGCAGTTGTAGCGGCCCCACTGTCGCCACCGTCTTGCGCCTGCCGCGCCGACCACTGGTGAGCATTGCCCAGTACTGCTGCAACTGCCTTTTCTACTCCCACTGCCACTGCTCCTGCTGTTACTACTGTTACTGCCGCTACTGCTACTACTGCTGCTCCTGACGTGGCCAGATGCAGCTCCAGGGCTGTGCGCGTGAGTCCCCCACGCCCCAGCAGCTTCGTGCGCGTGAGTGGTACGCTAGTCGGGGCTGTCGGGGTGGCCGTAGTGGTAGTCGCTCTGGAGTGCATCGGTCGGGAGCTTCTGGTAGTGGACAGGTGCAGCAGCCGTGTCCTCCTTCGCCCCAGCTGCTTCGTGCGCGTGAGTGGTACGCTAGTTTGAGCTGTCGGAGTGGCCGTAGTGGTAGTCGCTCTGGAGTGCATCGGTCGGGAGCTTCTGGTAGTGGACAGGTGCAGCAGCCGTGTCCTCCTTCGCCCCAGCTGCTTCGTGCGCGTGAGTGGTACGCTAGTTTGAGCTGTCGGAGTGGCCGTAGTGGTAGTCGCTCTGGAGTGCATCGGTCGGGAGCTTCTGGTAGTGGACAGGTGCAGCAGCCGTGTCCTCCTTCGCCCCAGCTGCTTCGTGCGCGTGAGTGGTACGCTAGTTTGGGCTGTCGGAGTGGCCGTAGTGGTAGTCGCTCTGGAGTGCATCGGTCGGGAGCTTCTGGTAGTGGACAGGTGCAGCAGCCGTGTCCTCCTTCGCCCCAGCTGCTTCGTGCGCGTGAGTGGTACGCTAGTTTGGGCTGTCGGAGTGGCCGTAGTGGTAGTCGCTCTGGAGTGCATCGGTCGGGAGCTTCTGGTAGTGGACAGGTGCAGCAGCCGTGTCCTCCTTCGCCCCAGCTGCTTCGTGCGCGTGAGTGGTACGCTACAGTAGTTTAAGCTGTCGGAGTGGCTGTAGTGGTAGTCGCTCTGGAGTGCATCGTTCGGGAGCTTCTGGTAGTGGACAGGTGCAGCTGCCGTGTCCTGTCAGTGAGGCTGCCGCTCTAGGTGCTAGTGAGTCTGCTGCCCCAGGTCCTGGTGAGGCTGCTGCTCTAGGTGCTAGTGAGTCCGTGCCCGCTGGTACTGAGTCGACTGCAGCACTGCACACCTTCACACTGGACTCCGGTGCTTCTCGCTGTTTCTTTCGTGACCGCATTGTCCTTGAGCCACTCGCTCGGCCAGTTGCTGTCTCCCTCGCTGACCCCTCTGGGGGTCCGGTCGTTGCGACCTCCTCCACTGTCCTTCCTTGTCCTGCGGTCCCGTCAGGCACACTGTCAGGTCTCTACCTCCCCTCGTTCTCTACGAACTTGGTGGCAGGTAGTGCGCTCCAGGACGGGGGTGTTCACCAGTTCACCCCTGCTTACGAGCGCGTGACACACTGCACGTGTGCTCGGACGGGCCGTCACCTGGCTACCTTCACTCGGCAGCCGGGGTCGGACCTGTACACACTGACCACTGAGTCCCCTCAGGTAGCTACGTCTGCGTCTGCGTCTGCGTCAGGTCAGCTGTCAGCCCCCTGCTCGTGTCGCTCTCTGGCGCATGAGACTGTCCTCTGGCACCACCGCCTTGGTCACCCGTCTGTGCAGCGCCTTCGGGCCATGCACAAACGGGACCTTGTTGCTGGTCTTCCCAGGGTTCTCCCTCCCCTCCCACCCTCGCCTGCTCCTCCCTGTCTTCCCTGTGTCGAGGGGCGGCAGCGCGCCGCTCCTCACTCCTCCTCCTTTCCCCCGACGACTGCTCCTTTGCAGACGCTCCACATGGACGTGTGGGGCCCAGCCCGCGTCCGTGGTCAGGGTCAGGAGAGGTACTTCCTGATTGTTGTTGACGACTTCTCGCGCTACACCACGGTCTTCCCCTTGCGCGCCAAGGGTGACGTCCCTGATGTCTTGATCCCTTGGATCCGCAGATCTCGTCTCCAGCTCAGTGAGCGCTTCCGCTCCGACTTCCCTGTCCTGCGTCTGCACTCTGACAGAGGTGGGGAGTTTTCCTCTGGCCTATTGGAGGCCTTCTGTCAGCAGGAGGGCATTGAGCAGTCGTACACGCTTCCGGCCTCTCCACAGCAGAATGGGGTTGCTGAGCGCCGCATTGGTCTGGTCATGGAGGTCGCTCGTACCTCCTTGAGCCATGCGGCTGCCCCCCATTTTCTGTGGCCGTTTGCAGTCCGATACGCTGCGCATCAGCTCAACCTCTGGCCCCGTGTCTCCTTGCCCGAGACTTCTCCGACACTGCGTTGGACGGGAGAGGCTGGCGATGCGTCGCGTTTTCGGGTCTGGGGATCCCGAGCTTTTGTCCGCGACACGTCCGCGGACAAGCTCTCCCGTCGCGCTGTCCCCTGCGTCTTCCTTGGCTTTGTCCCAGACGCCCCTGGCTGGCAGTTCTACCACCCCACCTCGCGTCGTGTCCTGGCCTCTCAGGACGTCACTTTTGACGAGTCCGTCCCCTACTACCGCCTCTTCCCCTACCGCACTGCCCCGCTCCCCCCCCCGCCTCTCTTCCTCGCTCCAGGTGCTGAGGTACCAGACCCCCTCCCCCCTCAGGGTGCCGCTCCCTCAGGTGTGTCCCAGGTAGACCCGGTTGAGCCTGTCGAGGTAGCTGTTGACTCTCGTCCTGCTGGGGGTGCTGAGCCTGGGGGTGCGGAGCCTGGGGGTGCGGAGCCTGGGGGTGCGGAGCCTGGAGGTGCTGAGTCTGGAGGTGCTGCGTCTGGGGGTGCTGAGCCTGGGGGTGTTGAGCCTGACCGTGCTGAGTCTGGGGGTGCTGAGCCTGGGGGTGCGGAGCCTGGGGGTGCGGAGCCTGGAGGTGCGGAGTCTGGGGGTGCTGAGCCTGGGGGTGCTGCGTCTGGGGGTGCTGTGTCTGGAGGTGCTGAGCCTGAGCGTGCTACACCTGGAGGAGCCCTCTCCTCCCAGCAGCTGCAGGAGAGGTACCTACAGTACTGCCGCCTCCGGAGAGGTGCTGCTGGAGCTCGTACCAGTACTTCCCCTCCTACCCAGGAGCTCCCCCCCATTCAGCAGATCCGAGAGTGGTACGCGCGGCGCTGCAGTCTTCGGAGTGGTGCTCCTGGTGCTGCAGACCCTGGGGGTGGCGCTGCTACTGGTGCTGAGGACCCGGGCGTTGGGGCTGCTGCTGGTGCTGAGGACCCGGGCGTTGGGGCTGCTGCTGGTGCTGAGGACCCGAGCGGTGGCGCTGCTGCTGGTGCTGAGGACCCGGGCGGTGGCGCTGCTGCTGGTGCTGAGGACCCGAACGTTGGAGCTACTACTGGAGCTGCGGACCCGGACGGTGGAGCTGCTGCTGGTGCTGAGGACCCGAGCGGTGGAGCTGCTGCTGGTGCTGAGGACCCGGACGTTGGAGCTGCTGCTGGTACTGAGGACCCTGCCGCTGGTGTCTCTGCTGGTTCTGGAGACGCTGCGCGGCCGCGACCGTACTTCGTCCCACTTCTTCAGCAGGTTCTTGGTCAGGCTCCTCCTCCTTGTCCTCCTCCCTCCGTAGCGTGTCCTCCGCCTGTCCAGTCGCAGTCACAGTTACTGCCTGCCTCGCCTCTCCCTGGTCCCTCTCCTTACACTGGTCCCACAGGAGGTCTTGCAGAGCGTCGTGAGCCTGCGTCTCGTCCTGCGTCGCCTGTTCGTACTGCTCGCACTGGTCGTCGTGTCCCACGTGAGCGTCCTCCTCCTGTCCCTGGCACTCACTACATGACTCTGCGTCCCTCCACTGCTCCTCAGCGTGTTCCGCTGCCGTCTCCTCCTGCGTCCTCTCTACCTACTCTTCCTGATCCGGAGTCTGACTCCCGTCGTGCTGCCAGTCCCACTGTCACCCGTCTCCTCGCTACTGTTGTCGCTGACCCTACCTTTGAGTCCTCTGCTGCGTCTGCTCTGGTCGCTGAGTTGATAGACTTTGCTGCCCGGTGTCGTCTAGACTACGCCACTAGCCTTGTTGCTGAGTCTGAGTCTGAGTCTGTCTGTCCTCCGTCCGTCGGGGGTGAGTGTGCTCTTGGCACGGACGTCCTTGAGGACAGACAGGAGGAGTTCCAGTGCTTTGCTGTGATATGCCCCACCTCGTGTCCATGCTAGTTGCCCCTGAGGGAGACCCGGATGCACCAGACATCCCGACCCCGCGCACTTACGCTGAGGCGATGGCGGGTCCCTACTCCTCTCAGTGGCAGACAGCCATGGACGCAGAGATGGCTTCCTGGAAGTCCACACGCACCTACGTCGACGAGGTTCCCCCACCTGGGGCGAACATCGTCAGTGGCATGTGGATTTTCAGGGTGAAGCGGCCACCGGGTTCTCCTCCTGTCTTCAAGGCGCGCTACGTGGCTCGAGGCTTCAGTCAGCGAGAGGGAGTTGACTTCTTCCAGACCTTCTCCCCCACCCCGAAGATGACCACTCTTCGGGTGCTGCTGCACATAGCCGCTCAGCGCGACTACGAGCTTCACTCACTTGACTTCAGCACTGCTTTCTTGCAGGGCAGCCTGCACGAGGAGATCTGGCTACGCCGCCCTCCTGGCTTCACTGGGTCGGTTCCTCCTGGTACCCAGTGGAGGCTCCAGCGGCCGGTCTACGGTCTCCGCCAGGCACCGCGTGAGTGGCACGACACACTGAGGACTACACTTGCGGCTCTTGGGTTCGCTCCTTCTACTGCTGACCCGTCACTGTTTCTACGCACCGACACCTCGCTGCCGCCGTTCTACATCCTCGTGTACGTCGACGACTTGGTCTTTGCCACTGCTGACACTGCGGCACTCGCCCACGTGAAGTCGGAGCTGCAGAGGAGACACACGTGCACAGACCTGGGTGAACTGACAAGCTATCTTGGCTTGCGGATCACCCGGGACAGAGCACGGCGCACCATCACCTTGACTCAGTCACACATGGTGCAGCAGATCCTTCAGCGCTTCCGCTTCACGTACTCCTCGCCACAGTCCACTCCTCTGCCTACAGGTCACTCGCTCTCAGCTCTGCCTTCGGATGAGTCCGTAGAGCCGAGTGGCCCGTATCCAGAGCTTGTGGGCTGCCTCATGTACCTGATGACCTGCACTCGACCTGACCTTGCATACCCTCTTAGCATCCTTGCACGCTATGTCGCTCCTGGCCGTCACAGGAAGGAGCACATGGATGCTGCTAAGAGGGTGTTGCGCTACTTGTGCAGTACGTCGGGCATGGGGCTAGTGCTTGGAGGGCGAGACCGAGTTGTACTCACTGGTCACTCAGACGCTTCTTGGGCGGACGACCAGGCTACTCAGTGGTCGTCTCAGGGTTACACCTTCAGTCTTGGCTCCGGCTCAGTTTCTTGGCGTTCCACACGCTCTTCTTCTGTTCTCAGCTCCAGTTGTGAGGCTGAGATCTACGCCACAGCCATGGCGGCCCAGGAGCTACGCTGGCTGACCTACCTGCTGACCGACTTGGGAGAGCGGCCTCGTTCTCCTCCAGTGCTGTACGTCGACAACAAGGCTGCCATTGCCTTGTGTGAGGAGCACAGACTGGAGCACAGAACGAAGCACATCGCCCTGCGGTACTTCCTTGCTCGAGAGCTGCAGCAGCGCGGTCAGCTTTGTCTGCGTTACGTGGCCACTGAGGCCAACACTGCTGATGTGTTCACCAAGGCGCTTCAGCCTTGTGACCATCAGCGCTTCTGTACTCTTCTAGGCCTTGTGCCTGCTGGACCTCACTTGCTTACTTCTTGACTCTGTTTGTACTGTGATCTATATATATATACCTGCATGCTTACACTTGCTAGGTTGCGATCACTGTATCTCTTGCTATATTATCAAACTGCATGTGAACTGGTCTTGTGACCGCTTGCTTGTGCTCGGAATTTGTGTGGTATCCTTGAGATCCACCCTGAGCTTGTTTTGCTTTGCTTTGCTTTGACTGGTCTTGTGACCCTCTGGTTGTCTCCCACTTCGCCTATGGGGGTGTGTCAAACATTGTATGTTTATATTGTGTAGGCTATAGTGGGTTTAGCCTTAGAGGGTACACTAGATTAGGGTTTCATACTTGTACCCACCTTCCTGCTAGTTCATCCATTCTCGTTCTATTCTAGATTCTGACAAAAACTTCGCGTGTAAACGGGCTCTGATTACCAAGTGTGAGGATCTAGGATCGAGCTCAGAAAAGAGAGTTTGAATTGAATGAATCACCTGGGTACAACACGAGGCTATATATAGGCTCGACACAAGGCAGGTAACCCAGGTGTTACGCGAATGTTCCGAGGGTCGCGAAGCGTCCCGAACAGAACCTTCCCGAACTCGGTAGAAAGCAATTCGGTGGCAACCGAATAGCTTGAGTTCGGTACACGTAACCTGGTTCGGTGCCTATAACTATAATAACTATAGTAAAGCAACGAACCTAGGAAATCAAGCAATTCATGCATGCAGAAAATAAACCTAAGCTAGAAATAGCGTAAGGAGCAAGCATGAATGACAAGCATAAGCCGTCGTACTCTCACACCAGCCGCTTGGTGTCATCGGACACATACGACGCCGTCCGAAACAGCTTGGCGCCTTCTAGGAGGTTGAGGTCGCGCATGCGCCACTCCAGCTCCTCGTCCACGGCGCGGATGAACTTGAGCGAAAGCTCAAGGCAAGCGGTTAATCACCCGCAGTCTCATGGCCTGGCAGTTGGCGTTCGTGCACGGTGAATTTGAAGGAGACGGCGTTGCCATCCGCGTCAACGCCTTCCGCTTTCATTTCACGCTTATCCAGCTTCTGGTGAGCCTTGATGAAGTCAGGCAGCTGCATCTTCTCTCCGCTGCCAAACGTGAGACCAGGGGACCTGTCGAGGTAGCGCGTCTTCAGGCGCATCCGCGTCTGTTGTACAAGGTGCGCCACGAGGGTGACGTCCATCTGCACACATACGATACATGAGGTCAGAACGAGAAGTACAGGCGTGAGTGAGACTACAAATTAGCTCGATAGTATGTTACCTCACGTTGCTGAAAGCACAGGTTGAGTTGGTTGAGTTCCCACAGCACATCCGCGAGGAAGCGGATGAGCCGGTGGAACTTGAACGGGGTAACTACCTCGTACAAGTCCCGGTTGTAATCCTTCAGCACGACGATGATTGCAGGCAGAACGTCAAGGCAGAACCGTAAGCGTGCGCATGCATCCGCACTGCTTCTACGTTGACGCACCAGTGGGTGTACCGTACAAAAGGTCCAGTGGGACCGAGGTGCATTTTGTCTTGGCGCGTACTGTGGCGGAATCCTCGGTAAAACAGAGTTTCGGTAAAAGGGTAGTTGAGCCCCTACCCTGATACAGTCAGTGTAACAGAAAATTCTATAAGAGTACTTTACATCGTATCCTGATTTCACTAGGGTAAAAATTTCCATAGCCTGATTTCACAAGGGTAACTGCCAAAAAGTGGCCTACCATCAGGGCAAAAAGGGTAAAATACCCTTGAAATTTGGGGCCTGGTTGTGATTCAAGAAGATCCTCGCAACCATGTTGCATCTATAGTCCAAATAGGATTCAGTAAGTTCGTGTCCGTAGGGATAACATGTCGACATTGGCAGTGTCAACCCGAAGCGCGCGACTTTAGAGTGTCAAGCAATGTAGCTTCAGTGTCAAATCGAAGCGCAGCAGGGAATCCTGCGACGGAAGCTTATTGGTTGGGCACAAGTTTGAGAACACAGGCGACCCCTTGCACGAACTCGCAGTCGCACGAAGTTCAACATCCATCGATTAGGCAGCTGTGGTCGTCGGAAATCTCGATGCCATCAATGTGGTTGGCTAGAAAGTTTCTTTATCTTCGCAGAGCCGGAAGTCCGACGAATTTCACTGGCTGGCAGTTTGGTGTCGTTGACACTCTGCCAACAATGTTGGCAAGTGTCAAAATCACAAGTTGACACTCAAAAGCTTGACATGTCATCCCTACGGACACGACCTAAACTGAGATGCTACATTGCTACTGTATACAGCAGTCAAATTTTCGATCATGTGCAGGGTGATTGGGAAGAGGGGATGTGTCCTAAGCGCCTGAGCTAGAGAAGCTATTTTTCTCCTTGCGTGTAGTAGGGTACAATCGTAGCAAGACAAGGACGTTGACTCCCCCGACGCAACGCCGTCGATACACTGCACAGTCGCGCAAAACATCATCCCTCCACGGTTGGGCGCGTTTGCACCACTTTCCTACTCGTCGCAACTGTGTCCCGCCGCCCACGATTCCCACCTCGACACCGTCTAGGCCCGATCCCGCCGCGCAAGGTTTCCCCATCCGCCTTCTTCTTCGTTCCATCGCTTTTTGCCCGTCTTCCGCGCTTCTTCCCTTACCACCCATCCGCCCCGTCGCCCTAGCGTTTCCCACCCAGCGCGTGTTTCCCACACGTCGCGCGCTCTTTTCCCCGGCACCCGCGCTTACACCCAACGTCGCCGCCGTTTCGTAATCGCACTCGCTTCCCCTCGCGGTAAGTCGGCGCGAAGACGTCGGGCTTTCCGTCCCTGTCACCTTCGCATCCCCCTTTCCCATCGCTCACCCGTCGTCATCGCTTTTCCCCTTCCCGTCGCCCTTCCTCTCCCGTCGCCCACCGCGAGGTCTTCGCTACCCCCCTCCCCCGCCGCTCTCTCTTCCCTCCACCTTCCTACCCGCCGCGCCTTCCTACCCCATGGGCGTCTGTTGTTCCTGTATCCCCGTGCGCACCATTGCGCATACTCCGTGCCTCCTCCTCCCGTGCTCACTTGCTCCCGTTTATTCATTGCCCGTAGTCGCCCAGGCGAAGCGCATTCGTCCGTACGTGCACGTGGGCAGCATGGGGGGTCAATGAGGGGGCGCGATGAAGCACCACGCGCACGGCTCGCCGTGGGTCGCCATCTCCGCTAAGCGCCCGGGGGGCCTCTGGCGCCCCGCGGACGCCGCCATGCCGCCCGCCAAGGCCACCAGCCCCGGCGCGCGCCCGCTGTCACTGTCGCGCGCGCGCTGGCAGTGGCGGTGGGCGGGCGAGCGGTGGGCGTGCGGGGCGATGGCGGCGGTGCAGATGGGCGTGGCGCTGCTGCTGCTGGCCGTCGCCGCCTCCTCGCTGCTCCTCCTCGGCTGCATCCGCCTGCCCAACCGCCAGGTCCCTCTCGCTTTCCCCTTCCCCTCCTCCCCCATCTCCCCCGCCCCTCCATCTCCCATCTCCCCCGCCCCTCCATCCCCCATCTCCCCCGCCCCTCCATCCCCCATCTCCCCCGCCCCTCCATCCCCCATCTCCCCCGCCCCTCCATCCCCCATCTCCCCCGCCCCTCCCTTCCCCATCTCCCCCGCCCATCCCTCCCCCATCTCCCCGCCCCTCCCTTCCCCATCTCCCCCGCCCATCCCTCCCCCATCTCCCCCGCCCCTCCCTTCCCCATCTCCCCCGCCCATCCCTCCCCCATCTCCCCCGCCCCTCCCTTCCCCATCTCCCCCGCCCATCCCTCCCCCATCTCCCCCGCACCTCCCTTCCCCATCTCCCCCGCCTCTCCCAGTGAGCATTCCGCAAGTTGGCCGTCTCTCCCCTCCTCGTTAACCTCCTGCCTCCTGGAAGGCCCCCCCTCCCCTCCCCTCCCTCCCCGGCCCCTTGGCGCTGCCCTTACCCCACCGCCCATGCCTTCTCCCCCCCCCAATTCCCGCATTTCTCCTCAATGCCTCGCTTTTCACATTCCACCTCCGCATTCACAAGCTGCACCCCGCTGTTCCCAACCGCACCCCACGGCAGGCGGGGTGGAGCATGGAGCTGCCGCATGAGCCGCACGACCCCGCTGCCAACTGCTCCTCCGCCAACCCCACCGTTGTCGTGAAGGCAAGCCCCCCCGCCCCATCTGCCTCATGCCCTCCGCACTCGCATTCTCCCCCACCATCTCCACCCTCTTGTTCTCTTTCTTCCCCGCTGTACCACCTTAACCCTCGCGCCACTCTCACCCCCTTCCTCCCAGACGAGTCTATGGTACTCAGATTGTCCCTTCCACCTGCCACCCGTCTCTCTTTCTCCCTTTGCTCCATGAACGAGTTCTTGCCCTCTTGCTCCCTCCATTATTCCCCCAGACTGCCCCTATCTCGCCCCACATTTTCTCCTCGTTCCTTTTTTCTCCAAACCTTTTTCTCCACTTCCCCCGTTCAGGCGAGCCAGTATTATTCAAACCACCTGTTCCACCTGCCGCCAGAGTTCTCTCTCTCTGCACCATGGATGGACGCTTCAACCTCTCCCCCCACCGTTCCCCCCTCTCTCCGCCCTCCTCTTTTCTTTCCCATGTAGACGAACCTATGGTACTCGGACCGCCCGTTCCACCTGCCCCCCGTCTTCCCCCTGTGCACCATGGACGCCTGCTTCAACTTCTCGCGCTGCCCCTCGCCGCCCCACGAGCCCCTCGTATACTCCTACTGGCCCGGCCCCAAGTACTTTGCGCGATTCAACACCACCAGGTGCCCATGCCATGCCGCCACTCGCTGGTTAGACATTCTTATGTGCTGATTTTATACTTCCATCGTTCCATCCCACTTCCTTTCTCCCATCTTCATTCTTTACTCTCACCACCACCACCATCCCACACCCCCACCCTCCACCGTATACTCTGGTGCGCGGGGCCCCGGGGGACAGGTGGCACACGGACGACCCGGGCAAGGCGTGCTTCTTCTTCGTCTTCATGTCTGCGGGGCACCCGCGCCACTTCAAGGACCTGCCCTTCTGGGGGGAGGACGGCCACAACCACGTGCTCATCAGGTCAGGTGCTTATAGGAATAACATGTGCTTATCTGGTGACATGACACGTGCTTATCTGGTAGCACGTTCTCATATTTCGATATGTGATTAAGTCGACATGTTCTTATAGGGTGTCATGTCCTTATAAGGTGACTTATGTAGTGACAGCAATGGTCAGTAAAGTGTGAGCCGTGCAGAAAGAGTCAGTATATTCTATTCTTTAATGTAGGTGACTCAGGTATTCTTCCCTGCCCTTTAAGGGCCAAACACAATACCATGTGGAGAGGAGGAGCATCTCCATTCACCATGCCTGCCCCTGTCTCACCATGCTTCCATTCACCCCACTACCACCCTCTACGCCTCATGCCTACCCACCTCCCTCCTCGAAACGCTTCCCTCCACGCCCTCCTTGCGCCCTGCGGGGCAAGGCAGCTTTGCGGACAACTGGAGCGGGCCACCGGCGTGGAGTGTGGGCAAGGCGGCGCTCATGCTCACCGCCGCGCACCTCACGGTGCACCGCGCAGCCTTCGACGTCTCGCTGCCGCTGCCGCCCACCTGGAAGCGCCACGCCGCCGACCTGCGCCCGGTGCCGGTGACGAAGCGGCGGTACCTGCTGACGTTCATGGGCACGCGCTACCTGGGTTCCATGCACGGCAGCTTCCGCAGCTCCAGGGAGTTCAAGGCGCTGCACAACGGCAACGACATCATCGTCGTCACCCAGTGCGGGTCAGTGCTCGCCTGGGCCGGCTCTCATGTCTGCCTGGGCCGGCTCTCATGCTCGCCCGGGCAGTGGGGTCCATTCTCATGCCTAAGCAGTAAGGCCCACTTTCATGCCACACTCAGTGCGGGTGCTCGCCCCGCTGGAAGGGGCTGCATAGTGGCAGGAACAGCATCATTGGCACCCAGTGCAGGTTAGTGGTGCGAGTGCAGCGTGGCGCAGCTGTGGTGCACTCACACACACATGCACACAGCAGCTCATCACCCAACCTGGTATCACCATATCTCACCTCATGTCTGCCGCCAGCCATACCTATCCTGCTCCGCTTCAACCCACATGCGTCTGTGCTCTCGACTTGTTCAAAACTCTTCCCTCCCCTCTCCCCACGCATTGAATCAGAGGGTCGACGAACAGGAGGATAATGGAGGAGGACCCGTCGCTGCTGCCGGAGTGCACGGCGGACTTGGCTCTGTTCCGCAGCTTCTCCTACCCCGCCCTCATGAACTCCTCCTTCGCCCTCGTCCCCGCCGGCCGCCAGGCCTCCACCTACCGCTTCATTGAGGTGCGTGCCTCCACCTACCGCTTCATTGAGGTGCGTGCCTCCACCTACCGCTTCATTGAGGTGCGTGCCTCCACCTACCGCTTCATTGAGGTGCGTGCCTCCACCTACCGCTTCATTGAGGTGCGTGCCTCCACCTACCGCTTCATTGAGGTGCGTGCCTCCACCTACCGCTTCATTGAGGTGCGTGCCTCCACCTACCGCTTCATTGAGGTGCGTGCTGTGCTGTGCTGTGCTGGGGGGAAGGGGCGGACGGGCTTGGGTGGGTGTGTGCAGGCATGGGCAAAATGCGAGCTCGATCAGGTTCGAGTTGTGAGTTGCCTCAAACGTGGCCTCCACTCCACGTACCGCTTCATGGCGGTGCGTGGAGGAGGGGTAGGGAGGGGATGGGTGGGTGGGTGGGCAGGTGAGGGGTTGAGTTCCACATGCCTCCGTGTACCACTTCATAGAGGTTTGTAGTGCGGAAAGGAGGGGGGGAGGGCAGGTTGGTGGGTCTGACAGTTTTCGTAAAGGCGTGATGAGATGGGGTGGGAGGGCGCCTCACGAGAGAGGGCAGGGCAAGCAGCGGTGTATTCACAGGATCTTCCATCGTACCTCTGCCATCCCTGTGCTCCACTTCAAGCACGCACTGTCAATCCGCCTCCGCTTCTCCTCTCACCATCCCTCCCTACATTCCCCCTACGCCCGCCTCCTTTCCCCCCTCCCCCTTCCCCCTTCCTATTCCCCCTCCCCACCTCCCCGGCCCCTCCCCCACCAACCAGGCGCTGACAGCTGGCGCGATACCAGTGGTGGTGGCGGACAACTGGAAGTTGCCGTTCGATGACATCATCCCGTGGCACCGCTGCCTGCTGCTCTTCCCCACGCACCTGCTCTCGCGCATCCCCCCCACCCTGCGCGCCATCCCCCCGGTACATGCCCCCCTGCCCTGGATCGCCCACCCTGCCTCTTCCTTGTAGCCCTGCCTTGCCTCCCCTGGACCCCCACACTCCACCCTTCCCCCCCCCACTGCAATAATCCCCCACTGCACCTGCACCCGCTCCACTGGTTCACATGGCCTGTGCTGCTACGAGCTTTGAGCTATGGGGGACAAGTGATGAGCAAACAGTTCATCAGCCCGACTCATACTGCATGCCTTGCCCTGCTGTGCTTGGCTGATTCTTTCTTCATGTGTTCCTTGCATGTGCATGCATGGTGTGATGTGGGAAGCAGTAGTGTATTGTGCTTATGGCATGCCATGCATGATGCAACACACCATGCCATGCGACACACCATGCCATGCAACACACCATGCCATGCAACACACCATGCCATGCAACACACCATGCCATGCAACACACCATGCCATGCAACACACCATGCCATGCAACACACCATGCCATGCAACACACCATGCCATCCAACACACCATGCCATGCAACACACCATGCCATGCAACACACCATGCCATGCAACACACCATGCCATGCAACACACCATGCCATGCAACACACCATGCCGCCATGCCATGCATTCACAGCAATCTCTCATGTCTCTCATGATTCTCATCCTTCCCATCCCACTCCTGCTCATAACCCCACATGCAGCAAGCAGCGGAGAAGCGGCGGCAGCGGTGTGTGTCGATATTTGAGGAGTATTTAGCATCAGACGATGTCCTCATGCGATCAGCCATGACTGCCCTCAAATCACATGCCGGGGGGATCTTCCCGCTGTAATCCATTTCATTCCATTTATATGCTTTGTCGTGTTTTTTTCAAGCCTGTGTGTAAGCACCCCTTCAAGAGTTGGCGGGGAATGGCATGTAGAGCACCCTCACCCCGTGGTACAGCGCCTGGTGTTGCTGCACCCACTTGCTGCCATGGGGAAGTAGGGAGACCGGAAGGGGAAGAGAGGAAGGAAAGGAAGGTATGAGAGTGGCGCATGGTACGTAAAGGGCCCTCACCCCAAGGTACAGAAGCCAGGTACTGCTGCGTGCACTTGCTGTGAGGGAGAGGTGGGGAGGGTGGGATCAGAGGAGTAGGGGTTGTGAGAGTTAAGAGATGCATGTGAATGTAGCAGAAGCTGAGATGACTTGGGAGTATATCGTAGTTAAATCTATGCAGATTGTTGTGTGTGCAAGGCAAGGGGGTGGGAGAATATTTGTTCGATTAACAGGTGACAACAGACGAGGTGGGTGGGAAAAATGGCACGGAGATACTCGTTGGTGAAAGGCGTAGATGATGCGGGCCAACCGGTAGATGGAGAGCAGCATGGCAATGTCGAGAATGCTAGGCAGGAAATAGAAACAGGAAAGAGGGTTTGCACTAGCAGGCAGTTGAGTACATATAGGAAACCCTAATTTGGGCTATACTCGCTATAAAGTACCCCACTGCAGGCTAGACACATAAAACATTCTGACACACCCCCATAGCCAAAGTGGGGTGCAATCAGCACAATTAAGCAGGAAGAGCAATAGTTCACAATGATAAGCAAAGCTAGAGGCTATCACAGAGGGCAAGTGAGGAGGAGAAACTCTGGGGGCGAGAAGATGGGAAGCGACGGCTGAAGCAGGCCCCTAGATTCGTTTTGAGGTAGTCTGAGGCCTTAGAGTACACCCCTCTTCCTAGTCTGGCTGTCAGAGTTACCTATTTTTTTTAGGCTGGAAAATCAGACAAGCACAACTTTTTTTGTCTGAACTGTCAGAGTTACTTCAAATTTTAAGATGTTCATGCAGTTTCATAACAGCATAGCTATAATAGCATTGAAGCTGATTACAGCATACCAAGGCGATTGTGCGGCCAGAAATGGGGCACTCTGATTGGTCATTTTTCAAGAGTTAGGATCACTGAGCAGTCAGGGTCGAGGTGTGGGCATCAGACAATGGCCTCGTGCAAGTGCCAAGTGTGGCAAGCTCACAATCAGCTGACCTGGCAGCAGGCACGGTATCGCTCGGAACTTCTGTGCTGGGCGCGCTGGCAGCAGCAAGATTTTTCAACTGTGTACACCCTATGTGCGCGGAATATTTTCTCCTAAAGTTGCAGCTTCGAAATTTGACTCGGTTTGGCAAGGGGAAATGATGTGCGGTTCTGCTGAAGTACGAGACTCATATGCGACAAGGCTTTCGTTTGCACCAATACGCTTTTCGCCAAGTGCGATTTGCTAAAATCGTTTTGGCCATGTGCGATTGGCTATCTAGTTTCACAATTTATGGGTTATTATAAGCCCCAAATGAATTCGACACTCGAGACAGCGTCGACAAAGTAGTGTATTTCGGTGCCCCTACTCGAGCAGTTTTATCCAGGGGAAATCGTTAGTGCTGGCCCGTACACAGGTGGGTGTATCGAAAAGAAGTTTCGAGGAAGTTTCGTTCCGATAACCTTTCATTCAGGCTAGCGGAAACCCCTGTATGACTGGTTTCAGAGTGGACCCCCGATACAAGTCTGAGGCTCAGCCTACACTACTATGACTACTCTGAAATTTCAGGCAAGTCAGTTAAAAAAACTCTGAAAAATCAGACAGGGTGTATAAAAATATTCTTTGAGTTCAGACTAGGTACAAAAAAAAAGTCTGAACGGACTCTGAATCAGACTCCAAAGTCTGATATCTAGGGCACTGGGCTGAAGCTACAGACACACGGGCAACAGGAGCGCGCACACTGTGGCTACCAGGCGTAGAGCCCCGGACTACAGGAGTAACTGGCTCCGCGCTAAGACGAGCGGCAGGAGCAACGGACCCACGGGCGACAGGCGCAGCAGGCTCTCTAGACTACCAAGTGTAGAGCCCCGGACTACAGGCGCTGCGGACGACACGACGGCTGCCTCCACTCAACCTCCCCCAGCTGTCCCACACCCCTTTCACACACTCCCTGCTGTACCCCTAGCACTAGCTCACACTCCTCTCTTACCATTCTGACAGGCAAGAGAGGGCAGACACGACACTCTGAGAGCAGCATGGCAAGAGAGGAGACACGCTGAGAGCAGCATGGCAAGAGAGAGCAGGGCGAGTTGCAAGGGGCAGACTCGTTGCCCTAAGAGAGCACGGCAAGGGGCTAAGGGACGGCGCGAGGGGCTGACCCTTTGGTGAAGGCGTAGGTGATGGGAGGGGCGGTAGTGCGAGAGCAGCATGGCCATGAAGCCTGAGCACATGAAGACGAGCACCAATAAGCCCAAACATCTCACTCATGTGGCGTTGGGATAGAGACGGAATAACAAAGAATAAGAAGAAAGGGCGGAAGAGCGGGGGGAGAAGGGCAGAGGGTGCACAGGAGAACGTGAGAAGGATGGTGCAGACGGGCGATAAGATGAATGCCGGTGGAGAGCTGGGTGATATTTCTTTGTTTTAAGCCGCAGAAAAAAGGAGCTAGGGCTGAGGGTGGAAAAGAGAGGGTGAACGCGTGGAAACTGGGAGTGGGATAAATGCAAAGGTGCAGAGGTTGTATACCTTGAAAGCGTGGCTGAGGTTGGCGGGGAAGTTGGGGACGGAAATGGTTGCTTCTGTGCACACCCGCCACTATATGCATCACCCTCACTGCCTTCAAGAGAAACCTGCAACCCCCACCTCCACTCCCCCCACACACACAAAGACACACATGAACGCACACACACACACACACACGCACGCACGCACGCACGCACGCACGCACGCATGCACGCACGCACGCACGCACGCACGCACACACACACACACACACACACGCGCGCACACACACACACACACACACACACACACACATACACACACACACACACACACACACACACACACACGCGTGCTCGCATGCATACACGTGCACACATTCGCACGTACGTACAGCTGCATACACATGCACAAACGCGCACGCAATCGCGCGCGCGCACACACACATACATGCATGCACACGTATGCACGCACACATGCATACACGCACGCGCAAACATGCACGCACATATGCAAGCACACGTGCACGCACGCACACACGCACGCGTGCACACGCACGCACACACGCTCGCGTGCACACACACACACACACACACACATGCATGCTCACCCATGCACATGCACACACATGCACGCACATACACATGCACACGCATGCACAAGCGCATGCACACACGCATGGGTAGGCAGGGAGGCGTGCAGGTAGGCTGGTAGGAAACAACCAAGCATGCGAATTCGGAGGCATGGTGCATTAAACATTTGCATGGTTGGGTAAAACATTTGCTGAAATGGCAACATGCTTGCTCAGATTGAATCTCGATAATCAGTCACACTTCAGGAATGGTACTTGTTTCTTTGGTCTCCCATCTAAAAAAAAAAAATACCATAATTGCTGAAAATAAATCATGCCACATCAGCATGCCTCACTTGCCATGGACCTTCTCCCCCGACAGCACGATGGCATCCGTATCCTCCCTCAGTGCAATTGTTATGTCCGACACCTGAGGGGCTGAGTAGGGTACGACAGTACAGTACAATCATGAAACGTGTCACATGGTTTTGGGATGTCTCCTAAGAACATGATGGCACCTGTGCCCTCCCTCACTGCTATCGCTATATCCAACACCGTGAGGAGGCGTGGGGGTTATGCTAGCCATAGGGGCAATGGTGTCAGCAAGACATGTCAACGAAACAATTTCATGTAGCATGGGGCAGGAGGTGACGCAGCAGAAAGGCACATGGCGCACGACACTTGGAATGAAAAAAGGTGATAGGAGGAGAGGAAGTAGTGGAAGAGGAGATTGGCTGAGAAGTACTTGAGCGCCAGAGGGCATACGTGGCTAATAAATGGAATTGAGCATGTTGGTCGCCAGTATCACTAGCTTGCATAATGTACGACACACTCGGATAATCTCACCCTGTCACGCGAACGGGAGGAAGTAGGAGGGGAGGTGGGGAGAGGTTGAGGGGCAAGGCATAAGGCTCGAGGAACAAGACACAACTACTGGCTTGCCTAGCGTGTGGCACATACAGATATTCTCACCCTGCCATGCGCATGAGGACACGAGAGCAGAATTCAAGGGGAACAATGTCAACGTTGCTGCTCAAGATATAGAGAAGGGTGTCTACAGGAGTATCGCTCGTGAGCAGCAAAAATACAAGGTCATGGTGCAACTGAAGGATGCAGCTGTTAAGCAGCAACTGCTAGTGCTGAATGAGGCATACATTGTAGCAGATGCAGCTGAGAAAATAAAAAAATTTCAGGTGAAGCTGAGCTGGGAGGAAGCGGATACAACCTGGGGTGGTAATGGTATTACATGGGTGTGTGAGAGTACGACGACTTATGCTTACTTTGCTAGGCATTACTTGCTTGGCTTTTTCTTGTTATACTTTATCTGGCTTAGGTTAATTTTCCCATGCATGTGTTTGCTCAATTTCCTAGGTTAGGTGCTTTCATATATTTTATTATAGTTATTGCACCGAACTAGGTTGCGTGCACCGAATTGCAGGCTTTTTGGTTGCCACCGAATTGCCTTTTACCGGATTTGGGAAGGCTCCATTTGGGACGCTTCGCGACCCTCGGAACCTTCGCGTGTATCTAGTCAGTAGGCCTTGTGTCGAATATATAAATAGCCTCATGTTACACACAGGTAAATCAATCATTTCATTTCTCATTTCTCAACTCGATCTGATCGATCCTCACACAGTGAAGCTGCAAGCAATTAATATCATAAGAGCTGAAAATGTAGGGGAGCGGAAGACTTCATTCCTTGAAATTAGGGATGATATCAGCAATGTAGCGGAGACGTTCGACAATGAGAAGCAGATCGAGGGAGATGAATAGTCGTCAAGTTGAGGGGGAGTTTGTTGGGTGCAAAACATATTTTGGATGTCAACCTGTTGCCTATTTGTTGAGCAAGATGATCTGAAGGATCTTGTTGTAAGGTAATTGGTGGTGTGTGTGATGTGATTTTGTGTGCTTCTCATTTGTATGTTTATGTTTTATGAATCGCCTTAGCAATTTATAAGTTATGTGTGTTTTTTGTGATGCTATGTTCATGAGTTTTCATGATTGTTCGCGTGTGTTTCGCGTGCGAATGCGAGGCGTTTCGTTTTTTCATGTGTCTTCGTCTTGTTTCATGAATGTGCATGAAGTTTTGCATGTCCATGGTCCTTCGCGTCTTGTTCATGGTTGTTTGTATACTATTCGTATGTGATTCATGAGCGTTTATGTTTGTTCATGATTGTTCATTTACCGTTATGTTTCTTTGATAGAGTTTCATGAGTGTTATTGTGAGTTGTGAGTGTTTTTAGCCCTAAGATTTTACCCCGCTGATCAAGGCAAAAGTGCACTAGAATCTGGACCACGATTGTGGGTCCAATCTCGTGTGTGGGTCCAGAGGGCCCACGCGTATGGGCCGCGACAGTTGCGAGCGTGCGCAGGGCTGTCGAGATAAGCGGTAGTCTTAGGAGCCATAGCTAGGAGAGTCCTAGCTAGGCGAGAGAGTTTAGGCGAAAGAGGGGGTTGCACTAGCAAGAATGGGGATACAAATAGCAAACCCTAGAAGGGTTGTACTCGCTACAGAGCACCCCACTACAGGCTAGAGCATAATATTCTGACAAGGGCACGATCGCAACAGAACGCATGCACAACCAAAAATATATAGTCGTGCATGATTGCGCACTTAAGGGGTGCGCGTGGGTTTCGGGTGGGCGCCGTGGGATCCCGAGGGATGCGCGAGTTTGAATAGAAATTATAGTTAAACAATTGAATCTCGAGCCTTGTCTTTTGTGACATGGCACAATGAATTTCCACCAGAAGCTGTGCGCTTGTCGGAAACAAAATTCCCACAAGAACGCTCATGATTCTACATGTGTGTTCATAATCTCTTGTGCGAGGAGTCAGCAGAGGCATTTGGCTGATATGAAAATTGAAGACAGTTATTGAAGGAGTCGGATCAAGCCAAATTCAAGAGGAGTTTGACAATCGTTTTCCAAGACAAAAAGAAGAACTTGTGCCATGCAGTTAAACAACTGCTTTGATATTTTCCTTTGTTTGTATGTTAGGCAAAATATAAATGCAATCAATATTTTGTAAATACTTTTGAGTGAATATTCTCATCTATCAACGTATTGACGCGAGAAGAATTTCCGCACACGATCTAATGAGTTGTTTAACGCTGCGCAAATAATTTTGGGAGCATTTTAGTGCACACGGTTGCATTTGTACATAGTGTGTCCCTCAACAAACATGGACCCTTGGTTAGGGGCTGGTTTTACCAGGCACCCAAGGACCCTTGGAGGTAACCCTGTGGTGACTAACTAATGTGTATTAAAGGTGTGCTTAGGGCTTCTACCGTAAGCCCCCGGACAAAAGCGCAGGCCTCGGATAAGCGCCGGCGCTTATAAAAGGATGCCGGCTCTTATATCCGATCCTCGATTATAAGCCCACCCCCTGAAGAAAAGATGATACATTATAAGCGCATGTTGGTTTTTCATTTGAAAACTTGTGAAAATACAGAAACAAATTTCGCATTATCAGGGAAACGAACTACAAATTCGTCCCACACCCTCATCTCACTTTTTGCACGTCTAGTCAGCATGTGCTGTCATTCTGTCAGTATGAGTTGGCAGGGAAACACTCCCTGCCCCAAGCTGCGCGAGAATCAGATTCGCGACCCCAGATATATGTTTTACAATCGGCATAACGAAATCTACAGTATGGTGTATTTCAGATACAAACTCTTTTTGCCATTTTATAGGCGCCAGCGCTTGTAAAATGATAAGCGCACCCCCTAAAAAATAGCCCCAGGGGCGCTTCTATCTGGGGGCTGACGGTATATCTCGAATCGCTGTCAACAATTCCTACATTGAACGACATCTTCATGTTTTCTCTGCTTAGCAAGTTGATTCAATCAATCTGCTGAAGCAATAATTACACGAGAGTAGTTTGGGCGAACAATGGTCTAATAGCATCTATAGTTTTAGAATACAATATAGAAATATGTTCGAATTGGGAATGATTGCCAGCATCTATAAACCCCAAGAGCCGAGTTCCAGGAAAGTGGAACAGTGCCACACCTTCCCCAACCTCGAAAAGTGAAAAAACCACGCACAACAAGGGCCTGTAATAAGAACAATGTCACACTACACAATCCAATGTACCTATATTTACTATCTTGATGTTTCCTGTCATGGTTAGTTTCGAAATCATTTCAATCTTGCAGCCAGTGCTCTGGTTTTCTACCATAGATCTTCCTAGAGTCCTTTGAAGCTTTCCTTTTACACCTACTGTTAGAGATTAAGGACTGAGTCTATGAAGATTAGGTGCCGAAATATCTCAAAATCGTTGGCTTAGAATTCTGGACAGAAACCGCGACTTCACAAGAAACGCCGTCGACGAAAATTGCACCGCTAGAATTTTTGGTCTCAAACTCGAGTATGTTGTAGCACTGGACGGTGGCTACATTTCCCAATTTGAATCGTGCCAAAAGGTGGAGTAAATCTCGAGTTATGATTTTCGGCGCACTAGGGGGTATGCTGCCACAAGCTTAACCCAATCAGAATAGTTTCACAAGTTCCACAAAAGTTGCACACAAGAGAGTTAGAGTAGCACTAAACCAGGTGGGAGGGAAGAGGAGGACGAGAGGGAAGGTCCCAAGGGAGTCCCCAACCAAGGAAACCCCATGCCACACAATTTCCCTCTCCATAGGCAACCCCACTTTCACATTTGTCACTTTCCCAACTCATGCCATCCACCTCAACCCACTTGGCCACACTTGCCAACCTGGTTTGGTTTCACCCAACCACTTGGCAGCATCTACAGTGATGGGTTCGAATTTCCAACCCCAAAAGTCTATACCCCTTATAAAGTCAACCCCACAACTTCCCATAGTCGTTGCAACCGAAATACAGAAAGCATACGAACTCCAACGTTCGTAACTTTCTTGATCTTGCTCCGATCGCGACGATTCTTGGTTCGTCGGGAAGCTCTTGAGCAGAGAAATCACTTCAGATATCTGCCCAAGCCAAATACCATTCACACACACTCAGGAAATCCAAACCGCGCAAAACACAAATTCTTGCACACGCTTACACCACGCATGCAACGCACGAACATATGATGGGAGGCAGACAGACGTGAATGCGAATGATAGCATCACACAACACCTACAACATGGCGAATGTTTGACACAAGACAGAACAGAAAACACACACGACATGCAAAGGACGATGTGATACACGACCAGTGAAAAATCGCTATTGATTCGACAAACATATTCGACCTCATGAATCATCGGTCACACAAACTTTAAGGCATCACATATATATTATCTCATGCTCACATTCAATTCCATGCAAGCATACATATGTGCAAACCATAAGGTTGCACGAACTAACTCCCCCTTGAATTTTTGGCCTCATGATGGCTGGCTGCGCCGTCATCATTACGTAATACAATATGTATTTTCTTTTTAATTAACTTAGAAATTTTGAGGATTGTCGAGATTCGACTAGAAGAAGAGTTTGTTGTAAAGGGGACAAGCTCCTTCACATTCTCACAGGTCCGACGGATCTGCCACCTGTTGGGTGCAAATTGTAATTTGCACGTCAACCTGTCGCCTATTCGTCGAGCAAGGTGAAATTTGAAGGTATTGGATTTAAGGTAATTTGTGTTGTGTGGAATGCATATTTGTGTGCTGTTTATTTTGG
This sequence comes from Closterium sp. Yama58-4, assembly GCA_947470075.1. Classification (NCBI taxonomy): domain Eukaryota; kingdom Viridiplantae; phylum Streptophyta; class Zygnematophyceae; order Desmidiales; family Closteriaceae; genus Closterium; species Closterium sp. Yama58-4. The sequence goes on from CANIUD010000739.1 coordinate 174,553, forward strand.
CGTTTACGGTCTGTGATTCGCCTTAGCGGTTCTTGAGTTATGCACATTTTAATGTGAGGTTGCGCTCGTGAGTGTTTGTGAAAGTTCGTGTGTGAATGGGAGACTTCATGTGCATTTGTGTCGTTTCGGGAACTGTACACCTAGTCTCATTCTCATCGTCAGATCTTAATTTGCTTCAACACACTCTCTAAACCCTTGCTATGCCTAGAGAAAGGCATAAGAACACACTGGTTGAAGACATAATTAATGTTAGATTTTTCGTCCATGGCTGCTGGTTTTGTTTCCGCTGTAACCGGCCGTCCTCCCGCGTCAAGAATGGTTAAAGGCGGGGTGGAACTTCTTAGGAACAGTAGCAGGACAAAATCGGCGTGTGCGTAACGGGATTTTTATTGGACGAGAAAATTGGAATCTCGCAACAAGACAAACCTCTCGCCACTGAATTGCCTTGGACAACCAAGTTCCAAGCTATAATACATTGGACTTGAAGCTGATACTGTAGTTGGGCCACGGCTATAAGCGCAGCAGTGGCAGGCGCTGATCTCCGACAAGGGATAAAGATCGCGATTCCTCATCCCAGCGTGAACGCTCACGATCTCCTCGTTGAAACCGGACCTTGACTGCGCTGGAGCTGTTAAATGGCCCGTCCATTTCTGCCCCTGGTCCCGAAGGATCCCGTCGAAACCGTGGTAACTGCGGTAACGAGCGGGTCGTTCCCCATGAGCAGCTGCCAACGCGTCACATCCAGGCGAAAACGCCCCAACCCGGCTGGCCCCAGCACCCCAGGCGCAGGACCGCAATGATCGCGGTCCTGCGCGAGCAGAGCGCAATGATGGCGGTCTTGCTCTTGCATGTCGCAATCATCGCGAATCTGTCCGAGCCGATAGCAATCATCGCGATTCTGCTCGCATAGATCGCGATCTAGATTCTGCAAGCGCAAATTGCGACCAGGATCCAGCATGTTCAGATCGCGACCGTTAAATGCAGGATTCTGCGCGCGAGAATCGTCGGCCCGATTCTGTAAATCGGCGGGCGGATCAAGGCGACCATCGCAATCAGGCAGTCGTGATTTCGGAAATCGCCGAAATTATTGCTCACGTTGACCCCGCCTGCCAGCAGAACCTCCGACGAATCTCCACCGAAACTGGCGGGGATCGCGTTACAGACAGTTCCAGTGCTTCGACAGAGCGCCTTACAATGGAAAACAACTCGGCACGTTACACTGGAAACAACATTGGAGCGGCAGCAAACGCGAATAACAACGAGGCGATTCAACACGTGCTCGGCCTTCTCGCGGCGCTCCAACGCGGCAACGCTGGTGACCATGCAGCAACAGCTAATCCCGTACGCCCCGTCGCAGCAATGGCACCTCGCCCTCGTGCCCCTCCTCCTCCCCCTCCTCCTCCTCCTCCTCCTCCTCCTCCTCCTCCTCCTCCTCCTCCTCCTCCTCCTCCTCCTCCTCCTCCTCCTCCTCCTCCTCCTCCTCCTTCTCTTAATCCCGAACAAGAGGACGACGGCGACCACGTCAACTCTGAGAATCTCGACGAAGGTAATGCCGTTCGTTCCAAGCCCACTACAGCACCCCCTATCCTGCCCCCCATCCCTCCTGCACGCCCTCAGTTGCATTCTTCTCTCGTGAAAATTGACGGCATTCGCACTTAACTCTTTAGTTTCGAACGCATTCAAGCTATTGCACGTCATGCTATTTCCATCGCACCTTCACACGGCGGCGAGCAACTCGCTGATTACCTTCAGTAGATAGTTGACGAGGCTGAAGAAAATATTCATTTTTTATTCACCGCGGATCAACAAGATTAAGTATGGCAAGGTGGTGGAGGATAAAAACGTTAAAGCAGCCACTCAAATTGTGGCGGCCAGCAAGAACAGGCCGCATATGCCCACAGCCTCATCTCGCTCGAATCGCGCCCCTCGCAATCGAGGTCAAGTTGAACGCCATTGGACTTGGCGTCGGGACGGCGACAGGCGTTGCTTTTATTGTGGCGAGCCTGGCCACGGAATAGCCGATTACCCGCAACGTGGCCAAAAGGAGCCCGTTAACAGTCCACTGGACCAGCAGGCCGATTGGTCCTCCCGGTCCACCGGACCAACAGGCCGATAGGTCCGTCCGGTCCAGTGGGCCAACAGGCCGTTTGGTCCAGCCGACCACTGGACCGATTGGCTGGTTAGTCCGGCCGGTCCACTTGACCAACTGGTCGGTTGGTCCGGCCGGTCCACTGGACAAGTAGGCCGGTTGGTCCTCCCGGTCCACTAGACCAATAGGCCAATAGGTCCACCTAGTCCATTAGGCCAACAGGCCAGTTGGTCCAACCGGTCCACTGGACCAACAGGCAAGTTGGTCCAACCGGTTTACTGGACCATCAGGCCGGTTGGTCCACCCAGTCCACTGGACTAGCAGGCCGATTGGTCCACCCAGTTCGCTAGACAAGCAGGCCGGTTAGTCCACCCGGTCCACTGAGCCAGCACGCCGGTTAGTCCACCCGGTCCACTGAGCCAGCTGGCCGGTTGGTCCACCCGGCCCACTGGTTCAACAGGCCGGTTGGTCCGCCTGGTCCACTTGACCAACAGGCCGGTTGGTCCACCCGGTCCACTGGACCAACAGGCCGGTTGGTCCACCCGGTCCACTGGACCAACAGGCCGGTTGGTCCACCCGGTCCACTGGACCAACAGGCCGGTCGGTTTGTCCACCCAATCGACCGGACGAACACGCCAATTGGTCCACCCGGTCCACTAAACGAGGAGGCCGGTTGGTCCACCCGGTCCACTGGACCAACTGGTCGGTTGGTCCATCTGGTTAACTGGACCATCAGGCCGGTTGGTCCACCCGGTCCACTGGACCAGCAGGCCGGTTGGTCCACCCGGTCCACTGGACCAGCAGGCCAGTTGGTCCAACCGGTCCATCACTGAGCCAGCAGGCCGGTTAGTCCACCCGGTCCACTGAGCCAGCTGGCCGGTTGGTCCACTCGGCCCAATGGTTCAACAGGCTGGTTGGTCCGCCTGGTCCACTGGACCAAAAGGCCGGTTGGTCCACCCGGTCCACTGGACGAGCAAGCCGGATGGTCCACCCAGTCGACTGGACGAGCAGGCCGGTTGGTCCACCCGGCCCACTGGTTCAACAGGCTGGTTGCTCCACCAGGTCAACTGGACCAACAGGCTGGTTGGTCCACCCAAGCCACTGGGCTAGCAGACCAGTTGTTCCACCTGGTCCACTAGACCAACAAGCCGGTTGGTCCACCCGGTTTATTGGACCAACAGGTCGGTTGGTCCACCCGATCCACTGAACCAGTAGGCCGGTTGGTCCACCCGGTCCACTGGACCAACGGCATGTTGGTCCACCCAATCCACTGAACTAGCACGCCTGTTGGTCCACACGGTCCACTGCAAGAGCAGGCCGGCTGGTCCACCCAGTCCACTAGACCAACAAGGCGATTGGTCCACCCGGTCCACTGGACTAACAAGCCGATTGATCCACTTGGTCCACTCGACCAGCAGACCGGTTGGTCCACCCGGTCCACTGGACCAACAGGCCGGTTGGTCCACCCACTCCACTTGACCAGCAGGCCGGTTGGTCCACCCGGTCCACTAAACCAAAAGGTTGGTTGGTCCACCCAGTCCTCTGGACTAGCAGGCTGGTTGGTCCACCCGGTCCACTGGTCCAAAAGGCAGGTTGGTCAACCCGGTCCTAGACCAACGGGCCGGTTGGTCTACCCAGTCGACTAGACCAACTGGCCGGGTGGTCAATCCGGTCCACTAGACCAACGGGCCGTTTCATCCACCCGGTCCACAGGACCATCCGGCCGGTTGGTCCTCCCTATCCTGTGGACTAGCAAGCCGCTTGGTCCAGCCGGTCCACTGGACCAACAGGCCGGTTGGTCCAACCGGTCCACTGGACCAACAGGTCAGTTGGTCCAACCGGTCCACTGGACTAACAAGCCGATTGGTCCAGCCAGTCCACTCGACCAACAGGCCCGTTGGTCCATCCGGTCCACTTAACGAGCATGTCAATTGGTCCACCAAATCAATTGGACCATAGGCCGGTTATTCTACCCGGTTTACTGGACCAGAAAGCCGGTTGGTCCACCCGATCCACTTGACCAAAAAGACGGTAGGTCCATCCGGTCCACTAGACTAGGAGGCCGTTTGGTCCAGCCGGTCCACTGTACCAACAAGCCGGTTGGTCCACCTGGTCAACTTGAACAACAGGCCTGTTCGTCCACCCGGTCCACTGGACCAACAGACCGATTGTTCTACCCGGTCCATTTGACCAGCAAGCAGGTTGGTCCATCCGGTCCATTGGACCAACAGCCAGGTTTGTCTACCTGGTCCACTTGACCAGCAGGCGGGTTGGTCAACCTGGTCCACTTGACCAACAGGCCGGTTGGTCCACCCAATCCACTGGACCAAAAGGTCAGTTGGTACACCCGGTCCAATAGACCAAAGGGTCGGTTGGTCCACCCTTTCCATTGGACCAATAGGCTTGTTTGTTCACCCGGTCCACAAGACCACCATGCCGATTGGTCCACCTGGTCCAGTGGACCAATAAGCCGGTTGGTCCAGCCGGTCCACTGGACCAACAGTCGGATTGAAACAGACGGTCCACTCGACCAGCAAGCCGATTGGTCCACCCGGTCCACTGGACCAACAGGCCGGTTGGTCCACCCGGTCCACTGGACCATAGGCTGATTTTTTCACCCGGTCCACTGGACCAGCATGCTTGTTGGTCCACCCGGTCCACTAGACCAACACGCAGGTTGGACTACCCCGTCCACTTGATCAGCAGGCGGGTTGGTCCACCCGGTCCACTGGACCAACAGGCCAGTTTGTCCAACCGGTCCATTGGACCAACAGGACAGTTGGTCCAACCGGTCCACTCGACCAAAAGGCCGGGTGGTCCCGCCGGTCTACTGGACCAACAAGACGTTTGTTTGGGCTGGTCCACTAGACCAACAGGCCGGTTGGTCCACCCGGTCCACTGGACCAGCAGGCCGGTTGGTCCACCCGGTCCACTAGACCAACAGGCCGGTTGTCTACCCGGTCCACTAGACGAGCAGGCCGGTTGGTCCACACGGTCCACTAGACGAGCAGGCCGTTTTGTCCACCCGGTCCACTAGAAGAGTAGGCCGGTTGGTCCACCTGGTCCATTGGACCAACAGTCCGGTTGGTCTACCCAGACCACTTTACAAGAAGGCCGGTTCGTTCACCCGGTCCACTGGACCAATAGGCCGGTTGGTCCACCCGGTCCACATGACCAGCAGGCTAGTTCGTCCACCCGGTCCACTAGACCAACATACCGGTTGGTCCACCTGGTCCACTGGACTATCAGGTCGATTGGTCCACCCGGTCCACTGGACCAAAAGGCAGGTTGGTCCACCCGGTCCACTGGACTAATGGGCCGGTTGGTCCACCCGGTCCACTAGACCAATAAGCCGGTTGGTCCATTCGGTCCACTGGACCAAAAGGCCGGTTCGTCCAGCTGGTCCACTTGACCAACAGGCCGGATGGTCAACCTGGTCCACTAGACCTGCAGGTCGGTTGATCCACCCGGTCCAGTGGACCAGCATGCCGATTGGTCCACGTTCATTGGACCACAAGCCGGTTTGTTTACCCGGTCCACTAGACAGGAAGGCCGTTGGCCATCCGGTCCACTGGACCAATAGGCCGGTTGGTCCACCCCAACCACTTGACCAGCAGGCCGGTTGGTCCACCCGGTCGAGTGGACCAAAAGGCAGGTTGGTCCACCCGGTCCACTAGACGAGTAGGCCGGTTGGTCCAGCCGGTCCAATATACCAATATTCCGGTTGGTCCATTAATTCCCATTTCCCGTTGTCTAGCAGGCTCCGGTACTCAGCATCCCTAGAAGCTTGAAAATATTCGTCGAAATTTATTGCAGTGTTTCGTTTCGTGGGTTGGCGTGTGACCCACAGCAGTGCAACTAGACCCAGTAGGCTCGTTTATGCATGAATGAGCAGCCCAGCTACCTCATATTGGAATAAAAAAATAGGGCTTACAATTGCTAGCCTGAAACAGGAAGAAAGAATTTGTGACAAGAGCTCTGCTGCGATACTCAAAATTGCAAAACCATGTATGCCCGACCTTATCCTTCAGTATGAGTCCCAACAAGCTACCCCTACAACAAGAAAAGTATGGTAATTTTCCCATTCGGTTTTTTTTCACAAGTGCATCATTCGGTGAGTAAGAGGTTTAGGGTTCACTAGTACAACCTTGAATACCCACCCTTTTACCTTTGTCACTTGTACTCTATGCAGGTCTTTTTGGGTAATCTCCCGCGACAATATTCATCGTCATTGACAAATCGGGAGCTTCGCGAACTACACGCAACAAATGGAGGATTTTTTCAACCGCATTCCCAACGTCACGGAAGGCGAAAAAAATAGAGCATTCATTGCAGGGCTTCAAAACAAACACGACAACACGTTGCGGCCACAAACTGGAGCAGCTACAACGATGTCGTATCGGCAGCAGAGTGTTTCGACGTAATCATGATCGGAACACGGCGACTTCATGGACGAGCTAGACGACATGGAAGACTCTTGGCTACCCCCACGTGCGCCGACCAGATGGAACTTGATCGAATCGACCCGAAGGCAAGACCAAAGAAGAACAAATATGCGTGTTCTTTCTGCGGTAAACCAGGACATCGCGAATTGTCGGTCCGATGGACCGGGTGGACCTACCAGCCTGTCGGTCAACTGGTTCGGCTTGACCAACCGGCATGTTGGTCTAATGGACCGGCCAGACCAACCGGCCCTGTTGGTCCAGTGGACCGGCCGGACCTACCAGCTTGAAGGTCCAGTGGATCGGCCGGATCAACTGGCCAATAGGTCCACTGGACCGGCCGGACCAACCGGCCTGTTGGTCCAGTGGACCGGGTGGACCAACCGGCTTGCCGGTCAAGTGGACCGGGTAGACCAACTGGCCTGTTGGTGCAGTGGAGCGGGTGGACCAACCGGCCTGTTGGTCCAGTGGACTTGCTCGACCAACCGGCCTGTTGGTCCAATGGACTAGGTGGACTAGCTGGCCTCTTGGTCCAGTGAACCGAGTGGATCAACCGGCTTGTTGGTCAAGTGGACTGGGCGGACTAGCAGGCCTGTTGGTTCAACGGACTGGCTGGACGAGCCGGCCTATTGGTCCAGTGGACTGGATGGACCAGCCGGCTTGTTGGTCTAGTAGATCGAGTGGACCAATCAACCTGTTGGTCCACTGGACCGGGTGGACCAGCCGGCCTGTTGGTCCAGTGGACTGGGTGGTCCATCTGGCCTATTGGTCCAATGGTCTGGCTGCACCAACTGGCCTATTGGTCTAGTGGACCGGTTGGACCAATCATCATGTTGGTCCAATGGACCGACTTGACCAATCAGCATGCTAGTCGAGTGGATCGGGCAGACCAAAAGGCTAGTTGGTCCGTTGGACCGGATGGACCAACCGGCCTGTTGGTCTAGTGGACTGGCTGGTCCGGCGTAAAGGTCCGGTGGACCGGCCGACCAGCTGGCCAATCGGTTCAGTGGACCAGCCGGACCAACAGGTCTGTTGGTCCAGTGGACCAGCCGGACCAACCGAGTGGACCGGCCAGACCAACCGGCCGGTTGGCCTTGTGGACCGGGCAGACCAACCGGCCTGTTGGTCCAGTGGACCGGTCGGACCAACTGGCCTGTTGGTCCAGTGGATCGGCTGGACCAACCAGCCTTTTGGTCCAGTGGACCGGCCGGACCAACTGGCATGTTGGTCCAATGGACCGGTCGGACCAGCTGGCCTGTTGGTCCAGTGGACTGGCCGGACCAACCGGCCTGTTGGTCCAGTGAACCGGGCGGACCTACAGGCTTGAAGGTCCAGTGGACCGGCCGGATCAACTGGCCCATAGGTCTAGTGGACCACGCGGACCAACCGGCCTGTTGGTCTAGTGGACCGGCCGGAACAACTGGCCAATTGGTCGAGTGGACCGGCCGGACGAACCGGCCTGTTGGTCTAGTGGACCGGATGGACCAACCGGCCTGTTTGTCTAGTGGACCGGCTGGACCAACTGGCCTGTTGGTCCAGTGGACTAGCTCGACCAACAAGTCTATTTGTAAGAGTACATCTACGTTCGACATATTTCTCATTTCCATATTTTTACTCTGACTTATTCTCCTTATTTTCCTCTTTCATTTGCACTTTATTTCACCTCAATCGGACTACTATTAAAATTTATTTCACTTATTCCGTATTTTCTGCACCGGCCATTACATTATACGGCACCGACAGCACCGACGGTGATGGACAAGGCGTAATCTTGCCATAATCCAAAGTGTCAATGGGCTTGCGTGCTAATGCGCACTAGTGTTAATTTCTATCCCATAAGGGCGCGTTCTCGAAGGTTCGGATAATCGCTTGTTTCTATGTATTTCTAAGTATAAATACACCTTTACTCACCTTTAGTGCAGCATTCTTGAGTGGAAAAACGATTCTGTAATCAGAGCCGTTTTCACTCGCGGAGTTTCAGCTAAGCGCGTGACAGGAAATTCCCTGCTTTAGAAAACCGCCTGGGGTGAAGAATTCGGCGCCGACGCTGGTAAGCACCAGATTCCGCGTTTTTGAATGACCCCCCTCGCGCATTTTCTGAACAGGAGTGAGTTCAACTATTGGCGAAAGCGTTTGCGATATAGCGACAACAATCGCGGATTGTCAGGACCTATATTGAGCGGTGTAGAAGTAGCAAGACCAACGAGCGACGGATCTAACGACTTTGGCGAAGATTGCGACAGAAGCAGAATTGATCGTGACTTCGCAGCCCCCAACACCTTTGATGGGGAAAACGATGCACGGCGCTGGCTTTCGGCAATCAAAATTTATTTTTCCGCCATTGGATGGATAGCACCAGATTTCGACAGAAGCATATTTAGTTTCGCAGCAACACTTCTGCGCCGACCAGCAATTGAATGGATAAGTGGAACCGATTTATTAAACCAAGGCGAAGCGACGTAGCAATAGTTTCCTGTGTTATTACTACAAGGTTTCGAGCCACTAAATGCAGCACTAATCGCCCGCGACAAGATTCATCATCATCAACAAACTGGGAGCTTCGCAAACTACACGCAAGGATTTTTTCAACCGCATTCCTGACGTTACGGAAGGCGAAAATATTAGAGCATTCATTGCGGGGCTGAAAAACAGAAACGACAACACATTGCGGCCGCAAATTGGAGCAGCTACAACGACGTCGTATTGGCAGCAGGGCGTTTCGACGCAATCATGATGGGAACACGATAACTAGATATCCAAGCTAGACACACTTGGCTACCCCCACGTGCGCCGACCACATGGAACTTGATCGAATCGAACCGAAGGCGAGACCAAAGAAGAACAAATTTGCGTGTTCTTTTTGTTGTAAACCAGGACATTGCGAATTGTCGGTCAGATGGACCGGGTGGCCTGTTGGTCAACTGGTTCGGCTTGACCAACCGGCATGTTGGTCCAGTGGACCAGGTGGACCAACCGGCCTGTTGGTCCAGTGGACCGGGTGGACCAACCGGCCTGTTGGTCCAATTGACCGGGTGGACCAACCGGCATGTTGGTCCAATGGACCGGGTGGACCAACCGCCCTGCTGGTCTTGTGGACCGGGTGGACCAATCGGCTTGCTCGTCCAGTGGACCGGGTGGACCAACCGGCCTGCAAGTCAAGTGGACCGGGTGGACCAACCGGCCTGTTGGTCCAGTGGACCGGGTGGACCAACCGGCCTGTTGGTCCAATGGACCGGTTGGACCAGCTGGCCTCTTGGTCGAGTGAACCGAGTGGACCAACCAGCCTGTTGGTCAAGTGGACTTGGCGGACCAGCCGGCCTGTTGGATCGACGGAGTAGCTGGACCAGCCGGACAACATCGACGTAATGACTTAACACATGCATTTTGATTCATCTCCGTGCTTAATTAATCTCCAGAGCAAATGGCAGCAGCAGCTGCCGAGCGGATGGCAGCAGCACCTGCCGAGCAGAGGGCAGCAGCTGCTGCAAAGCGGAGGGCAGCAGAAGCTGCAGAGGGCAGCAGCAGCTGCAGAGCGGAGGGCAGCAGCAGCTGCAGAGCGGAGGGCAGCAACAGCAGATGCTGCAGAGCGGAGGCCAGAAGTAGCTGCTGCAGAGCGGAAGGCAGCAGCGTCTGCAGAGCGGAGGGCAGCACCGTCTGCAGAGCAGAGGGCAGCAGGTGCTGCATAGAGGGGGGCAGCAGGACCTGCAGAGCGGAGGGCAGCAGCAGCTGCAGAGCGGAGGGCAGCAGCAGCTGCAGAGCGGAGGGCAGCAGCAGCTGCAGAGCGGAGGGCAGCAGCAGCTGCAGAGCGGAGGACAGCACGTGCTGCCCGGAGGGCTGCAGCTTGCGAGGCTGCCAGAGGGGGAGATGGAGATGGAGTCGAGCAGAAGGGTCTTTCCGGCGTGTTCGAGTGCAGAGGAGCACCCGTACCCTACAATGGCACCCCCGCCCCGCATCTCGTGCGAAACCTGTTATCGCACGTTCACGGGGGGAGGAAAGGCCACACGCCATATGTCGGCCTGCAGGGCGGCGGACGCCAGCGCCGTGCTCAGGCGCTTGAATTGACCCGCGACGTCACTGGCGACTCGGACGGCGAACCTCCGTCACCACGTGATATCAGTGAAGAGGTATGGGCCGCAGTTCCTACATGGGATTGGGAGTCATTTTTTGGGATCGAATTGGTGCCAGGGAGAATCATGCGTCGCATCCCACAGCGCGCAAGACTGGGGGTGCTTGATGCACTATCTTGTGTCCTGAAGCGGCTTGAGTCAAAGGCAGCAGACGAGGCGGCATCTTTGGACTTTTTTGCCTTCCCTCGTCTTATCTTGGAGATTCCAACTGGACAAGGCCAGGGGCACAGGGCAGCAATCAGGGAGCGGTTGAAGAAGTTTTGGGCCGGGGAGTGGCATCAGCTGTTTGAGTTGGCGGTGGCGGCGATGCAACCTGCGGCTCATCCTTTGTCCTTCCCCCCCCCACCCCCCCCCCCCCCCCCCCCCCCCCCCCCGCCGGAGCATGACCCTGATGCAGTGCGCCTGGCTCGCTGTCGCACAAGGGTGCAAAGTGGGAGAATGGAGTCGGGGTTTGGCGTCTCTTACTGCTGGTAGCATCCCTCAGCCCTCTCGGCACATGGTGGACGCGCTACAGAGTGAGTGCAGGAGGAGACACTCGAGCCTTTCCTTGTCCCACAGCTCTCAGTGGAGGTACAGTCAGGCGATCCACTCGGCGGCTAGGGCGTCCGCACCAGGACCGTCGGGGTGGGTGACACTTTTCTCTCTGAGCCCGCATACCTGCCTCACCTGCTAGGGGTCTTCACCCAGTGGACCAAGGGAGAGGTAGCGGAGCGCGTGCGACCCTGGCTCACTGCGTCCAACCTTGTGGGCCTGTCGAAGCCGAATGGTGACGTTCGCCCGGTGGCTATAGGCGAGGTGCTCCCCTGCATACAATCCCGGGCCCTATGCATCGTGCTTCGTCCGAAGATGATGTCGCACTTTGCTCCGTGTAACTAGCTTGGAGTCGGATCTAGGTCGGGAGTGGAAGTCCTCGCACATGCCTTTCGTTCTGCCATCTCTACTCACCCGTCATGGTGCGCGCTACAAATTGACGTGGCGAACGCTTTCAACTCCTTCCATCGGCGGGAAATGTTTGAAGGTCTTCGACAGTCGCCTTTCGCGGGGTTGATTCCATTTCTGCGTGTCTTCTACAGCAATCCTAGCAACCTCTACCTCCGTGCGGGTCCCTTCGTCAAAGCTTTGGCTTCCGAGCGGGGCTCGAGGCAAGGGGACCCATTGGGGCCGTCTCTGTTCGCGTTCACACAGCAGTTGGTATGGAACCATCCAAACAAGAATTTGCCGACCTAATTTTCCCCAGCTACGCCGATGATACGTGTATCTTGGGGCCTAGGGAGCGGGTGTTAGCAGCCTATGAGGTCTTGCGGGAAAGCTTGGACGGGCTTGGTCTGGAGGTTCAGCCGAATAAGTGTAAGCTATGGGAGCGAGGGGTGGACCAGGAGGGAGAGGAGAGGAACGAGACTGTCCCATCCGGCATGCAGCAAACATGGACAGTGCTTACTGTAGTAGGGGTACCATTTGGGAGGAGGTATGGGAGGTGGCTAGCCTGCAAGACCGGCTGACGCAGCTGCATGCACCTGTCCCTTGGCTTCCTCTGCTTGACCACCCACAGATTGCGTCTCACATGCTGGCGATCGCAGAGTCAGCGCGCCCGATTTACCTCACACGGACGATGCCTCCACGACCTGAGGTTGTGGAGACTTTCCGTGACTGGGACACAAGCTTGAGGGCTGTTTTGAGCAGCTGTCTCCAGATAGTACATGAGATCACGATTCAAAAAAGTCGCAGATGGCCCGTATACAGCTGCATCTTCTAGCCAGACTTGGGGGTTTGGCATTCAATCCGCAGTTGACCTTAGTCTTTTGTCATACGCATGTGGCTGGTGCCAGGAAGTGAGCGATGTGGCTCGGATGGGGGTGGCAAACGATGAGCAGGTGTTTGAGGAGTTTTTCCGCACGCCCGAGGCTACGACTTTGCTGGATCCCTGGTTTGCGAGAGCAGTGGAGCTGCTTCCACTGTCGGTCTGGCAGGAAATCCCGCTTCTTGCCTTGTGCACCGCTGACCCCTCTGTGCTGCTTTTCCCCACATAACACCGTCGCCTAGCGTTTAAGAGCCTGCAGTCTCTTCAAGGTATGGCCCACAACGATGCCACCCTGGCCCGTTTGACATCCCTTCAGGGCCCGGAGGCAGGGGCGTGGGTCTGTGTCGTTCCTTTGCACGAAGAGGCTACCTTCACCGTAGCCGAATGGAGCATCTGTGCGGCCATGCGCCTAGGCCTCCCTATACAGCAGCGATAGTCTCCGACAAGTCCGCGAGTGGGTCTGAGTTTATTGATCCCTCTGATCCGCATCATGCTCTCCGCTGCAACAATCAGTATGCACCTTCTCATGTTCACGATGCGGTTAAGTTTGTGGTGGCGAAGATAGCTAAAGTGGTGGGTGGGGTTGTGACCATGGAAGACGGCACATTGCTGCCAGGGAAGAGAAAGGATGTGGCGGTTCAGAGAATGAGGGAGGGGGAGGAGCATGCGCTAGAGGTTAGCGTTGTAGACCTTATCTTGTTGTCAGCGCAGCACCATGGACAGATTGGCTGCAAGGAGGTTTTTGCCACTAGAGAGGGGGAAAAGCGGATTACAAATCGCTTCTGCTACGACATAGGAAGTGCAGTTCACACCTCTTATTGCAGAGACATCGGGATGCCTGGGGGGGGTTTTGGACGGTGGCTTAAGGAATATGCCAACGCGCAGATTGAGGTAGCGAAGATGAAAGGGGTGGCGAGAGCTACGGAAAAAGGTTTCTTTGCTTATTTGCTCGGATCACTTAGAGCGGCCATACGAGTGGCGTTGCAGCGAGCTCAGGCGCGTGTTCTCTTGTTATGCGCAGCGTCGATGATGAGAGGCCCAGAGGCTGTTTGGGTGGAGCGGGAGGATGTTGAGGAGGAGGTGGGATTGGATGCTCGAAGGGCGGATGCGCCCTACTTGGTAGACATGCGGGTTAAAGCAGCAGTATACATTTGGCAGTACTGTTGAAGTTTGTACAGTGTACAAAACGATTTCGCCCAAGCGAAAGGAAAACTTCTTGGCGAGAGGTTTGGCGAAAATTCTGAACCCCTAGACAGTTTCGCGGGAGAGGGGGCAAGGGGGGGGGGGGGGGGGGGGAAGGGGGAAGAGGTGGAACAGGAAAGGAAGCCCTCCTCACCAAACACCTAGTAGTTGTTCTTTCAGGGTTCGCCGAATTAGATTTAGCGCGATAGACGGCGCTGACTGCGCCTTGCTTTCCCAAACAGCGCAGACATTCGTGGATTTTTGTCTACCTCGTAATCGTTTTCGTCGCTGTTACGATAACTGCTTGTTAGCATGTCGCATAGTCAGATCCATCTCATGCCCACGGGAAAGTCACTTGCAACGGAAACGACCATCCTGCAATGCAATCATTGCTCACGTGGCGTTGCCCTCGGCGGATTCGCCGCGATCCATGCATTGGCTAGGTCGGCGGGCTCACCCGCTTAGCGCCTCACCCGCTTAGCGCGTCACCCGCTTAGCGCGTCACCCGCTTAGCGCGTCACCCGCTTAGCGCGTCACCCGCTGCTCGCCTCACCCACTTAGCGCCAACTGCTTAGGGAAATGGCATCCGTTCCCCGCATGCACCCCTGCTTGCATCTGTGTCTTCACGTGTTCGGGTTTCCCTGGTTGCGTGCTTGCATGTGCGTATGTGCATATATGTGCATCTGGGCAAATGTGTGCATATGTGTGCATACGTGTGCATGTGTGCCTATTTGCATGTGTGCAGGCTTGCTTGTGTGCATGAATGCGTGCACGCTTGTGTGCTGTGTGCATGCGTGCATCGGTGCATGTGCCCTCCACCGCACAGTGAGGGAACGGACCTCGGGCAGCGCTGCTGAAAGGCCTCGCTCAATTCGTGGTCATCTCCGCTCCCCTCCGCTACCCTCCCTTCCCCTCCGCTCCCCTCCGCTCCCCTCCCCTCCCCCCCCCTCCGCTCCCATCCCCCCACCTCCGCTCCCCTCCCCCCCCCTCCACTCCCCTCCCCTCCCCTCTGCTCCCCTCCCTACACCTCCTCTGTCTCCCTCCCTCTCGCGCTTTCCTCTCGCCTTGTCTCATCGTCTCCTCTCGTCTCCGCTCTCACCTCTCCCCGCCTTCTCACATCATGCCTTCTCACATCATTCATTCTCACATCATGCCTCCTCACATCATGCCTACTCTCATCATGCCTTCTCACATCATGCCTTCTCACATCATGCCTTCTCACATCATGCCTTCTCACGTCATGCCTTCTCACGTCATGCCTTCTCAAAACATGCCTTCTCATGTCATGCCTTCACACGTCATGCCTTCTCTTCTCACCTCATGCCTTCTCACATCATGTTGTGTCTGTCATCGATATTGTTCGTCTCCCTCTTCCCCCCATTCCACCGCACTCCAACACCATCACTCACTCACCTCTAATCCTAATCCTTGCTCCCTCTCTCTCGCCTGCTCTCCGCCTTGAGTGCCTGCCAGATAGTGCTGCGCGGGCAGCTGGCCCGCTTTCGACCCACCAGGGCATGCATCGGGCCGCTGTGGGGAGGAGTGCGTTGGGCATATGTGTGTTGAAGTATGGCGAGCATGAGTAGTGTGGATAGGGGTGGAAACGGTGGGCGTGTGGCGCTGCTGGGTACGTCTCTGTCCGTTTGCAACTTGTGCTTTTGGCACGTCGCATGCTCACCCTACATGCACATGCAATTGAATCCCCACATCACACCCCATCTCATTCACTCTCCCATACTACTCTTGTCTCACCCCTCCCCATCTCCCATCACTTCCCCTTCGGGTCTTTCCCCCATGCCATCCCCTGCAAACCATAGCGCTGCGCATGCTGCTGGGGCTGAATACGGGCAGTGTGGTGACAGTGGGGAGGGAGGGGCAGGTGAACCTGTGGGGCACGTGCACAGTTTCGTTCAGTCTAGGGTTGTGTGTGCCCTCAATGTATAATGACATCAGCAGAATGTCATAACACATGTATATCCAAATGTTCACATGCATCCAATACATATGATGTGATATCTGTCTTTCCAACGTCTTGACTCTTTCTAAAAGCCATTATTAGGTTTGCTTGTTACCACAGTATGATGTCGTATAAGAGTTTTTTGTACACATATTTTCATCGTCAATATACAAACCGCACCATCCTCTACTATTGGTGCCATCTTCATGTCATGACACACTCCTGGAACATGATGCCCCTCCCCTAGACAAGCTCACTGGAGCAGAGGGAATTGGCACACTCATATGGTGCTGACTTGCATGCAAAACCGGCAGCTTTGCATATGCATACAGGTTGTCTGACACCTGGTTTCGCAGCGGTAAATGGGGCCCCCAAACCCTTGGCACGTAAGACAAGGAGGTGTGATAGGAACGCAGGGAGGTGAGATGGGAAGATAGGAAGGTGAGTGAGATGGGTAGTAAGTGTGGGGAGATAGGAAGGGCGGGAGGGGTCAGAGGGAATACAAGCGAGTAAACATGAGTAAAAAGGCATGAATGGTGACAAAGTGATGGCAGCACATGCACGGAAACAAGAGGGCAGAAGGGGGGGTTGATTACAGGAAGCAGGAATGGAGGGATGTCGGTGAGGATTACGAGACTGAGAATGGCTGGAAGAGTGCGACGGAGAGGGACGAGGTGATTTGGAGGAAGGAGAGGGGACAGCTTCAGCTACAAGCAGGACAAAGCGTGGCCAGTGACAAAGGAGGGGAGAAGGAGGGGAAAGAAGGGGAGAAAGAATGAAGGCAGGTGAGGACATGGAATGAGTACAGTGGGCGACAACGATGGGAGAAGGGAGCTGGGAGAGGAACAGAAAGAAGGGAGGAAAGGGAGGGAAGGGAGAGAAGGGAGAGAAGGGAGGGAAGGGAGAGAAGGGAGGGAAGGGAGAGAAGGGATGGAAGGGAGAGAAGGGCGGGAAGGGAGAGGGGATGGAAGGGAGGAAGGGAGGGAAGGGAGGGAAGGGAGAGAAAGGAGGGAAGGGAGGGAAGGGAGGGAAGGGAGGGAAGGGAGAGAAGGGAGGGAAGGGAGGGAAGGGAGAGAAGGGAGAGAAGGGAGAGAAGGGAGAGAAGGGAGAGAAGGGAGAGAGGGAGAGAAGGGAGAGGGAGAGAAGGGAGGGAAGGGAGGGAAGGGATCGAAAGGGAAGGAAGGGTTTCAAGGGAGAGGGGGATGGAAGGGAGAGAAGGGAGGGAAGGGAGAGAAGGGATGGAAGGGAGAGAAGGGCGGGAAGGGAGAGAAGGGGAAGGGAGAGGGAAGGGAGGGAAGGGAGGGAAGGGAGGGAAGGGAGGGAAGGGAGAAGGGAGAGAAGGGAGAGAAGGGAGGGAAGAAAGAGAAGGGCGGGAAGGGAGAGAAGGGATTGAAGGGAGAGAAGGGCGGGAAGGGAGGGAGGGAGGGAGGAGAGAGAGGGAGGGAAGGGAGAGAAGGGAGAGAAGGGAGGGAGGGAGAGGGAGAGAACGGAGAGGAGAGAAGGGAGGGAAGGGAGGGAAGGGAATGGGGAATCGGGCGGAGGGAAGGGGAATCGGGCGGCGAGAAGGGAATCGGGCGGCGGGAATGGGGATTCGGGCGGCGGGGGGCGAATTGGGCGGCGGGAAAGGGGAATCTGGTGGCGAGAAGGTCAAAGGGGCGGCGGAAAGGGGAATCGGGCGGAGGGAAAGGGCATTGGGGGGCGGGAAAGGGGATTCGGGCGGCGGGTAGGGGAATCGACGGCGGGAAATGGGATTTGGGCTGCGGGAAGGTCAAAGGGGCGGCGGAACTGGGAATCGAGCGGCGGGAAAGGGAGTTGGGCGGCGGAAAGGGGCTCACGGAGCGGCGGGAAGTGGAATCGCGGCGGTAAGGGCAGCAAATCGGGGGGAAGATAAGGTTGGAAAAAATGCTCACCGTCGCGCCTACTCAACCTGCGTCAGCCGAATCTGAGTGACTGGGCTATGAGGCGCCTACCGTGAGCGTGGGAGCGAAGCTATCCCGCGGCGTTCGTTGCCACGCGTGTTCAAGATAAACTGCGGGGCCGGTCCGGCGCCATCAGATCTGGACGGCGCGGAGTGGCTAATTTCCTCGGCTTTCACGTGGCCGCGTGCTGGGGTTTGCGACGGCGGCGATTCCCCGCGTCGCGTCGCCACTAAACTCTATTCGGTTTCTAGCCTTTCACAGCTGGGCCGGCGAATGTCATTGCAGCGAAGCAATATAGACGGTCGTATGGTCGCTAAATGACCTAACAGAGAGATGCGCTACCCTCGGTTATTACGGATTGCATTGGCTTTTGCGCACGCACGGTAGTTACGCTAGTTGACGCTGAGCTAATGGGGTGGGGCTAGTTGGGAGGAGGCAACT
This sequence comes from Closterium sp. Yama58-4, assembly GCA_947470075.1. NCBI lineage: Eukaryota > Viridiplantae > Streptophyta > Zygnematophyceae > Desmidiales > Closteriaceae > Closterium > Closterium sp. Yama58-4. The sequence continues at coordinate 192,508 of CANIUD010000739.1, forward strand.
CCTTCAGTATACTTTTGGCATACCATAAACTTTTGACGTGAGAGTCTGCTCCGGGGGATTGGAAAGACACGGACCCTCGAGAGAGAAGTCGAGTGACCCTGTAATTCGGTTACCCCCAGGTACCTTTTATAAACTTTTGGCACTGGCCCTGCCAAATGTATACTGCCGCTTTAAGAGGGTGGCTTTAGGTGGGAGGGTTTTGGTTAGATGGGGCGTATTGTTGGGGTGTCTCAGTGGGGTGTCTTGATGGGGTTCTATAGGTGTCGTGCTATTGTGGTTTTCTTGAGGCAGTGTTTTTTGTTTTTCTTTCCTTTTTCCCTATTTCTCTTCCTTCTTTCTTCTTCCACTCTTTCTATTATTTTCTTCTCTTTCCGTCCCCACTAAAATTCGTGGTGTAGCTCTGTTACATTGTGGTATTATTATATTTCGTACAATGTTAAATGTGCGTGTCAGTTAATCGACCATCCTACAAAAGGGGGAGAGAAAAAAACATTTGTAGAAAACGTGCAAGTGATCTTGCCTCACTGCTAGTTCCTTCAACCGTTAAAGAGTGTTGTCGTCAAAGGTTGTTGCCTTTGCGCACTCCGAGTACCAATTGAGGAACGAAATGAGTGCATCCATTTGTGGTTACTCGATGTAAGAGGACACGAGATTTGACAGCAGTTGCATCACTGAACAATGCTCATATGCCTGGTAGGAAGCACCTACCTTGAAGTAGTGCCCAAGTGGCAGTTGCAATAAATTCCACCTACAAGTTTCTTTGAGATTTTGGAGCCACTTGAGAACATGCAAAGCACAACAAAGAGTGGGAAAATAATCAGTGTGCGTCTTGAATGAGGGTTACGAAGGGGCCCGCAAACATATATACATACCGATTGCTTCACAAACTAAGTAGCGGATGATGTCACGGAAGGCTGCGTGGATAAGATCCAAAAATGAGGAGTCACTTGGGAATCCTTCGGAAGGGGTCGCGCGGCCTCCGCCCCCCCAAGGAGGGGCAGCGTGTGGCGCGGCGCGGGGAGGGGTCGCGTGGCTGGGGCCGCACTGGGGAGGGACGGCCCCGCTCGCCCGTGGCGCCCCACTAGCCAGTCACGCCCGTCACCCGCCGCTATCATGTCCCAGCATCCCCCGTCCTCTAGTGCCGCCGTCCTGTCCCGTCACCCCACGCTGTCCCGTCCTATCCTATTTAATTGTTTGAAATACAGTACTGTCCTACAAGATTTTGGAACTAGCACCAAAACTGTCCAGCATCCTTTCAATATAGTAAACGAAGGAATGGTCAAAAGAAACCTTGTATGAATGATAAACGTATGTCGATACGACACCGCGTGTCGCAGAGGCCTATCCTCGTCAAAACATTATTTATCCTTAACAAATCTGTGCAGCGTCCTTGCAATACACTAGACTAATAATTTATTCAAAATATGTCAAACGGCGTTGAAACGACAGTGCGTATCGCATAGGCCTACCCTTGCTCGAAATTTATGGGGCGCAGCCGCAGGTGATTCTTGCTAACCGGCGTACTGTGGGAACAGCAGTTGGTGAAGCAAACAAAGGGATCGCACCGGACTACAACACGTTCTCGCAGCATCTCGAATCGTTCGCAACAAAGGTGGCAGCCATGAAGATGTTCCCACCTGCCAACGGTGTCTTGTATGTAAATGTGGTAACTTGCACACCTATTGGATATTCATGTTGCTCACTACAGCCCAGTTATTTGTTTGTCATGGCATTGCAATAACTCCAAACCCGAAACCCTTATTTCTTCACGCCCACTACCCTCCCTTATTACCTTTGCAACCCATTGTTCTCGTCATCACTTGCTGTGCACCACTCAAAGGCCCTAAACCCAAAACCCCAGTTTGTGAGTGAGAATCAATTTGTTGCTTTTGTGCCTTTTCCCTATTGCCAGGTTGTCATGTCTGACACAGCTGAAATCCTTGTATATAAAACTCCATATGCACTAGTGGATTTCTAGCCTGCACGACAAGCCTGCTCGCGGCGATGCTAACAACCATGAAATGCACGACACCAGAGCAAAGGTGGAACCTGCTGCATGTCTACCTCTACGATCAAGTGTGCTGCAGGTACATACGCAACAACTTGCAGGATATGCGATACGAAAAACGCACGGAATGACGTTGTCGCGTGTATAAGAGCTTCGACCTTGCTATAGCCAAACTTGACCAAAAGCGAAAAGTTCTTGGATCCAACTTGTTGCCATAGGCGTCGTGCTATTGGGAATGGATTTGAATAAGGGAATGTACCACTTAAAGTACATGGCTAGCTAGGTCGATTCGAATTCCCCTGTACTCATATTTATACCTTCTGTATTTGGATGTTTTAATCATCTCAAGCATTTTACATTCACTCTGCTATTGAGGTCAAAGGGCCCACCACCTCTACCCAACTATGTGTGAACCTTCCTGAGGAGATCCTAGGGTTGATCACCTTTTTTATCGCAACATGGTATGAGAGCGACTCGAGAATCCTTCGCACTGCCACCTCCGAAATCTTCGACATTCGGAAAGTGGCATCCGGCACACGATCGCGTATGAGAATGGCTGGAGGATCTGGCGGTCAGACAAATCTGACGGCTGAAGCGCAACCCAACCCGGCTGCGACAAGCGAGGAAACAACAACGACGATCGGGACCGAAGTCCTCGCACAACTACTTCAGCGACTCACCAGCTTGGAGCAAGGGCTCCAAACATTGCGGAATGGCGACACGAGAACCTCCTCGCAGCCTTCTCAACCGGCCCCAAACGGCCAGAACGCCGCCTCGCACACCTTCTCCCTCGACACAAATGGCTCAACTCCCAAGACTCCCCGTCCCAGCGAAGAGGCAATTTTCTCTGTGCAATCAAGGTTTCTCAGCATATAAAAAATAAAGACAAGTGTGTGTTTTGACGGCAGAGACTTCTATACCTGGAGCTTCGAACTGGAGCTCCTGCTGCAGAACGCTTAGACTTTTCATTACTTCGATGGGAGTTTCGCGGAGCCCGCTGAAGGCACCGACGACGCTAAGACAAGGTACTATCAACGAGTCCCTGATGGCGTACGGTGTTCTTCTGCGCAACATGTCGCCGGCGGAGCAGTTGAGCATTCGTTCATACAAAACCCCGCCCGCTCCAGCTCCCGACGCCTGGCGCCACCTGCGTGTACCAGCCGAAGGACTCCGTTTCCTCGAGCCGGCTGTTCCAGCAGCTACTGGAGACCAAAATGGCCCCAGGGGAGAAGGCAAACAGATATATTAATCAATGTCGGAGCCTTCGTGATCAAATCGCGAAGTTGGGAAGCTCGATATCAGAGGAAATTTTTGTCAACATCGTGTTTCAAGGGCTCGGCCCAGAGTGGCGGCCCTGCAAGGCGCTTCTCCGACAGCAGGGGGTCATCTCGGAGGCCGCCCTTTGCGCCGCCCTTCTCGTCGAACAACGGGATATGGATCAGCAGCGACCAGCTTCACGACGAGAACATGAACGGCTCGCCTTCTACGCCGACAACACCGAAGCGCGAGGTCGCGGCTCCTCTACTGCAAAATTTGCAGAACCTTCGGGCATCTGGCAGATCGATGCAAGTCCCGATCTCGCCCTCGCCAGACCAATCCGAGCAACTGGTCCGGCCGACAAGACGCACGAGGCGACGTGCGTCCAGCCCAGGGGTATCAACCCCCCCCGCGCAACCTGAACCCAGCGGTTCAGCATCAGCAGCAGCAGCCGTCACCGCCTGCCCCTGTATGCAACGTCATGAGCAACATGGCCATGACAGGCGAGTCGCGTCGTCGCCGCGTGCGCTCACCATCACCTGAGCCAGCACCGCACCCCATTGGCGCGTTCTCCAACAACAATTAATTCAGTCCGCGCCACGACTTCACCGACGACGACGACCAAGACTGGAACCTTCCAGTCCCGCTGCTTGAAAGTCCCCCGCACGTACCTGATATGCGGGTGGCGCCACTCGATTGGCTCTCGCGCGAGCAGTTTCTCAAATTCGACACACCTCACATTGTCACGCCGCGACTGGCGCTGCTCGCACGTGACGATAGGAAGCGCTACAACACATGGTACCTGGACAGCTGCTGCGGCCAGCACATGGTGGGCTCCGAGCGTTACATATCCAACACTGTCGTCACGCCCACGGTCACCTACGTCACTGTGGCCAACAACACGCGCCTGCACGCAAGCGCGCAAGGAATTGTCGTGTTCAAGGCACGGGGAAGCCGCACGCACATCACACTCAACGATGTGCTGATCGTCCAGAACCTGTGCTTCAACCTGCTTTCCACCGCCCAACTCATGGATTGCGGTGTTGATCTCAGCACGGACCCCGAGACACGCGACATCCTGCTGCACTACAAATTGAAGACCTTCTCCCGCAGGCAGATCGGACGGGCACACTCCGAAAATGGAGTGTACGTCTTGGATTTCAACATCCCCGACTGCAGTTAATCGATCTCGTTCCACAGCGCTTCGAACACATCCACCGCATGGATTGGAAGCACCCTGACGGAAGACCATGGGTGACGCATCACCCCCACCCACGCAAAGTGGCGCTGCACGACCCTGATCGAGACGACATCTGCAGGGATTGCCACACACCTACCGCGTCAACTAGCGCGATTGCCGGTCGTGGGCTTGCCGCCATCGCCGAAGCAGAGCGACATGCACCACGAGAAGAAGGGATGTCGCAGCTGGAGCTCGAAATCACCATGCGCGGCGTGTTCGGCACACCAGAACACCCTCTCATCGGACCCCCCTCACAGCATCTCCAAGGCATGTTGCGCGGCACTAGCGTCGGCACCTTCGATGCGCATGGCGTGCCGCGACCCTACACACGAGAGAAGTTTTTGGAGATCTACTCTCATCGGCGCGACTCGACGAAAAAACTTACTGTGGAACAAGAAGAAGAATTGGCGCGCCGCGCAGCTGAGGAGCTTCGCCGACACAGTCTCGCCGAAGCGCGCGGGGCATTCGCCTGCAGCGCATGGGGAGCCGAAGAGGAGGAAAGCGCCTCCAATGAAGGGGGGTGGGGAAGCGCTGGCGGATGGGGAACGAGTGACACCGGCGGATGGGGCAACAGCGGCGGAACCTGGGCCAACGCAAGCGGCGGCTGGGGTGCTGCAACTAGCGACGAAGGCAGCGGCTGGGGGATTTCCCACGAAGAACAAACAGGGGGAGAAGAAGCAAAGGAAGAAGCAGGGGCTATACCTGTAGTTTTTCCCCTTGGTCGCCCCCCACGCCATGCTCCACCCGCACTACCTCCTCCTGAAATTCCGCCGCATCGCGATCCCTGGGACACCATTGATTGGGGCAACGAACTGTCAACCCCACACCGCACCGTTTACGGACCTGCTCCCGAGCCGCGTGAACCCACCTTCGTCCCTGGAACCATCCCTGGGACCAACATCCCGCTCTCTGAAATTCGCGACAGAGAGTTCTTGGCGCTAATGTTAACTTCCGCCAATGACGAAGATGAAGCAGCACCTACTCATGTACCTGACGAATACCCCGAAGAAGCTCGCGTGCGCTATATGCGCACCTCCGATTTTCGCGCTGACGATGCACTCTGGCACCAGCGCCTCGGACACCCCTCACATGCGACGCTGAAAAATTGCATCTACGCAGGAGTTTTCGCTCCTGGGGCGCTCCTGCGCCCTGATGGCGCCGAAGTGAGAGCGCGACACACCCGCGCAACTGCACCATCTGCCCCGAAGCTGCGCTGAGCCACCAGCCGTTCCCGCTGCTCGAGCCAGGAACGAACCGCTACCCCAAGCTGCACAAGGTGTACAGCGACTTCCTGAACGTGGGGCACTGTGGATGTATACGCTCACCTTCATCGATGCTGGAACGCGCTACATGTGGGTCGTGAACGTGGAAGCGCGCAGCAGAGCATACGAAGTATTCCGCCTCCGGCTGACGCACGCGCAGCGGCGGTCTGGGGAGAAGCTGAAGATCGGGCAATCTGACGGCGCAGCGAGATTCAGGAGAAAGGAGATGCAGGACTACCTGGCGCAAAAGGGGATCGAGCATCACATCTCTCTCCCTTACGTGCACCACCAGCAGAACGTAGCCGAGCGGACAAACCGCACGCTCATGACGAAGGTACGGGCGCTGATGAAGCAATCGAAGCTGCCGCCGATCTACTGTACCTCCGCGATGCACCACGCCGTGCGAGTGCACAACCTGCTGTCAACCACCGCCATCACCGGCAACCTGTCCTGTCAAGTAGAGGGACATGTCAATGCTCCACGTGTGGGGGTGCATGGTACAATACCGCCCGCCGACGTCAACAATCGGCAAATTTGCCAGCCGCGCGCGCTGGGGAATTCACCTCGGCATCAGTCACGAGCGTAAGGCCCACGCGCGCGATGTCATATTCTACGAACGTCTCTTCCTCAAACACCTCCGTCCGAATCCTGCTCGCCATCGCAGCTGCTAGACACCTGCCTCTGCGCCAGATCGATGTGAAGAACGCATTCTTGTACGCATTAGTGGATGTTGCGATCTACGTGGAGCAGCCGCACACATACGGCGAAGGGGACTCGCGCGTATGCCAGCTGCGCAAGTCCCTTTAGGGGATCAAGCAAGCGCCGAGGCTTTGGCAGCAGTATCTTCACAACATCCTGCTTGAAATTGGGTTCAAGAAGCTGCCTCATGACCCAGGGATGTACTGTCGTGACTTCCGCGGGGAATACATCCTGCTCACGGTCTACGTCGATGACCTTCTTTACACGGGGTCAAGCAATGAACTATTGGAGCAGTTCGAGAAGAGCCTGGCGGGGTAGTTACATGCAACTACGAGGTGAAGCAGTTCCTAGGACTTAATATCTCCTACGAGCCATAAGCTATCCACCTCTTAGCGTCCAAGTATGCAGAGGAGCTTGGGAAACGCTTCAACATTTCGCCTGCACCACTCTCAACTCCTTACCAAACCCCCGGACCGCACCAAAAACCTGACAACAAGGCCCTATCCCCTGCTGGAATTCAGACCTGTCAACAGCAGTTGGGATGCCTGCTCTTCGCCTCTGTCACATGCAGGCCCGACCTTTCCTACATCGCGAGCCATATGGCTCAGTACTCTCGCAACCCAACGGCTGAGAATCTTCTAGACCTGCAGCGCGCCTTACAGTTCTTCGTTTCAATGCCCAAGATTGGGCTCTGCTACTCGACAGTGACAACCTCATCCTTCAATCTCATCGGCTACATGGACGTCGATCACGCAGCAGACCCCAACAATCGACGGTCCAGGACTGGCTTCCTGTTCCGACTCGAGCCAACGGGACCAATCTCATAGAATTCACAAAAGCAAGAGTTGGTTGCCTTGTCATCAGCTGAAGCGGAATTCATCACAGCTACAACAGCAATTCGCGAAGGTCTCTACCTGCAAGAACTCCTGCAGGAGGCGAAAATTCCAGCTTCGCCCACCTTTCGCCTTACTACGAGAATCAAAGCGCGATCCGCATCGCCAACAAGCCCGGCTTCGTTAACCGCACCAAACACATTGCGCTGTAGTATTTCTTCGTCAAGGACGAAGTGGACAAAGGCAAGGTGGACCTATCCTACTGCTCAACAGGTGTCATGGAAGCCGACTTCCTAACGAAGCGACTGCCACGCCAGCAGTACCAGCACTGCTCCGAACTCAGCGGTGTGGTCAAGCAGGTCAAGTCGAGTTACCAACAGGAGTGAAGGGGGGTGTTACGAATAGCAAAGAATGAAGCATTACTGTGTACTCCTAACCGCAGCTAAGGGAAGCACACTGTATTGAGAATGAATGCGAGGAGTTAAAGTTGACCCGAAGCGACACAGACAGTTAGAATGGATCTGGACCGTCGGAGGAGATGGCATCGGGCAGCCGCAGGCAAGAGGAATTCGGTGGGAACAGTTTCGTAACTGTACGCGCCGCACGGTTGGGAATGAATTTGAATAAGGGAATGTACCCCTTTGAGTACATGGCTAGCTAGGTCGATTCGAATTCCCCTGTACTCATATTTATACCTTCTGTATTTGCAAGTTTTAATCATCTCAAGCATTTTACATTCACTCTGCTATTGAGGTCAAGGGCCCACCACCACTACCCAACTGTGTGCGAACCTTCTTGAGGAGATCCTAGGGTTGATCACCTTTTTTATCGTAACACATTGCACCCATAAAAAGATACATCATAACCGTAGATAGTCTGTTAGCATGAGCCCTAGTATTGTGGTTGCTGTATAATAAACGCAATAACGAAGAATGTCTCTAACCACCCCGTCGTCATACTCAGACCTTGCTGACGCAAGATCCGCCATGTCGGATGCATCTATAGACATCCACCAATCAGCGTATGCATGAATCCCCCCCATACCCAAAAAGACCACCACCTTCCTCCCTCCCAGTCACAACCAGTGAGCAGTTTTGTGGCGAGATGCTTACCACGTGGCAGATGCTTTCAGTCGCCGTTCGTCAACTTCAAGGCTGGGAGGATCACCCACCCAAACCAACATCCGCACATGTACTCCTCCCAACCATTTCAACACCCCACCACAACAAAACCACTCCCGTTCTCCCTACCATCCCGATTCCTGTTGCAACCTTATCCCTTTCCCAACTTCACTGAAACGCTCCAGCAACGTTAGTTTTCTCGAATCGCCTGAGGAGAATTCGTTCCGCGACAAACGATCGTCCGTCTCCACAGCTGCTCTCTCCACTCCATGGCGTCCCCAAAGCTTCCCGTTCAGGTACGACGCGGAATTTAGGGCACTTAGCAACCTCGTCGTTCGCTGAATCCATCTGAACCCAATGCTCCGCGATTCTGCGCAGTCACGAATGTGGCTCGGCTGTGGCGGAATTTGCAGGTATTCAACCCAAATGGAAGGTTCCGCGTGGTTTCCACAAAGTCTATGCCGGGAACCAGCTGGATTGACGCGCTAGTTGCTGCAGATTGCCGACTCGAGGTGCGTAGGCGTTCGAAGCCCCTCAGGGGTATATGTCGATGTCGATGCTGCTAGCTGGCAGCCACACGAGCCGTTATCTCGCTTCGCTGCTCCGCGCATCCACGGAAAGGAATTTGTTTGCCATATTTAAAGTTCAGTCATGACAACCAATGTACTTTCTTCTTTTCGCGTTTCATTTTTCCATTTGATTAAGCTCGCGATTTCCCCCCCACCTTCCCCCTTCCCTGTCGTTGCGCCGGTCCTCCTCCGCTCCGCGTGCGACAGATCTGCACGGCGAGCAAGACGATTCTGTCGGTGGACGACATCCTGCAGCTCATCGGCGACAGATGCGACGGCGTCATTGGCCAGGTGCGCGCAGCGACCAGCTGCCTCAACGAGCATGTGCCTGTATCGAGCAGATGCGTGCCTATACCGACAAGTCGCCAACAGCAGCAGCTGTTCACCGTTCACATGGTCGCATCTGTCGCCGATGCCCACCATGACCCAACATGCCCAACTCCCCAAACCAAGCTCCCACTCCCCTTCTCTCCCCCTCCGCATTCCCCTTCCGCCCCCTCGTATCCGCCAGCTCACGGAGGAGTGGGGCGAGCGGCTGTTCGCGGCGCTGGCGCGCGCGGGCGGGCGGGCGTACAGCAACATGGCGGTGGGGTACAACAACGTCGATGTCGACGCCGCCACGCGCCACGGCATCGCCGTCGGCAACACACCCGTGAGTGCCCCGCGCGCCCGTCAGTGGTCTCTCGCTGCTCGTCTGGCCATTCCCTTGGCGGTAGCCGTCGGTGATGGGCAGTAGCAGCAGCAACAGCAGCGGACAGGGACGGACCAAATGGAGTAGGTAGAGAGGAGGGAGTTGCATTGTGCGTGGCCTCACACGGCAGCATTTGTGGCCATGCATGCACGAGAGCTCGCGTGGCGTCGAGGCGAGGCGAGGGCAATGCAGCCAGCCCCGGCGCTCCCACGCTCCTCACGCCGCTGCACCCCCTCACCCTTCCCCTCCCCATCCCCCTCCCCCCCTCCCTTTTCCCTTCCCCCTTTCCCCAACCCCCTCCCCGCAGGGCGTGCTAACGGAGACGACGGCGGAGCTGGCGGCGGCGCTGACGCTGGCGGCGGCGCGGCGCGTGGTGGAGGCGGACTGCTTCATGCGCGCCGGCAAGTACGACGGCTGGCTGCCCACCATGTGAGTCCGACGGCTGGCTGCCCACCATGTGAGTCACCCGCGGGGGAGCGCGGTGGAGGGGCGCAAGGGGGGCGTGGCGGGGCTGGTAGTGGGTATGGGGCTGGTAGTGGTGCTGGGACCAGTGGGGGCGGTGGCAGGCAACCACGTGAGTGGGGAGGGGAGAGGCGAAGGCGGTGAGGTTGGCAGTGGGGATGGGGTGTTGACTGCGCGTGCAGCATGTGAGTGGCGAGAGAAGGTCGGTGAAATGCAGTTTGGTGCTGCTGCATGCCGCTTGCGCGTCATCACTCAACTCCGCACTGTGCCCTCCTCCTCCCTCTTTCTCACCTTCATCTTAAGCCTGCTCACTGGGGCACACGGGGCATTGCCTCGCTCTTATCCCCCCTCCCAACCTCCTCTCTCCCCATACCCGCCCCCCTCTCTCCCTCCTCCCACCCACCCACCTCTCTCTCCCCTCTCCCTCCCTTGCCACCCCCATCTCCCCCCCTCTGCCCTCCCCCCATGCCCCCCTCCCCCTGCGCCGCACCGCAGGTTCATCGGCAACCTGCTCAAGGCGGAGGCAGACGGTGGGCATCATCGGTGCGGGGCGCATTGGCAGCGCCTATGCGCGCATGATGGTGCGCTGCACGGGGGGTGATGGTGGGGGGGAAGGGGGATCGGGGGGGATGACCCCATGGGTGGAACGGCAGAATGGGGGATGGGGGGAATGGTCGATGGGGGAATGGGGTTTGGATGGATGGAGTGATGAGAGATGGGGGGATGTGGAGATGATGTGATACAATGGATGGTGAGTGGTAGCCAACAGCAGACTCGGAGGGTGCAGCAGCGCAGGCAAGGGCAGGGAGAGGATCAGCCAACTCCCTTCATTGTGCCGCTCTTGCATCCTCACCCTCGCCCCTGCTCCTGCACCTATAGGCAAGAGTGGAGCGAGTGTCATAGAATGCGCTGCTGGGGATTTTTGTAGTTTCAGTTGAAAGGGTCCCCATGTGGAACAGCCCCTTGCGTCCTCCTGGCTTCAACCAATTACCCAGAACAAACATGACAATGGATCCTCCTATTCCCCCTCCCTTCTTTCTCTCCCCACTCTCCCTCTCCCCTCTCTACCCTCTCTTTCCCCCGTCTCCTCCCCTGGCAGGTGGAGGGCTTTAAGATGAACCTCATCTACTACGACCTGTACCAGTCCAAGCGCCTGGAGGAGAGTGTCTCCGGTGAGCCAGGGGGGGCGTGGGGGTGGTGTGGGGGGCGAGTGGCGAGAGAGGAGGGGAGGGAAGAATGAGACGGGAGTGGCGGGAGTGCTGGAGAAAGAAGGGGAGAGGCGTGTCACGCAACAGAGGAACATGCTATTGAAAACGTTTCATATCAATTACACTTTGAAAGCCAATTACACGCTTGAAGTTTTTACTCACGCCTCATAACAGTTTCACTGCAACACACTTCTCTGTATTGCACTTGCAACACCTTCAGTTCAAATACCATACCCCCTCTCTCTCTACTCACTCTCGTCTCTCTTATTCACCGCAACCTTATTCACCTTCCTCCCTCTCCGCCTTCTCTGGCTCCCGCCAGCCTATTCCCGCTTCCTCCAATCACAGGGCGAGCCGCCGGTGACATGGCGCAGAGCGTCCAGTCCCGAGGAGGTGCTGCAGGTTGCTGACGTGGTAAGCTGCTGAGGTGTACGCGGTGTCATGGTGCATGCATGATTTTGTCGTGTACCGAGAAGAGCATTGGTTGGGACAACTGGAGTAGCATGTAGGCAGGGGCATGTTGCGCACATGCTTTTGATCCGAACCATCCCATCCTTGCCATCATCCCATCCCTTGCCATCATCCCATCCCATCGCATCCTATCCCAATGCTTTCTCTTCCATTCGGCCCTGTAGGTGTCGCTACACCCTGTACTCGATAAGACCACCTTCCACCTGCTGGACGAGAGACGGCTCAACATGATGAAGAAGGTACACTGCCATGCAATCACTGCCATGCACTCACTGCCATGCACTCACTGCCATGCACTCACTGCCATGCATTCACTGCCATGCATTCACTGCCATGCAATGCAATCACTGCCATGCAATCACTGCCATGCATTCACTGCCATGCACTCACTGCCATGCATTCACTGCCATGCATTCACTGCCATGCAATGCAATCACTGCCATGCAATCACTGCCATGCAATCACTGCAATGCAATCACTGCCATGCAATGCAATCACTGCCACGCAATCACTGCCATGCCATCATTGCGCTAGAAAATAGTTAGTTACTTGTCTCGATGTGTTTTTCCATGGTGATTTCCATTGTCTGGATTGGAGCCTGGCGTGCTATGCGGCTGCTCCCCATGTCCCCCCGCATCTTCTTGCACAATCCCCCCTTGTTGGTCCACCACCTCTCTCTCCCACCCCACCTCCACACGCCATGCTGGCCAACTGGGAAGGACGACACAACACCTCTGCCTCACACACACCACACCAACTCGCGTGCCCCCTCGTTGCACAATCTCTCCGCCTTGCCTGCCATGCGCCCCTTCCTCTCAGCTCGCCGTTCTGCTGACCAGCACTGCAGCAGGGTGGTGGACAAGGTGCCACGGCTGCCTCGCGTGCCGTGCACCCATGCTTCTCCCATCCCATGCACAATCTCTCCATGTTCTGTGCCCATCATGGCTGGTTTGGCCCTCTCACCCATCAGGACGCCATACTGGTGAACTGCAGCAGGGGGCCGGTGGTGGACGAGGTGGCGCTCATGCCTCGTATTCCCCCATGCCCTGACATGCCCCCTCGTTTTGCCATCATAACTCCCCTCTCCCCCACAGGATGCCATACTGGTGAACTGCAGCAGGGGGCCGGTGGTGGACGAGGTGGCGCTGGTGAGGCACCTCAAGGCCAACCCCGCCTTCCGAGCTGCTCTCGACGTCTTTGAGGTGCGTGCACTGCACTGCACTGCACTGCACTGCTCCCACGGCACAGCTCACCGTCATAGCTTCTCACCTATGCATACCTACCCCCTCGCGTTTTCCTGTTTGAACTGTTGAGATGTCTGAGAGCGCATCCTATGCATGTTGCCCCTCACCCCTTTAAATCGCATGAGCGCCTGAGAATGGCCTTGCAGAGCTGTGAGCGCCCTGCCAGTCCCACCCCTTCAATCCGTCCCTCCCTCCAATGGACCTTCATTAACATAGGCCGTCAATACAGCACCCTACACCCCTAAATTTGTCCCCCCCTCTCTCGCCCCTTGTACGACCCCCTGCAATTCACCCATGCCGCCTCCATCACTCTGCATCAGAAGGACGATCCTCTCTTATCCACGCCTCACAAACCTCCCTTTCGAACATTCTCAGAACACGCTCACCACCCCTGCCGCACACGCTGCCACTGATCCAAATTCAGTTTACCCCGTTCATCTCTCCCCATTCCCCTCGCCTTCCCCATGCCCCTCGTCCCCCATGCGGCGGGCCCCATCAGGACGAGCCGCGGATGAAGCCGGGTCTCTCAACGCTGCCCAACGTGGTGGCCGTGCCGCACATCGCCTCCGCCTCGCAGTGGACGCGCGCCGGCATGGCTGCCCTCGCTGCTCTCAACGTCGCTGTGAGTTGAACGCCCTTCTTCACGTTCACGCACATGTGCCGCTCACCTCACCTCACTCACACATGCTGCTGTGCCGCACATTGTCCGCCTCTCAGTAAACGCATGTAGGCATGGCAGCCCTCGCTGCTCTCCATGTTGCTGTGAGTTGCTCTGCTGCTCTGCTCTCTGCTTGTTGACCGTGTCTGACACACACTGCCACTTTCAATCAGGAGTCATGCCGTATATTGCCTCTCCTTGCTTTCTCTGCCCCACTGCCCCAATCGACATACTCAACTCACACCCGTCACCATGCAATTGTTGTGTTTCCCCTCCTTTCTGCATCAGGCGAAGCTGGAGAGGCATCTGGTGTGCCCCAGCCCAATGACCTGCCCTCCTTTCTTGTCTCCATCCCTTTCCCTTCCGCTTCCCTTCCCCTTTCCTCCCCAACCCTTCGATGCTCCCCCGCAGTCGCAGCTACAGGGCTACCCCGTGTGGCACAACTGAAATGACGTGCTGCCATACCCCCTTTTCACCCCTCCTCTTTTCCCTCACACGCAACCATCGCTCTTTCCCAACCCCCTTTATGCTGCCCCGCAGTCACAGCTACAGGGCTACCCCGTGTGGCACAACCCTAATGACGTGCTGCCCTTCCTCGATCCCACCTACCCGCCGCCCAAGGCGTGCCCCAGCATCGTCAACGCCAAGCAGCTAGGTGAGGTGTCTGGTGTCTGGTGTACGGTGTGTGGATGAGTGGTGCAATTTGTGCCGCAGCATTGTGAATGTTGAGCAGTTATCTGCGTGCATGTGGTGCATGGGGTGTGATTTTGTGATCCTGCTAAGTTCCGCTTTCCAATTTGGCTCTTCCCAAACACACCACAACTCTCCGTTTATCCTGCGCACCTATATTCTTCTTCCCTCATCCCCTTCCACTCCCCCATCTTCTATTCCTCCCCTCTCCCACAATGCGTCTCCCCAGGCCTGCCCACAACCACTCCTTCCAAGCTGTGACTGCTCACGAGCCCACGCATTGCCTCATACCGTAATCATGTCTCTATTATTTATAGTTTTTTCCTTTGCATCTAGGAATGTGAAGCTGTCTTACGAAGTGAAAACAGCGGAATGAGTTAGATTGATTGTGTTGGGGTACAAATGCCTAACCCTAACTGTTTGTACCCCATATAGCATAACCCACTAGAGGCTATAACATTTGACACACCCCCATAGCCTAAGTGGGGAATGCCAAGCAACAAAACACAACCTAAGGTCACAAGACCAGTCACAAGCAAGAGAGCAAACAGAGCTCAGGGTGGATCACAACGTCACCACACAGTCTAAGCACAAACAAGAGGCCACAAGGCCAGTTCAAGAGAGTACAAACTGTTAGAATCTAGCAGCAGGAATGAATGAACTAACAGGATGCAGGAGTACAAGTAGTAAACCCTAATTGGGTTGTACCCCATATGGGCTACCCCACTACAGCCTAGACAATATGCAGCACATATAGTTTGACACACCCCCATAGGCAAAGTAGGGGAGAACAAGGGGTCACACGACCAGTCAAGAGAAGCAAAACAAGCTCAGGGTGGATCACAACGTCACCACGCATTCCGAGCACAAGCAAAGGGCCACAGGGCCAGTTCACATGCAGAGATATATATGCAGCAATAACAGTACAGTGATGGCTACCTAGCAAGAGCCAGCATGCATATATATATATGTACAGATCACAGTACAAGCAGAGACTACAGCAAGTGTGGAAACGTAGGCACAAGGCCTAACAGAGTACAAAAGCGCTGATGATCACCAGACGGAAGTGCCTTGGTGAATATATCAGCAGTGTTGGCCCGAGTGGCCACGTGGCGAAGACGAAGCTGGCCTCGCTGCTGCAACTCTCGAGCCAGGAAGTAACGCAGAGCAATGTGCTTCGTTCTGTGCTCCAGTCTGTGCTCCTCACACAAGGCAATGGCGGCCTTGTTGTCAACGTACAGCACTGGAGGAGAACGAGGCTGCTCTCCCAAGTCAGTCAGCAGGTAGGTGAGCCAGCGTAACTCCTGTGCAGCCATGGCGGTGGCGTAGATCTCAGCCTCACAACTGGAGCCGAGAACTGAAGACGAGCGTGTAGAACGCCACAAAACTGAACCAGAGCCAAGGCTGAAGGTGTAACCCTGTGACGACCGCTGAGTAGCCAGGTCGTCAACCCAAGAAGCGTCTGAGTGCCCAGTGAGGACAACTGGGCTCGTCCCTCCAAGCACTAGCCCCATGCCTGATGTGCTGCACAAGTAACGCAGTACCCTCTTAGCAGCAGCCATGTGCTCAGGTCGGTGCCGACCAGGAGCCACGTAGCGAGCCAGGAGACCAAGAGGGTACGCGAGGTCAGGTCGAGTGCAAGTCATCAGGTACATGAGGCAGCCAACTAGCTCTGGGTAAGGACCACTCGGCTCTACGGACTCGTCCGAAGGTGGAGCTGAGATCGTGTGACCTGTAGCCAGAGGAGTGGCCTGTGCTGAAGACCAGGTGAAGCCGAAGCGCTGAAGGACCTGCTGCACCATGTGTGACTGAGTCAAGGTGATGGTGCGGCGTGCTCTGTCTCGGGTGATCTGCAAGCCAAGGTAGCTGCGCAGCTCACCCAAGTCTGTGCACGTGTGTCTCTTCTGCAGCTCCGACTTCACGTGGGCGAGAGCCTCAGTGTCAGCAGTGGCAAAAACCAAGTCGTCGACGTACACGAGGATGTAGAACGGCGGCAGGGAAGTGTCGGTGCGCAGAAACAGCGACGGGTCAGCAGTAGAAGGCGCAAACCCAAGAGCCGCAAGCGTAGTCCTCAGTGTGTCGTGCCACTCACGTGGCGCCTGGCGGAGACCGTAGACCGGCCGCCGGAGGCTCCACTGGGTACCAGGAGGGAACGACCCAGTGAAGCCCGGGGGGCGGCGCAGCCAGATCTCCTCGTGCAGGCTACCCTGCAAGAAAGCTGTGCTGAAGTCAAGAGAGTGAAGCTCGTAGTCACGGTGAGCAGCAACGTGCAGCAGCACTCGAAGAGTAGTCATCTTCGGGGTGGGGGAGAAGGTCTGGAAGAAGTCAACTCCCTCTCGCTGACTGAAGCCTCGAGCCACGTAACGCGCCTTGAAGACAGGCGGAGAACCCGGCGGCCGCTTCACCCTGAAAATCCACATGCCACTGACGATGTTCGCCCCAGGTGGGGGAACCTCGTCAACGTAGGTGCCTGTGGACTTCCAGGAAGCCATCTCTGTGTCCATGGCTGCCTGCCACTGAGAGGAGTAGGGACCCTCTATCGCCTCTGCGTAAGAGCGCGGAGTCGGGATGTCTGGTGCATCCGGGTCTCCCTCAGGGGCAAGTAGCGAGGACACAAGATGAGGTAAAGCAGCAGCAAGACACTGGAACTCCTCCTGCCTGTCCTCAAGGACGTCCGTGCTAAGAGCACACTCACCCCCGACGGACGGAGGACAGACAGACTCAGACTCAGCAACAAGACTAGCGGCGTAGTCTAGACGACAGGCAGCAGCAAAGTCAACAAGCTCAGCGACCAAGGCAGACGCAGCAGTAGACTCAAACGACGGGTCAGTGACAACAGTGGCTAGGAGACGCGTGACAGTAGGGTGCTCAGTACGAAACCTGTCAGACTCAGGGTCCAGAACGGCAGGCAGAGAGGACGCAGGGGGAGACGGCAGAGGAACAGGCTGCAGAGCAGAGGAAGGACGACGGACTACGAGGCGTGCGCTGGGGACAGCCGGCTGACGCGAACGAGGAACACGACGACCGGTACGACCAGGACGAGCAGGCGAGACAGGACGCGACGCAGGCTCACGACGCTTAGCAGGACTACCAGTCTGCTCAGTGTAAGGAGAAGGAGCAGGCAGCGGTGAGCCAGGCTGTAACGGAAGACCAGTAGACGACGGGAGAGTAACAACCTGACGAAGAGCAGAGTCAGACGGCGGCAGAGACGACGGAGACGGCGGAGCGAAGAACAGCCGTGTCGGCGCAGCTGCACCAGTACCGGCAGCTCCAGCAGTACCGGCAGCTCCAGCAGCTCCAGTGCCTCCAGCAGCTCCAGTACCTCCAGCAGCTCCCGTACCTCCAGCAGCTCCAGAAGCTCCAGTCCCAGGGTCTCCAGCCTCAGTGTCTCCAGCAGCAGCACCCCCAGAACCAGCACCTCCAGTCCCAGGGTCTCCAGCCTCAATGTCTCCAGCACGAGTACCTCCAGAACCAGCGACTCCAGCACCTCCAGTAGACAAAGGACCAGCACCACTCCTAGCTCCAGCAGCGCGACGCTGACGGCGACCGTACCAGTCCTGCAGCTGCTGTGGGGTGAGAGGCACACGTGGACGAAGGCGGCTACTCCAAGGAGACCGCGCAACAGCAGACTCAGAACCCTCAGCGCCCGCACCCCCAACGGCTCCAGAACCTCCGGTGTCAGTACCCTCAGCACCAGTACCTCCAGCGGCTCCAGAACCTCCAGCGCGAGCACCCTCAGCAGCTCCAGAACCTCTAGCTCCAGCGCCACCAGTACTAGGCCCTCCAGCAGCTCCCGAACCTCCAGCGCCAGCACCCTCAGTAGCTCCAGAACCTCCAGCGTCAGTACCGCCAAGCTCAGCACCCCCAGACCCCTCACACTCAGGCTCAGCACCACCAGGCTCCACACCCTCAAGCTCCGCACCCTCAGGCTCAGTACCCCCAGGCTCAGCACCCTCAGGCTCCGCACCCCCAGGCTCAGCACCCCCAGAAGTAGCACCCCGAGCAGGACCACTCTCAGTAGGACCTGAGTCACCAGTGACCTCAACCGGCGCAGTCAAGGGAGGAGGGTCTACCTGAGAAACACCTGAAGGAGCAGGACCGGGAGCGGGGAGGGGGTCTACCTGGGGAGCACCTGGAGCGAGGAAGAGCGGCGGGGGGGGGAGCGAGGCAGTGCGGTAGGGGAAGAGACGGTAAAAGGGAACCGACTCGTCGAACGTGACGTCCTGAGACGCAAAGACACGGCGCGAGGCGGGGTGGTAAAACTGCCAACCAGGCGCGTCAGGGACAAAGCCAAGGAAGACACAGGGAACAGCGCGGGCGGAGAGCTTGTCCGCGGTGGTATCGCGGACAAAGGCACGAGCACCCCAGACCCGGAAACGCGACGCATCGCCAACCTTCCCCGTCCACAGCAGTGTGGGCGAGGTCTCCGGCAAGGAGACACGGGGCCAGAGGTTGAGCTGATGCGCGGCGTACCGGACCGCAAACGGCCACAGAAAATGGGGGGCAGCCGCATGGATCATGGAGGTACGAGCGACCTCCATGACTAAACCAATGCGGCGCTCAGCAACCCCATTCTGCTGCGGAGAGGCCGGAAGCGTGAACGACTGGGTGATGCCGTGCTCCGCACAGTAGGCTGCCAAGAGGTCGGAGGAGAACTCACCACCTCTGTCAGAGTGCAGACGCAGGACAGGAAAGTCCGACCGGAACCGCTCGCGGAGCTGGAGACGAACAGCGCGGATCCAAGGGATCAAAACAGCAGGGACATCCGCCTTGCTCCGCAAGGGGAAGACCGTGGTGTAACGCGTGTAGTCGTCGACAACCAGCAGGAAGTACCGCTCGTGGCCCTGTCCCTGGACGCGGGCTGGGCCCCACACGTCCAGGTGGAGCGTCTGCAGTGGAGCCTCTGTGGGAGGAAACGAGGAGGAGTGAGGAGCAGCGCGTTGCCGCCCCTCGACGCAAGGAATGCAGGGCGGCGCAGGCGAGGGAGGGAGGGCAGGCAGAGACCTGGGGAGACCAGAGACCAGGGAGCGAGAGTGCATGCTACGCAGGCGAGGCAAGGAGGGGTGACCAAGGCGGTGGTGCCACAGGAGAGTGTCGTGCGACAAAGCGCGACACTCGCAGGGGGCCGCCAGCTGACCAGACGCAGACGCAGACGCAGACGCAGACGCAGCTACCTGAGGGGACTCAGTGGTCAGTGTGTACAGACTCGAGCCAGGTGCACGGGTGAACGTGGCCAAGTGCCGGCCCATCCTAGCACACGTACAGTGAGTCACTCGCTGACTCGCAGGAGTGAACTGGTGAACCCCCCCATCCTGGAGGTCAGCTCCACTCACCAAGTTCGTAGAGAACGAGGGGAGGTAAAGACCTGACAGCGAGCCGGACGGGACGGCCGGACACGGCAGAACCGTGGAATAGTGGGCAAGGACTGGACCCCCAGAGGGGTCCGCCAGGGAGACCGGGACTGGCCGACGGAGCGGCGTGAGTGCGGTGCAGTCGCGAAAGAAGGAGCGGGAAGCTCCTGAGTCAAGGGTGAAGGTGTGCGAGACCGCAGTGGGCGCAGTACCAGAGAGAGCAGACACAGCAGCACCTGAAGCCACGGCCTCACCAGTACCTAGAGCAGTAGACGTACTAGCACCGAGAGCAGCAGCCTCACCAGCACCTAGAGCAGGAGACGCACTAGCACCTAGGGCAGCAGCCTCACCAGGGTCAGGCGGTACGCACAGGCAACAGGCACGGTCAGCACTAGTAGACAATGCATACATGGCAGTGAGAATAGCATCATAGTCAAGCGCAAAGATATCTACCCCCTGTCCATGCAGCTCCAGCCAGGTGGGGAGCTCAGCCTCGTCGCCAAACACTGTGCGCCAGTCGTCGCTCAGACGGGCGAAGCAGCGGGACGGTGTGTGACCAAGCGTCCCACAAGGCTGACCAGTCCTAGCACCTGTGCGAATGACGTACGGGCAGCGAACTGTACGTGTAGACCTGCTACACTGAGCGTACCACTCCTGGAGCTGCCGAGGCGTAAGTGTCTCGCGTGGACGCCCCTGCAGCTGCAGCTGGCCACTGCTAGACGCTCCCAACTGACCAGCCCCAGGGCGACAGCTACGACGGCTACCGCGACAACCCCAGCTAGTATACCACTCACTAAGCTGCTGGGGCGTGAGAGGCTCGCGTGAACGTCGCTGGAGCTGCATCTGACCACCTGCCAGTAGCAGTAGCGCGGGCAGGGCAGGCGTGGCAGGCAGGCAGGCAAGCAGGCAGGCAGGCAGGAACGCAGGCAGGCAGGCAGGCCGGCAGGCAGGCAGGCAGCCAGGCAGGCAGGCAGGCAGGCAGGCAAGCAGACAGGCAGGCCGGCAGGCAGGCAGGTAGGCCGGCAGGCAGGCAGGCAGGCGCGCAGGCAGGCAGGCAGGCCGGCAGGCAGGCAGGCAGGCAGGCAGGCAGGCAGGCAGGCAGGCAGGCAGGCAGGCCGTCAGGCAGGCAGGCAGTCGCTCACCAAAGGCTGGGAGAGCAGGCGCTCACCGGGCGAGCAGGGCCGGCGCTCGACAGCGGCGACGTCGGGGCCGCAACACCGGCTGCAGAGCAGGGCCGAAGCAGCTGCAGGGCGGGGCCGCTTCAGCGGCAGTAGCAGGGTGGGGCCGCGTCAGCGGCAGGTCGGGGCCGTGGCAGCTGCAGGGCGGGGCCGCATCAGCGGCAGGTCGGGGCCGTGGCAGCTGCAGGGCGGGGCCGCATCAGCGGCAGGTCGGGGCCGAGGCAGAGGGCCGCGCGCGGCTCGGCGCGGGCTGCGCGGACAGCGCGCGGAGCTGCTGCAGGCCGCGCGCGGCCGCGCTAGGTAGTAGCGGGCCGCGCGCGGCTCGGCGCGGGCTGTTGCGGGCCGCGCGCGGGCCGTGCGAGGCAGTAGCAGGCCGCGCGCGGCTCGGCGCGGGCTGCTGCGGGCCGCGCGCGGGCCTCGCGAGGCCGTAGCAGGCCGCGCGCGGCTCGACGCGGGCTGCGTGGGCTCGGCGCGGGCTGCGCGCGGCAGCTGCGAGCTGCGCGCGGCTCGGTGCGGGCTGCGCGCGGCTGCAGCGGGCTGTGCGCGGCTCGGTGCAGGCTGCGCGCGGCTGCAGCGGGCTGCGCGCGGCTCGGTGCGGGCTGCGCGTGGCTGCAGCGGGCTGCGCGCGACTCGGTGCGGGCTGCGCGGTTTCGGTGCGGGCAGCGCGCGGTAGCAGCGTGTTTGCGGGCCTGACAGGCGTGTAGAGGCGGCGCGCGGGCCTTACGGGCCTCTAGGGGCAGCGCGCTGGCCTAGGGCAGCAGGAGGCAGCGCTTGTGCAGCACGTCACAAGGCAAGGCAAGGCAGGCAGGTACGTGGGGTAGCGCGGTAACCGCAGCGGTAGGTGGGCCCGAAAAAAAAAAACGGTCCTACGGACCTTAGTGCTCTGAAACCATGTTAGAATCTAGCAGCAGGAATGAATGAACTAACAGGATGCAGGAGTACAAGTAGTAAACCCTAATTGGGTTGTACCCCATATGGGCTACCCCACTACAGCCTAGACAATATGTAGCACATATAGTTTGACACAAACTAATATATATAGTACAAACAAACAAGAGGCAAGAACTCACTACTGCAGTCTACTAGACCCAGTCTCAACGAGGCCTAACTGCAGACAAAACCGGCGGTGGTCACAAGGCTGAAGGGCCTTGGTGAAGATGTCTGCAGTGTTGGCCTCGAAGGCCACGAAGTCCGTAAGTGCCTGACCGCGTCTCCGCAACTCTCGAAGGAGGAAGTACCTGACGTCGATGTGCTTCACTCTGCTCTCCAGTCGAGGCTCACGACACAGGAGAATCATCGCCTTGTTGTCAGCAAACAAGGTCGGTGCAGAGCTCGGCCGCTCACCAAGGTCAGTGAGCAAGAAGGTCAACCAGCGTAGCTCCTGTGCAGCAAGGGCTCCAGCGTAGATCTCGGCCTCTGCGGTAGAAGTCGCAACAGAGGAGGACCGAGTAGACCTCCACGAAACAGCTCCACTCCAGAACCCTGCATAGACCTCTGAGTCTCAACGTCATTGGCGTACGAGGAGTCGCAGTGACCGGTGAGTACAACTGGCTGTGTCCCTCCAAGTACAAGCCCCATGTCTGATGTCGTGGCAAGGTACTTCGCCACCCTCTTAGCCGCCGTCCAGTGAACAGGACGGTGTCTCCCAGTCGCAACAAAGCGAGAAAGGATGCTAAGAGGGAAGGCGAGGTCCGGGCGAGTGCACGTCATCAGGTACATGAGGCAGCCCACCAGCTCTGCGTAGGGACCACTGGGCTCGAACGGCTCGTCAGGAAAAGGCCCAGTGAGTCTGTGGTCTACAGCAAGAGGGGTGGGTGTAGGAGAAGAGTTAGTGCTAAAGCCTGAACCACTGAAGGACCTGCTGCACCATGTGTGACTGAGTCAGAGTGATGGTGCGAGCGGCTCTGTCCCTGGAGATCTGCAGGCCAAGGTAGCGGCGCAGTTCCCCAAGGTCAGTGCAGGTGTGTCTCTTCTGCAGTTCGGACTTCACCTCCGCCAGTGCAACTGTGTTGGCTGTGGCAAAAACCAAGTCGTTAACGTAGACCAGAACAAAGAAAGGTGTGCTCCTACGACAAACCCGTGTAGGCTGCCCTGCAGGAAGGCGGTGGAGAAGTCGAGGGAGTGTAGCTCGTAGTCCCTCTGTGCCGCTACGTGAAGTAACACCCGAAGAGTGGTCATCTTCGGGGTGGGCGCGAAGGTCTGAAAGAAGTCAACCCCCTCGCGCTGACTGAACCCTCTAGCCACGTAGCGTGCCTTAAAGTCTGGGGGAGATCCCGGCGGCCGCTTCACCTTGAAGATCCACATGCCGTCAACTATGTTCGCCCCTGGGGGGGGAACCTCGTCAACGTAAGTGCCTGTGGACCTGTAGGAGGCCATCTCTGCGTCCATGGCAGCTCTCCACTGAGAGGCCCAAGGCCTTGACACTGCCTCAGCGTAAGTGCGAGGAGTAGGTATGTCAGGAGCGTCGAGGTCTACCTCAGGAGCGAGGATCATGGCACAGAGACGCTCTTCGCCTCAGGGTCGGTAAAAGGAGAGGCAAGAACACGAGAGAGAGTGGGGCGGTACGTGCGGTAGTAGTCAGATATCGGAGTGGATAGGGAGGCAGTGAGGGACGACTCAGGAGGACGAGGAAGAACAGACGGAGGAGGACGAGGAGGACTAGGACGAAACAACACGGTACGGAGGTCAGTGACAGGTGACGAGGGACGAGCACGAGGAGGACGAGAGGTCCAAGTGTGGGTGAGAGGAGGGGGAGACGGAGGAGACTGATAATGAGGGAACACAGCAGGAGCTGAGTCCGGAGGAGGAAACGTAGGACCAAACACAGGAGGAGAGGAGGGGAGACCAAGGGCCCGAAGGCCAGAAACAGGGGCCGGAGGCTGCTCCGGCTGCTGCGGCTGCTGCTGCTGCTGCTGCTGCTCCCGCTGCAACTCCAACCTCTCACGCTCCACCCGCTGCTGAACCTCCAACCTCTCACGCTCCAAACGCTGCTGCTCCTCACGCTCAAGACGAAGAAGGGCCTGGTACCGAGTCGGGTAGGGGTGAGAAGGAGGAGTGGTGTCAGGAGACGAAGAAGAAGAACCGGCTCCGCCCTCGACAGTAGTCGGCTGAGCACCCCCAGAGCGAGTACCTCCCGCGGCAGCACGACCAGCACCTGTAGGAGGTGTACCCGCACCCCCAGTCGTGGTGCCTCCAGTGGCACCAGCACCAGCCCCTAACTCTCCAGCTCCAGAACACACCACCAGCACCGGCACCTCCACCAGCTCCAGCACCCTCGGAACGGGCAGCTGCGGCAGGTGCACGCTCAGCGCCAACGCCAACACCCCCAGAACGGGCGGCTCCTGTAGGTGCACGAACAGCTCCAACGCCAGCACCCCCAGAGCGAGCACCGCCAGAGCCCTCACCTCGAGCACCAACACCCTCAGAGTCCGCAGTGGCTAGTACAGGAAGCATTGACGGCTACTGCGGAGGCTGTGAGGACGACAGTGGGGAAGGAGGAGAGACCTGGGGGGGTACCGAGGGGGGGGGGGGGGTAGCGTGGGACACACCAGAAGGAGCGGGAACAGGGGGGGGTACCGGAGGAGCAGGGGCGGGAGGAGGAGGAGCTGGAGCCAGGAAGAGGGGAGGGGGGGAACTGGAAGACCTCGACAGGGGTATCGGACGTAGTAGGGGACGGACTCGTCAAAACGGACGTCATGAGAGTCAAAGAACCGGTGGGAGGGAGGGTGGTAAAAGGTGAAGTCAGAGGAGTCCTCTGGGAAACCAAGGAAGACACAGGGGATGGCGCAAGGTGAGATATTGTCCGCAGAGGTGTCGCGGACAAGAGCCAAGCAGCCCCAGACACTAGTCCTCGACGCAACACCAGGGGACCCTGTCCAAAGACTGGTCGGTGAAGCCCCTGGCCGAGAGACGCGAGGCCAGAGGTTCAACTGGTGAGCGGCGTACCGAGCAGCATAGGGCCACAGAAAATGGGGCGCGCGAGCGTGGATCATGGAGGTGCGGGCAATCTCCATGACCAGGCCTAGGCGGCGCTCAGCAACCCCATTCTGCTGTGGAGAGTCTGGAAGAGTCCAGGACAGTGTGATGCCCTGCTCAGCACAGAATCTGGCGAGAATGCCGGAGCGAAACTCACCCCCACGGTCGGAGTGGAGACAACTGACACGACGACGGCGAGTACTCTCGGTGGCGAGCAGCCACCGGATCAGCGTAAAAGACATGTCGGACTTCTTCGCCAAAGGGAACACGGTGGTGTACCGAGAGTAATCGTCAACGACCACCAGAAAGAAACTCTCTCGCTCAGGGCCAAGGCGGGAAGCAGGGCCCCAGACGTCTAAGTGGAGTGTCTCGAAGGGCTCAGTGGCCGGACGAAGGGAGGAGGAGTGAGGGGTGGCGCGCAGCCGACCCTGGACACAAGGACCGCACGGAGAAGCTGAGGACGGCGGGAGCGGCGGAAGGACTCGGGGGAGGCCTAAGACAAGACGCTGACTGGACATAGCGCGGAGACGAGGGAGGGACGGGTGACCAAGGCGGTGGTGCCAGAGGAGGGAGGGGTGGGCAAGCGACCGACACGAGCACGACGCAACAACTATACCAGACATAGCAACCTGACTGGAACCGGCTACCTGGTGGGACGGAGGGAACCTGACCGGGGGGGGGGGGGTGTGGAGGGTGTACAGACCGGAGCCCGGCTCCTGGCGAAAAGTGGCCAAGGGGGCGTACGTGTCACCGTCCACACATACCGCAGTGTCACATGAAGGCTCAACCCAGACCCCGACGTGCTGTCTCGCCAGGGGGCCCACACCAACCAGGTTCCTAGAGAACGTAGGAACGTGGAGGCCAGTCAGGGAACCGGAAGGGGCAGCTGGGCACGGGAGTGTAGTGGCGTGAGTCGCAATGACCGGTCCCGAAGAGGGATCGGCCAGTGCTATGGAGACCGGCGCCAGTAGTGGAGAGAGAGTCGTGCGGTCGCGAAAGAAGCACTACGTTGCTCCTGAGTCCACTGTGAAGGAGAGAGATGCGTCCGCCGAGGGAGCACCTGTACTAGTAGCTAAACAAGATCCTACACTAGCACCTACTCTAGCAACAGGCAAAGATCCTACGCTAGGTACAAGCAGGTACACAGATCTAGGAGCAGTATAGTCAACATCAGCATATATGGCATAAGACCTAGCATCATCCATAGTCATATCAAAAACAGAGATATCACGAGTAAGAAGTGTCCCCCAGCGTGGCGGCGCGGGAACGGAGGGGCCGTGGTGCACGCGGTAGAGGTCGTCGAGACGACTGAAGCAGCGTGCAGCAGAGTGGTCAGGGCGGCCACAGTACGAGTCCCTACGTGGACCCGTAAGGATCCAGTACTCACAGGGACCAACGTCGCGACCGGCCGAGCGAGGTCCCCGACTGGAGGGGGCGGCACTGCGCCCAGTGCTCGGGGGACCCGCAGACCTCCACTGCTGCGGAGGGCCCCACTGCTGCGGCTGCGGCTGTAGCGGCCGCTGCTGCTGTCCCTGCTGCTGCTGCTGTCCAGACGGTGGCAGCTGCTGAGAAGCTGGCTGTTGCTGCTGCTGGAACCCCTCACCACCAGTGAAAACTCCACCGTCGAGAGGAGGGCCGCCAGGTCTCGAGCCACCCCCACCACCACTCCCACCACCTGCTCCACCGCCACCGCCACTACCCGCACCACCTCCAGTACCCCCGCCGCCCTTCCCGCCCTTCTTACCGGCCTTGCCACGTTTCTGTCCGCCAGAGACAGAAACAGCCGCCGTCTCCTCAGAGGCAGAAGACGCGGGGGTGGCAAGGGAGGCAGTGAAGGTGGGAAGCTGTGGTACCGCACACCCCTCAAAAAGACGAGGAGGAGGCGCGGAAGAGGCAGAGGCAACAGTGAGGAGGTTACCCTCGATTTTCGAGAGAGCAGTCTCAAGAAGATCGATGGTAAGCTCAGTGGGGTGCTTCAGAAGAAGCGCGTCGCGGGCTGTGGCTAGGCGGTCAGGGAGGCGAGTGACTAGCCAGTGAATAGTGAGCCACATAGGGGGCGGGGCAAGGGCAAGCTGGTCCTCAGTGCAAGCAGCGCGAAAGCGAGCGTCAAGGGAGCGAAGGTTGGTAATGAGGTTAGAGACAGTCTCAAAGGAGGCGAGGTCGAGGTAGATAAAGGGTACAAGGAGAGGACTGAGTGAAGCAGAGGAGGGAGTGGAGTAGCGAGCAACAATAGCCCGATAGAGATCTGCAGCAGACTCGACCTGAGTGAAGTGGACTGCCTCTGTCGGCGGGAGAAGGTCGGTCAGGGCGAGGCAGGCAGCGGCGTCACGAGACTCCCACACGTCGCGAGCGAGGAACTGGCGCTGGTACTCGGCCTCCTGCTCAAAAGTAGGCAGTGGGGTAGTGGGCAGCGAGCTAGGCTACTGGGGGGCGGTCTGAGTACCGGACGCGTGTGCGAACAGGTGCACGCCATCCTGCCGCTGGCTCTTAAGGTGGCGCTGCGCCTGCGTAAGCCACGTACTAAAGTCTATCGGTCTCCCATCCTTAGGGTCAAAGCGAAGTACTCGGGAGGTCGCCATAAGGGGCGAAAGTGGGAGAGCGCGGCTGCCAGCCGCGGGAGGGTGAGACAGTCAGTGGCGTGTGGGCAGGCGCGCAGGCGTGCAGGCGGGCAGGTGGCGCGACATGCGGACAGGCGGGCGGCGCGGCGCGCAGGTTGGCAGGCGGCGCGGCGCGCTGGCCGGCGAGCGGCTCGGCGGGTCTACGGGCGGGCGGCACGGCGCGCTGGCGCGTGCGCTGGCGTGGCGCGCTGGCGGGCGCGCTGGCGTGCGCGTTTGCAGGGCGCGCTGGCGTGGCGCGCTGGCACGTGCGCTGGCGGGCGCGCTGGCATGCACGTTTGCGGGGCGCGCTGGCGGGCACGTTTGCGGGGCGCGCTAACGTGCGCGCTGGCATGCACGTTTGCGTGGCGCGCTGGCGGGCACGTTTGCGGGGCGCGCTAACGTGCGCGCTGGCGGGGCGCGCTGGCATGCACGCTGGCGTGCGCGCTGGCGGGGCGCGCTGGCGTGCGCGCTGGCGGGGCGCACTGGCATGCGCGCTGGCGTGACGCGCTGGCGGGGCGCGATGGCGTGCCGCGCTGGCGTGCGGGCTGGCGGGGCGCGCTGGCGTGGCGCGCTGGCGGGCCTGCTGGCTAGGGCGCTGGCGGGCGTGTTGGCTAGGGCGTTTAGGGCAAACGCGGGGGAGGGGGGGGGGGCACCAAGACTAGAGACTAATTTTAGGAAGGGCGAAGACTAGGTGTGGCCTAGGAACGGCGAACCTACTGCTGATACCATCTTTTGAAGTGAAAACAACGGAATGAGTTAGATTGATTGTGTTGGGGTACAAATGCCTATCTCTAACTGTTTGTACCCCCATATAGCATAACCCTCTAGAGGCTATAACATTTGACAAGCTGGCTCAAAATAACGTAAACCCCCGGATACAAGACCCGGGGGCCTTATCACAATGGCACCTAAAAAAATGGTGGGGTCTATGGTAAGTAAATGGCACATATTTTATGAGACCCGGGTTTTTACAAATTGATCTTTATGACACATGCTTATGAGCCCAAACAAGTGAATCGGAAGTGCTCCGTTGTGATGTTAGCACCCCAAAAAAATACTCGAAATGGTCTCCTTAAGGGTTTAGCCCACGTCATCACAAAATCTAGGTGGGAGCCTCCTCCCATTGGCCACAAACGGTACTTGGTAGCCATATAAGTGGAAAGGGCACCGTGTGATGGGCCTAGCGCACAGTGTCCCCCCGGCCTTCACACCCCATGCACGCTTCGTGCGGGCTGCACAGTACTGGTTAGGGCGGGATCTACACCCCCCCTGCTTGTTGGCACGTCCTTATTTGTATACGCCGTCATTCACTTCCCCCTCCTGTTTCTTCTTCCCTTACTGTGCTCGACCGACTACCGCATCAGAGATGGCTTTCGGATCCATTGCTGGACAGGATGAGGATTAAGTGCCTGTTGTTACGGGGTACTTTCCTGTTCAAGGGTAGTTTACCCTAAACAGACCCCCAACCTTATCCCAACCCTATCTTCATCCAATCCCTTTGGGATTTCCTTGGATTTCCTAGATTTCCCAACCGCCACGTGGCACTCTACCTTTCTAGCATTCCAATTCTTTGTCCCACAAACTACTTTCCAACATTCTCTCTTGTTCGCTATATAAACCTTGCTTGTACTTGCCATTATCAACCAATTCTCATTCAACTCTTCTTCAATTACTCAGTAACTCCTTCGCCTATTTCGCTAGTAGTTCTTTCACCGAAATCTTCCGCCGCGTTTCATCCTCGACTTAGTCGACCCCGCTAATTCTTTAGCGGACTTAGGCCGTCGGGCCTAACAATGTGCATGTGCGTAACTGGTTATTATGTCTCTTATTGAACATGGAAAATGACATATTTTTGCTTCTTTAGCAACAATGAGTAGTTTCCTAGGGGGTTCCTAGGGGGTGGGGGGTCTTATAATGTTAGGTGCCATTTAGGGGGGCATAACTCGAATAGAGCCCCCCCCCCGCCGGTATTATAGACCCGGGGGTCTACAACTGGAGGGGGTCTTGTATTTGGGGATTTACGGTAAGGCTACGTTACGGTACATTTGTAGCTGTGTTCAGTGTGTTGCCAAGTGCTATTAATGGCGGTCAGCCTGAGAGTGAGAAATAGGACCTCAAAACATCTATTGCGGAAAGACTGCAATTAAAGTCATTAATTATGGTTTAAGCCTCCACAATCCATCCAACTACTTAACAACTGCAAGTGACAAGCATGCGAACAAGCCACTGACAAGACCCTCCGAAATAAAAGTCCCAGGGACTTATATACGGGGGGGTGTATGCTTAATATGGTCTAATCTGTGAGGACCCCCCTTTTGCTAATAAACATTTGAAGATCCCCCTCGTTGGTGTAGGATGTGCAGTTTCCATTGCTCTTCGACATTCACAAATCAGTTTTTAAGTGGATAAAGCCAAATTTTGACACGATCAATGCGCCAGACACGAAGTCTGACGCGTTGACCGTGTTTCAGATCAAAGGTTTAACTGGGTACTTTTGCGATTGCTCTTTAGTTAGGTTCGATTATGGTAGAGAAAAGCATACTCTATAGCAAAAATCGGTTTCTTATGAGAAAACTAGATGTCCAGGGGTCTTATTAAATTTTCATCCTCCATAATGTTCACCCTAACAGTTTTTTTTTTTTTTTTTTTTTTTTATTCGAAAAGTCCGGGAAAAGACGGTAGGTATAAGATACTTCGATGAAGCAATGAGATAAAGATATTCTAAGGACTTCTCATCACAATCGAATGTACCGCTCCATACCGAACTATACCAAATTTTAGACAATGTTCGATACTTGTGTATGACTCGGTGTAATATGATGCAGTACGGTAGAGTCGATTGCGACGCATACTTCTGGAACATGTGCCGTCCTGGATGTACCCTAAGATAAAGTGCATTATTGGTACAAACGACAGCACGAATCTCGAGTCACTTGCCTCTACACTTCTCCTCGCCCAGCACCACCGTCTTGAGGTGCTCCACTGCTGCGAACGAGGACGGGGTGGAGAGACGGGATGGAATAGGAAACGAGGACGGGGTGGAGAGACGGGATGGAATAGGAAACGAGGACGGGGTGGAGAGACGGGATGGAATAGGAAACGAGGACGGGGCAGTGGTAGAGGCGCCAGGGGATGGATGAGCATGCTGACCGCATCCCCAAAGTGGCAGGTTTTCTCCCCACCCCATCAACAACTACCACCATCAACCACACACCACCACCTGCCCTGAACAGGTGAGCAGGGTGATTGGGGAAACGTGTGAGGAGGGAGAGGCACAGGGGAGCATGAGATGTGAAAGGAGGGCGAGGTGTGAGGGGAGAGAGGGGTGCGAGATGTGCATCCTCCCATGTAACCATGCACGAAGAAGCTGGGCGGTCACAACACAATCACTCGCCAGAACCTCCGGGCACACGAGTCACCTCTTTATAGTCCCCACAGCCCAATTTCCCCAGCGTCGCCTTGAAATGGCAGGGAGATGGGGGAGTGGGGTGGGAGAGAGTGAAGGAGGTTTGTAGATTGGGTAGGGGCTGATTTGGGTTGGATAAGCGGTACAGGGCATGGCATTCACATCTTATTACAATCACATTCACCACGGTCACAAGCATCCACCGCACCTTTTGCTTCCTCAGAATCGTGTAACAATGCCCCAGCCTGCCTGTCCGAGCAGTTTGCCCTGCCTGGTGAACAAGAATTTTTATATAAACGGGCGCGTCGTAGCTGACAGGGTTGAACACGCCCTCCACATCCATGCCACGTGTCATGGCATCACTGGCCACCAGCACCTGCACCTCACCCATCCGGAACCAGTCCGGAATGGCACTGCTCGTCCATGCAGTCATGCGCAGGGAGGTTGTGATGGTTGGTGGGGGTTTGGGGAGAGGAGGGGGGTTGTGGGAAGTTGAAAAGGGATTGGGGGGCAACATTGTGTATCGAGGAAATGGTTAACGGAAGCAAGGCCACAAGCACCTGCACCTCGCCCCTCCAAAACAGGTCCAAAATGGCACTGCTTACGGGGGCATGAGGGTGGTGGCTGTGGTGGTTGGGTGGGGGGAAGGTAGAAGCAGAGGATGGAGGAGGCAGGCGATGGTGGGCGATGTTGAGAAGTCTTGAGACTTGGGGAGGTTGGAGGCGGGGGTCGGGAGGAAGAGGGCAGCATAGCATTTCTAAGAAAAATGATTGACATGTGCAGGGCCAGCAGCACTGAACTTACGGAGTCAATCCACTACTCATTCTGAAATTGGGTGGTGGTTGCAGTGGGCAGATAACATTGACTTTATAGATGAAATGATTTAATATTGTGAAAATGCTCATGACGCCATGAGGTTTTGGGGAGCACCCACTACTGCCTCTCCTCACCTGCGCTGGTGCTGCGACTGGCGAGAGAAGAACTCAGCAAAGGCGAAGGGCAGCGAGGCAGGGGAAAAGGAGGAGAGCAGCAGGAAGAGGCAGTGCGCCACCTAGAGGGAGGACGCAAACTCCAGTGTCAGCTAACGGGGGCGCACAACACCAGCAGCAGAAGCATCTGTGTTGGCAGCTGCATCTCTCTTCCTATCCACCGCCCCTTCTCCCGCCCCCTCCCTTGTGGACAGCTGCTTGAGCAGCGCTGCCAGCAGCAAGGGCTTGTCGCTTGCTTGTGGGCATACTTGGGGGGGGGGAGAGGGGGCGTGGAGGGGGAGAGTGCGGGTGGAGGGGAAAGGGAGGGCAGGGAGAGGGTGATGGTGGAGTGGCAAGACAGAAGCAGGAGCGAGTGTGGATGGAAGTGCTGGCAGTGCGCGGTGGAAGGGGACAAGACGTGAGGAGAGGGAGACTAGGGAGGAGGGGAGAAGAGAGGACGAGAAGAAAGTGGGGAGAGGGAGAGGAAGGAGGAGAGGAGGAGGAAGAAGACGTTAGAGGGGAGGTAGAAGCAGCAGGTGTATGGGTCAGTCAAGCTAGGACAATAACACCACCACAATCCTAACCGTCATGCACATCCATTCACCCCCATCACATCTATCCCACCACACACACACACACACCAGTCACCAGCATAGAAGTGTCCAGCATATTTTTTGGATTTGTCTAGATCTCCTCCGGGGACGGTTAAATGTACGCTTGAAACATGAACATCGGCGCAATATACCCATTGATGATTGTTATCCTCGTTGATGTTATAAAATGCTGCATCTCTCATTTTGCTAACTCATTCCTTGCCTTGTCCAACAGCTTCTCCCAGGATGGTAACAGTTGCCGTTCGGTGTGATCCACACCCCCATGGGACGCTCCAGCTCTACTTTGTTAGCTTATTTGTACTGCAGGTCCAGCAGCGGCAACTTCCCGTTGTTCTTCCCGGAACACCGCCGTTTTGTCCCGATATACTTTTAGCCCCGACTTTGCATCGAAATTGTCCATCATCCTTGCCGCGACAGGCAGCTCATAGCAGGAGCGATGTGTTGTCGACATACACCAATTACGCCAACTTCTCCGTGTCTCTCCGGCCGGTGCCCAATTCATACCGCGTCAACTCCTCGCTCCGCAACACACAGGAAGAGGTAAGCAGCTAATGTGCAGCCCTGTCTCAGTTTTTTTCCATCGCAACCATGTTTCATGTCCAGCTGTTAACATGCACCCTTGTCCCCGTCTCCTTATGCAGCCCTTCCATCCAAGTCACAAACTCCTTGGGAATGCCCATGCCTCTCAGTGTGCAGAAAAGAAAGGCCCTCAATATGGAGTCGAAGGCCTTCTTGAAGACGACCATCAGAAGAAACCAATCTTCTTTGCCGCTGGCTACTGCTTTGATGGCGTCTGCCACAACCGTAACCACGTTTGCTAGCTTCCGCCCTAGTAAGAAGCCGACCTGGTCCTCTGATATCACTGTGTGCAGAACCTTTTTTGGCCTTATCACCAGAACTTTTGCCAGCACCTTGTAGTCTTTACTGAGCAGGGTTTTTGGTCTATAATTGCGTAATTCTTCTTTGCTCCCCTTCTTATAGAGTAACATGGTGATTGTCATTGAGACGCTGCGATGTAGCGATGCCATGCGGGTGGAACTCTCTACAAATTGCATCAGCACCGGGATAAGTAAGTCCTAGTTATACTCGAAACAGTTCCTTGTAAGACTGTCCTGCCCAAGCGCCTTCCCCGGGGCCAGCTTGCGCACCACCTTCAGCACTTCCTCCTCTGACCACGGCGCTCTGAGGGCCTCCCTGCTGACCTACCCCATGGTACGATGCAGAAGGTCCAGCTCCGCGTCATTAGCGCCGACCTCACCCTGACCGCCGAAGGAATCTTTGAGAAATTCCGTTGCCATTGCAAGCACTTCTCTCACGCCGGAGTAATGCTTCCCCTTGAATCTAACCTCATTCATCTCCATCTTGGCTTTCCACGTATTAATCCTCCGAGATTGGAGAGCAGATCTTGTCTCCCCATCTAGCTCCGCCTTGACACCAACCCACACTCACAGATTCTCATGTTGACTCTTCTCATACGTGTCCAGTAACTCCTTTATAAGCAGGATTGCGTAATTTTGGGTCTCTGTCAGAGATGAGTGCAGCAAGGATGCCGTGGATGGTAATGACGTGGTCGAAGAGATGAGTGCAGCAAGGATGCTGTGGATGGTAATGATGTGGTCGAAGAAGAGGCATGCAGTTGCTTCAACCGTTTCCGTAGTATTGGTCAGTATTGTAATATTTTAGAGTATAGCATCATGCTCTCATGAGGTTGACGGAAGCCCATTGATGAAGTCGAGGCTAACGACTTGCCATCTCTGCTCCAGTACGGGTAGAGGTTGAAGTAATCATCCTTTTTTCTGCTTGCTACTCTTTATTTGCTGGCTCATGTCGCAAGAGGTGACGAAGTGCTGCACGCATGCTGCCATCTAGGGCCAATAGTAGAACTTCGCGATTACTGCTAACATCTTGTCAAATATCGAGACAGGAAAAAGTGCATTAGAGGAAAGTCGAGAGTACAAAGTAGAACCGTTATCCCCTCTAAGAGATAAACCCTAGTTTAGCCAATAACTATATGTATATGTATATAGAAAATATACAACCATCTACACACCTCACACTGCTAGAGAGAGCAACAGACGACGCAAGAGTTGACCTCCACGACACAACTCTAGAGCCAAGACTGAAGGAGTAGCCTTGTGAAGACCTCCTACGCTCAACATCGTTTGCCTACGACACGTCGCTTTGCCCAATGAGATTGACTGATCGTCTCCCTCCAAGCACAAGCCCCATGCCTGATGTGCTCGCCAGGTAGTGCACAACCTTCTTAGCGGCCTCTCAGTGAATAGGACGGAGTCTCCCAGGTGCAACAAACCGAGCTAGAATGCTAAGAGGGTATGCAAGATCTGGACGAGTGCAGGTCATCAGGTACATGAGGCAGCCCACCAGCTCTGCGTAGTCACCACTAGGCTCAGCAGGCTCGGCAGGAAGAGGAGCCGTCACTCTATGGTCAACTGCAAGAAGTGTTTCCTGTGGAGAGGAATAGCGAAAGCCAAACTGGTCGAGGATCTGCTGCACCAAGTGCGACTGAGATAGTGTAATGGTGCGCGCTGCTCTGTCCCGAGTGATCTGCAAGCCAATGTAGTGACGCAGCTCACCCAGGTCAGTGCAAGTGTGTCTCTTCTGCAGCTCCGCCTTCACTGGGGCCAGTGGAACCGTGTCAGCTGTAACAAAGACAAGGTCGTCGACGTACACCAAAATGTATAAGGGAGCATGACCAGAACGGACAAAGAGAGAAGGGTCAACGGAGGACGGAGCGAAGCCGAGAGAACGAATAGTGGTGTGTAGTGTGCCGTGCCACTCGCGAGGCGCCTATTGCAGACCATAGATTGGCCGCCTAAGACTCCATTGGGTGTCAGGAGGAAACGATCCAGAGAAACCTAGAGGACGGGGTAGCCAGATCTGCTCGTGGAGGTTGCCTTGGAGAAAATCAGTCAAGAAGTCCAGTGAGTGAAGCTCGTAGTCACGCAGTGCTGCTACGTGCAATAGTACCCAAAGAGTAGTTATCTTCGTGGTGGAGGAGGTGGTCTGAAAGAAGTCTACCCCCTCACGTTCACTGAAACCACACGCCACGTAACGCGCCTTGAAGACAGATGGCGATCCTGGCGGCGCTTCACCTCGAAAATCCACATGCCATCGACGATGTTCGCCCCAGGAGGGGGAACAGCATCAACGCAGGTGCTTGTGGACCTCCAAGATGCCATCTATGCCTCCATAGCTGCTATGTACTTCCCAGGGTCTTGAAACCGCCTCAGTGTAGGTGCGCTGAGTTGGGATTTTCAGAATAGCTAGGCAAGAATGAATGAACTAGCAGAAGTTTGGGTACAAATATGAAACCCTAGTTGGGGTTGTACCCCATATTGGCTACCCCACTACAGCCTACAAGCATAATACAGTTTAACACACCCCCATAGGCAAAGTGGGGGAGAACAAAGGGTCACAAGACCAGTCCAGCAAAGCAAAGCAAAGCCCAGGGTGGATCACAACGTCACCACACTCCGAGCACAAGTAAAGGCCACAAGGCCAGTTCACATGCAGTGCTAGATATAGTACAAGACAAGCAACACAGTGATCAAAACCTAGCAAGCAAGCAACAAGATATATATAAAGTACAGTACAAAGAATGTCAAGCAGTGAGCAAGTGAGGAAACGTGGACACAAGGCCTAAAGAAGTACAGTGCCGCTGATGATCACTAGGCGGGAGCGCCTTGGTGAAGATATCAGCAGTGTTGGCCTTCGAGTCCACGTACACAAGCCAAAGCTGACCTCGCTGCTGCAGCTCTCGAGCAAGAAAGTAGCGAAGAGCAATGTGCTTCGTCCTGTGCTCCAGTCTATGCTCCTGACACAAGGCAAGGGCCGCCTTGTTGTCACCGTACAGAACTGGAGGAGAACTAGGCCGCTCTCCCAAGTCAGTCAGCAGGTAGGTGAGCCAGCGTAACTCCTGGGCAGCCATGGCTGTGGCGTAGATCTCAGCCTCACAACTAGAGCCAAGAACAGAGGAAGAGCGGGTGGACCGCCACGAGACAGAACCAGAGCCAAGGCTGAAGGTGTAACCCTGTGACGACCGCTGCGTAGCCAGGTCGTCCACCCAAGAAGCGTCCGAGTGGCCAGTGAGGACAACTCTGTCGCGTCCTCCAAGCACCAGCCCCATGCCTGATGTACTGCACAAGTAGCGCAGCACCCTCTTAGCAGCCTCCCAGTGCTCTCGCCTGTGTCTCCCAGGCGCAACGTAACGAGCAAGGATGCTAAGAGGGTACGCGAGGTCAGGTCGCGTGCAAGTCATCAGGTACATGAGGCAGCCCACAAGCTCTGGGTACGGGCCACTCGGCTCTACGGACTCGTCCGGAGGTGGAGCTGAGAGCGAGTGGCTGGTAGCCAGAGGTGTGGCCTGTGGTGAGGAGAACTGGAAGCCGAAGCGCTGAAGGACCTGCTGCACCATGTGTGACTGAGTCAGGGTGATGGTGCGGCGAGCTCTGTCCCGGGTGATCTGCAAGCCAAGGTAGCTACGCAGCTCACCCAGGTCAGTGCAGGTGTGTCTCTTCTGCAGCTCCGACTTCACACGAGCGAGTGCCTCAGTGTCAGCAGTAGCAAAGACCAAGTCGTCGACGTACACGAGAATGTAGAACGGCGGCAGCGACGTGTCTGTGCGCAGAAACAGCGACGGGTCAGCAGTAGACGGCGCGAACCCAAGAGCCGCAAGTGTAGTCCTCAGTGTGTCGTGCCACTCGCGTGGCGCCTGGCGGAGACCGTAGACTGGCCGGCGGAGGCTCCACTGGGTACCAGGAGGAAACGACCCAGTAAAGCCAGGTGGGCGGCGCAACCAGATCTCCTCGTGCAGGCTGCCCTGCAGGAACGCTGTGCTGAAGTCAAGAGAGTGAAGCTCGTAGTCACGCTGAGCAGCAACGTGCAGCAGAACCCGAAGAGTGGTCATCTTCGGGGTGGGGGAGAAGGTCTGGAAGAAGTCGACCCCCTGACGCTGACTGAAGCCTCTAGCAACGTAACGAGCCTTAAAGACAGGCGGAGAACCTGGCGGCCGCTTCACCCTGAAAATCCACATGCCATCGACGATGTTCGCCCCAGGAGGGGGAACCTCGTCGACGTAGGTGCTTGTGGACTTCCAGGATGCCATCTCTGCGTCCATGGCTGTCTGCCACTGAGAGGAGTAGGGACCCGAGATCGCCTCTGCGTAAGTGCGCGGAGTGGGGATGTCTAGTGCATCCGGGTCTCCCTCAGGGGCAAGCAACCAGGCCACGAGATGAGGTACAGCAGCCGCGAGAGAGTCAAAGTCCTCCTGCCTGTCCTCAAGGACGTCCGTGCGAAGAGCACACTCACCCCCGACGGACGGAGGACAGACAGACGCAGACTCAGACCCAGCAACAAGGCGAGCAGCGTAGTCTAGACGACAGGCAGCAGCAAAGTCAACCAACTCAGCGACCAGAGCAGACGCAGCCGAGGACTCAAAGGTAGGGTCAGTGACAACAGTAGCTAGGAGACGCGTGACAGTAGGGTGCTCAGCACGATACCGGTCAGACTCAGGGTCCGGAACGGCAGGCAAAGAGGACGAAGGAGGAGACGGCAGAGGGACACGCTGAGGAGCAGTAGAGGGACGCAGAGTCATGTAGTGAGTGCCTGGGACAGGAGGAGGACGCTCACGACGGACACGATGACCAGTGCGAGCAGTACGGACAGGCGACGCAGGACGAGACTCAGGCTCACGACGCTCTGTAAGACCTCCTGTGGGACCAGTGTAAGGAGAGGGAGCAGGGAGAGGCGAGGCAGGCGGTAACTGTGACTGCGGCTGGACAGTCGGAGGACACTCTACGGAGGGAGGAGGACAAGGAGGAGGAGCCTGCCCAAGAACCTGCTGAAGGAGCGGTACGAAGTACGGTCGCGGCCGCGCAGCGTCTCCAGAAGCAGAAGAGACTCCAGCGGCCGGGTCCGCAGTACCAGCAGGAGCTCCAACGTCCGGTTCCCAGCACCAGCAGCAGCGCCACCGCTCGGGTCCTCAGCTCCAGCAGCAGCTCCACCAGGTGGGTCCGCAGCACCAGCAGCAGCGCCACCCTCAGGGTCCGCAGCACCGCTAGGAAGAGCACCCCCAGAGGCGGCAGCTCCAACTCCGCTAGCACCGCCAGCGCCAGAGTCCCCAGCTCCAGCAGCTCCAGTCGTAGTGCTCCCAGAACAACCAGTCCCGGCAGCTCCAGTACCCCCAGTAGGAGCATCCCCAGGACGAGCAGCTCCAGCACCCCCAACTCCAGCCGAGCCACGAGGACGGCGAAAGCGCCGGACGTACCAGTCACGAAGCTGCTGCGGTGTGAGAGACTGCTCAGCACCCCGAACCGGAGCACCCCCAGACGCAGCAACCCGAGGCTCCGTAGGCTCAGTAGCAGCACCCCCAGGCTCAGTACCCGCAGGCGCAGCACCCCCAGACTCCGCACACGCAGGCTCAGCACTCCCAGTCGCAGCACCCCCAGGCACAGCACCCCCAGGCGTCGAACTCTCAGGCACAGTACCCTCAGCCCCAGCACCCGCAGTCCCAGCACTCCCAGGCCCAGCACCCGCAGGCTCAGCACCCCCAGACTCAGCACTCCCAGCAGCACCACCTGCAGCAGCACCTGAGTCACCTGTGACCTCGACAGGCTCAGCGACGGGAGGAGGGTCTACCTGAGAGACACCTGAAGGAGCAGGACCCTGAGGGGGGAGGGGGTCTACCGGAGGGGGACCAGGAGCAAGGAACAGCGGCGGGGGAGGGAGGGGGGCAGTGCGGTAGGGGAAGAGACGGTAAAAAGGGACCGACTCGTCAAAGGTGACATCCTGAGAGGCGAAGACCCGGCGCGAGGTGGGGTGGTAAAACTGCCAGCCAGGCGCGTCAGGGACAAAGCCAAGGAAGACAC
Organism: Closterium sp. Yama58-4; assembly: GCA_947470075.1. Lineage (NCBI taxonomy): Eukaryota > Viridiplantae > Streptophyta > Zygnematophyceae > Desmidiales > Closteriaceae > Closterium > Closterium sp. Yama58-4. The sequence continues at coordinate 231,897 of CANIUD010000739.1, forward strand.
AGGGAAGCGTGCGGGAGGAGAGCTTGTCCGCGGACGTATCGCGGACAAGGGCACGAGCACCCCACACCCGGAAGCGCGACGCATCGCCAACCTCCCCCGTCCAACGCAGTGTGGGCGAGGTCTCCGGCAAGGAGACACGGGGCCAGAGGTTGAGCTGATGCGCGGCGTACCGGACAGCAAACGGCCACAGAAAATGGGGAGCCGCCGCGTGGACCAAGGAGGTACGAGCGACCTCCATGACCAGGCCAATGCGGCGCTCAGCAACCCCATTCTGCTGTGGGGAGTCCGGAAGCGTGAAGGTCTGCTCAATGCCCTCCGCCTGACAGAAGGTCCTCAAGAGATCGGAGGAAAACTCACCACCTCTGTCAGAGTGCAGACGCAGGACAGGAAGATCCGTCCGGAAACGGCGGCGGAGCTGGAGACGAACTGTGCGGATCCAAGGGATCAGAACAGCAGGGACCTCACCCTTGGTGCGCAAGGGGAAGACCGTGGTGTAACGCGAGTAGTCGTCGACAACCAGCAAAAAGTACCGCTCACCGCCCTGACCACGAACGCGGGCTGGGCCCCACACGTCCAGGTGGAGGGTCTGCAGAGGAGCCTCTGT